>OU744448.1:2151172-2680610 GCA_916610825.1 Haliclystus octoradiatus
GAGAAAACAAAGAAAGTACTTTCGGCAGTTCATATATAATTCAGTCAATATATTGATAGGCCTAGCCTAATTAGATCGAAAGAGATTCTCCTACAAGAAGTAGAAAAATCAAGAAGTAAATAATTAAAAATCGTTATGAAAATTGCGAAAGTAGGCCTACATGTTAATTAATCAATAAGTTTACTTTTGGAAAGTATATTGAATGGATGAGAACATTATTACCAACATACAGAACAAACAATATAGCTTAGCAGTCAAACTAATCTCCTCCCTTGGTTAATATCCTCATATAAAACTGATTTCTATTTTCTATTATCCACAAAATCTCTCATATTCCTACCTCGCTTAATATCCAACCACCCCACTTACATCAATATGATAAGGGGATATTAAGCAAGTCCGGTTGTATATGAATGTTGATGATATAATCATTTTAATCCTTAATTTTTGAACCAGAAAATGATTTATTTATTTATTGATACATTCTAATGAAGTAAGAATTTTACTAAGTTTTGTTTTACTATCTGTTAAAAACATAGAGCAGTTCTTAAACATAAAATCATAATTTATGAAAAATTATTGAGTTTTTATTTTTTTAACAAAGATATGAAATTTGTTTGACTTTTTTCATATCTTTTTTCTTTACTTTCAAGATTATTGTTTGTTACCTTGTATTTACTAGCCCAATTCTCAATTGTGTTATCTCATTGCGATTTTACTCGGTATTCTATAAAACATACCCTGTTGGTAACTGCCTGGTTCAACTTGGACCTGCAGTTGAGTTTGAGATTTTAAATAAATAAACATGATGATGATGGTGATTCAGCTATGAACCATTTGTTAACTGCTCTATCTTGAGTTATTTTGTTTAGAGAGGACTGTATCTTGTTCTTAGAAACTAGAGCCGTTAACAGGGAGGTGTATGTAATTGGATACCTTCTTAGGTAGGGTCCTTGACTAGGCACAATTACTTCCGTGTAAATGAGACTCACCGATTGATTTGACGAGGATGTTGGCTGTTCGTTACAGGCCCAACTCTTAACACTTTAGACACATAGTGTTAGACGAAAGGTTCGATCCAAGAAATCCAATAAACATATATCTTCAGTTAATATCTCCAATGCATATATTTCTCATTTAAACTTCTTTACATGAACTTGATAATTTTACTTCACAACAACATTACTCTCTGATCATCTTCTTATATCTCCTTATCTCTACAAATTTCATACCTTTATACTAAATCTATTTCTAAAAATAAGTATTAATCATTAACAAACTATGTTAAACAATGCCTTGATTTACGTAAGACCGAATGTTCTAGATTAGCCGATCTTTCTAGATTGCGGCTTTACAAAGACTCAATAAAACAATAGATAATTTAAAAACAATGAAAATGACGTCAATAAAATTGCGTGCGTTAGATTCCGCACGTTTTATATTACATTGCGAATTCTTGAATGTTCGTCGTGACGTGTTGTCATGGCGATAGTCCAAACAGCGCCAACATAGTCCCCCCGCGGGAGACTGAGATATTACGATGAAATTCCCACATCGGAGCCTTCCAAGAGGCACAGCTTGGCGATGGGACAAATTAATTTTCCATTCTTGACTTTGACTTCCACGCTTCGAACACATCCGTCTCCTCCATTGAAGGTCTTTGTGATGATTGCAGGCATCCATTGATTATGAGGTACATCATCGTCTGTGACCAGGACATAGTCTCCTTCTTCGAAGTTTCTTTTCTTTGTAAACCACTTCGTACGTTGCATAAGTGTTCGCAAATATTCCTTTCTCCATCTCGTCCATATATGGTCTGTTAATAGCTGCGCTCGTCTCCAGCGCTTCTTGGATAGCATATCGTTTGATGTGAATACACCTGGTGATAGTTTGACTGAAGTATCACCAGATATGAAATGTGCTGGAGTAATTGGTTCTTCATCTGCTGGATCATCTGAACACTTTGTTAATGGGCGATGATTAAGCAAGTCTTCTACATTTGTTAACAATGTGTCGAACGACTCTGTATCCATTGATTGACCAGTCAGAACAGTCTTCATTGCAGTTTTTGCTGAACGGACTAATCTTTCCCAAATCCCACCCATGTGGGGGGCTGAAGGTGGATTAAATATCCACTTGACATTGTGCTTTGACAGGGTTGTGGTGATCTTTGATTGATCCCATTCTTTAATTGCTTCTTTGATTTCTTTTGATGCTCCCACGAAGTTGCCACCGTTATCGGAGTAGATCTTATCTGGATGTCCACGTCGGTTCTGAAATCTTGTCATTGCATTGATGAATCTGTCGGTGTCGAGGGATGATGTTGGTTCCAAGTGAACAGCTCTGGTGACCAGGCACGTGAATAGGCACACCCATCTCTTCTCTGTTAAACGCCGAACTCTAACCTGAAAAGGACCAAACAAATCTACTCCTACCCGCTGAAACGGGCAAGCAGGATTAACACGGGCAAACGGGAGATCAGCCATCATTTGCTGAGCTTTCTTAGCCTTTATCGTTTTGCAAATAATGCAGCGGTGTAAAATCTTTTTTACAATTGACTTTAAATTTAGTACCCAAAATTTCTGTCTTATTTCTGCTACCATGGAATTTACCCCCAGAGTGATATAAACATCGGTGTATATCGTTGATGATGGCCACAACTACAGGATGCCCTCAGGGAAGGATGATTGGACATTTTGAAAATGTTTCGTCTTGACTTTTACCCAATCTTCCCCTCAATCGAATTATCCCTTTTTCGTCAATAAATGGGCATAATTTTGACAATGAACTTGAATTTCTCAATGGTTTTCCATCTTTCAAACAAATAATTTCTTCGTTAAATGACTTTAATTGAATTAGCTTGATTAAACTGACTTCAGCTTTGTTTAAATCGTCAACACCTAAGTCTAGTTGGGTGTCTTTACTTTTGCAGCGACTGGCAAACTTGTGGCATTGTGCAATTACTCGGACCATCTTTCTCCAGGAGGAGTACCCAAATATATTATTTTCAATATGTTGTTCGTCATTTGAAATTGCAGCAATAATTTTGTCAGTTTTCTTCAGATCTGGATCATTTTCGTCAAATTTCAAATTGGAAGAAATGTCTTTTGGCCATTCTCCCCTTGGTTTTCTTAGAAATTCGGGGCCAGCTAGCCACCTCGAGTTTGTTGTGAGGCTGCTAGCCTTTATACCCCTTGACGCATCATCTGCAGGGTTTTCTGCAGTGGGACAATGACGCCATTCACTTGGTGCTGAATTGTCATGTATTTCTGCAACGCGATTGGCGACAAATATTTTGAATCGCCTACTTTCATTCTTTATGTAAGAAAGTGCAGTTTTTGAGTCTGACCAGTAGCAATATTCATCAATTTTTATATCCAATTGTTGTTTTATCATTGCACTTAGTCGCACCGCCATAACAGCTGCTTGTAACTCCAACCTTGGAATTGTCATTGCGTTAAGAGGCGCACATCGAGATTTACCGATAACAAATGCGCACTCAATTTTATCAGCTGCTTCAAATCGTAAGTAAGCGACTGCGCCAAGTGCCTTTTCAGATGCATCACAAAAGATCTGACATGAAGTGCTAAATACAACTTCACTGTCTAACCTTTCTTTGTAGAACCTTGGAATCGTGACATTTTCTATTTGGGGTAGATCTTGCTTCCATGTTTCCCACTCTTCTAATTCCTTAAGGGGTAATCTTTCGTCCCAGGTCAAATCTAATTCTCATAATCTTTGCATCAGTATCTTCGGTGCCAACAGGACAGGGGCAAGAGCACCATCTGGATTGAATATTGAACTAATTGTTCCCAGTACACCCCGTTTTGTATTAGGGCGGTTTAAATCAGCAACTTTGAATACAAAATTATCATTCAGTAAATCCCACTTGACACCAAGGGCTCTTTCTATGGGAGGGTCCATATCGAGATTTAGATCAATTAATTTTGGGGCCCAATCATGTTCAGGAATACTTTCCATCACCTCTTTGCTATTGCTGATCCATTTTGTAAGTCTAAAACCGCCATTCTGTAGCATTTCCATCAAATCAGCTGCTAATGAAATTGCGCCTGATTCAGTTGGCACACTTTTTAACAAATCATCCACATAGAAATTTCGCAATACCGTTTTTGATACACCTTTTGGAAACTTTGATGATTGATCAATTGCACATTTTTGTAAGGCGTACGTAGCACAGCATGGAGAAGAGGTTGCGCCAAAAATATGTACATTCATGTGGTATTCCGAAGGTGGCCTAGAAAGATCCCCGTTTTTGTACCAAAGGAACCTTAAAGCATCACGGTCTTCTTCTTTCACAAATACTCTGTGAAACATTGCTTGAATATCTGCTTGGATTGCTATTCTTTCCTCACGGAAACGTAACAGACAACCAAACAGATTATTCATTAAGTCAGGGCCCGTCACAAGATTTTCGTTAAGTGACGTCCCCCCATATTTAGCGGCCGCATCAAACACGACGCGCAATTTCGATTTGTTTGCGCCTTGAACACCATGGTGAGTTAAATACCAGGTTTTACTTCCCCTTTCTGTCTCTAAGAGTTCTGTTGCGTAACCAGAATCTATGTATCCTTCTATTACGTCTTGATAGGTGCTTAGAAACTTATTATCTTTCTCAAATTTCCTTTTAAGATGATTAAGTCTTACTTCAGCTAATCTTCGATTATATGGTAATTTAGTGGGGTCTGAGCTCCAAAGTAAACCAACTTCATAATGGCTATCTTGTCTTAATTCAGCCTTATTCAAAATCAGTTCTGCATCTCGGTCCTGCTTTGAACAAGGCCCTTTGAAATCATAGGTAGTCCCAAAACTTTCTATGGTCCAGAACCTTTCTATTGCCTTTTCTAAGCTTAATGTGTCCTTGTTAGCTAATGATAGGGCATTAACTATTGGGGCATTTGAGGGAGTAATGTTTGACCTTTGGTTTACTTTCCCAAACATCGTCCATCCTAAGGGAGTCTTGACCGCTGCGGGATCACCTTTCTTCCCAGTCTTGAATTCTATAGGCATAAGTAGTTCGTGGGCATTGGCACCGATCAGAACATCTATTGTGGAGGGTTTTCCATGGGTTAGAGGAATTCCAACTAGGTGGGGCCATCTTGAAAGGTCTAAGGTCTTATTTGGAAGAGGGGCCTTCAAATTGAGCCTTTCTACAGTCCATGCTTCTGGAATTATTTCTGTCTTCCCACCAATCCCATTTAGACTTAACTTAACGTTTTTTGATCTTTGACTATGTCCAACGCCATCTATTGTGCTTATTCTTAGTTCATTTTGTTCCCCCTTTAATCCCAGGGAGTTTGCCACCGCTTCACTGACTAGAGTTACTTCGCTACCACTATCAAGTAATGCATGAGTATTGACAGTGCCTTTTGGCCCATGTAATTTAATAGGCACTATTTGCAAAAACACTGTCTCATTCGTGGTAAGCTTAGCGGTTGCTGTAACTATAGCGTCGTTCTCACTTTTCTCCGTTTTGCGATGGAGAAGTGAATTGTGTCCCTTCTGCTTGCATTCTTTACAATTTGCTGTTGATGAACAGTTTTTTGATATGTGCCCATAGCGAAGGCAATTGAAACAGAGCCTTTTATCTGCAACAAACTGTCGTCGTTCGTCTACTGACTTAGATTTGAAATTTTCGCATAAATATATTTTGTGATTACCATCACATGCTGGACATTTTGCAGCTTGCTTTTGTGTTGAATCTTCCGAAATTGCTAACGAAACTCTAGCTTTTGCCTTTCCTTTGGCAGCCTCTTGCTTATTGGTAGCAGAATTCTTAGTGCATAAGTCACCCCAAACAGGATCGTTGGCCGTATTTTGCTCTCCCTTCAAGAAATCAAGAATGTTTTTCAAGGTAGGGCTTTTTTGTGATTCCCTCAGACCTTGCACTTTTCGTTGCCATCTTTGTTGTATAAAACGTGGGAATCTCTTTGCGATTGAAACCAAATTGGTCAAAGCATTCATGTCGTCAAAAAACTTCATTTGATTTAATGCTGACCAGCATGAATAAAGTTCGTAATAAAGATTTCTCAGGCCTTCAGGGTCGTCAGGGGGGATTTTAGGCCCTAGCGTTACTCTATCAATAAATGCTCTTGATATTTTGGCAGGGTTACCAAATATTTCTTTTAGGATTGAAAGGGCTTGGCGATATCCTTCACCATTACGAGGCAGACCTTGAACGATCATTTTTGCAGTACCTTCAAGGTGACACATTAGATGTGCCATTTTTTGGTCGTCACTTAGAGACAGTCTATCATGAACTTGATGCTTGAAGGACATCATGAAATCTTGATAATCAAAAGGATCTCCGCAATATTTATCTAATTTTAGGGTCATAGAGACGAGTGTGTCTCCCCATGCAACATTTGATAAATCATTTGCTTGTTTTTGTTCTTTATGTTTTGGTTCATAAATCCAATCGTCGAAAGGCCTTTCTGGCAAATCTGGTATTGTTTGTTTGACTTTATTTTCAGTAACCCTTTGATGTAAATTTTCATCGCTTTGCGGCAATTCAATATCTTCGGGAAATATTATCTGATTTTGTATTCGAGTTTGAAATTGTGGACTAGCAGCGTTTTCTTCTTCAATAAAATCATCTAAGCGTACATTCAATTGATTTTGCAATGCAGATAAATATGAGCTTGCCGTTGACGCAGGCTCATCTGCACGCGCATTTAGATGTTCATCTACTTCATCGTTAAATGAAATCACGTTTGCTTCTAAGTCAACAATCCATTCACACGCGGTATTGTATGATTCAGTATTATCAATAGCTTCTAAGTATTTATCATTGAGGATAATTGTATCATCAAGGAGGGTTTGTACTTTATTTCTTAGTTTTCTTATCGTTGTTTTTCTTCCGTTATTCGCTATTTCGTTCTTAGTAATTGTTATTGTCTTACTAATAGCGGCTGACTTTCCAAAACAGGAACGTCTTATTCTCTGTGGGTTTCCTTGATTTGAAAGTTGAGTATTATTGCTAGGGGCATTTGTATTTTCTGTATCAGCCATAATTCAAAGAATTAGGTTGCTACTCTCCGGTTCGACGGACCAAATGTTAACTGCTCTATCTTGAGTTATTTTGTTTAGAGAGGACTGTATCTTGTTCTTAGAAACTAGAGCCGTTAACAGGGAGGTGTATGTAATTGGATACCTTCTTAGGTAGGGTCCTTGACTAGGCACAATTACTTCTGTGTAAATGAGACTCACCGATTGATTTGACGAGGATGTTGGCTGTTCGTTACAGGCCCAACTCTTAACACTTTAGACAAATAGTGTTAGACGAAAGGTTCGATCCAAGAAATCCAATAAACATATATCTTCAGTTAATATCTCCAATGCATATATTTCTCATTTAAACTTCTTTACATGAACTTGATAATTTTACTTCACAACAACATTACTCTCTGATCATCTTCTTATATCTCCTTATCTCTACAAATTTCATACCTTTATACTAAATCTATTTCTAAAAATAAGTATTAATCATTAACAAACTATGTTAAACAATGCCTTGATTTACGCAAGACCGAATGTTCTAGATTAGCCGATCTTTCTAGATTGCGGCTTTACAAAGACTCAATAAAACAATAGATAATTTAAAAACAATGAAAATGACGTCAATAAAATTGCGTGCGTTAGATTCCGCACGTTTTATATTACATTGCGAATTCTTGAATGTTCGTCGTGACGTGTTGTCATGGCGATAGTCCAAACAGCG
This sequence comes from Haliclystus octoradiatus, assembly GCA_916610825.1. Classification (NCBI taxonomy): domain Eukaryota; kingdom Metazoa; phylum Cnidaria; class Staurozoa; order Stauromedusae; family Haliclystidae; genus Haliclystus; species Haliclystus octoradiatus. The sequence goes on from OU744448.1 coordinate 2,158,911, forward strand.
CCAACACCATTCAATGAATGATGAATGTAGGCTAATATCTTGAAATAGTCATTTTGGTAGGTTCTTTCGATTAACCAATCCCAGTAAACAACATTGACTTCCAGGGAGCGTTTCAAACATGTTCTATGTCTCACACCTACCTCCAGTGAATATTTCGTAAAACTTCAATGAAATTTCCATGTAACTTAACAGAATTTTCAGTAATTTAGTAGGCCTACTTGTGCCTTCATATTGTTACATAAATAATGAATTTTAGCTCAACAAATTTGACATTTTTTCAGACGATGTTTCGGCGTTTACTTTCAAGATTATGAAGCTAATAGAATCAAACTTATATTTCAATAACATCTACAACTTTAATATATCCAGTGAATTTTCCTTAGATGCCGTTTCTTACTAGGGTGTCCCTGCACTAACTTTTGTAGTCTACTTTACCGTCAATGACCTTGCATTTGTCTGCCTCGATGGAAAATGTCATGAATTCATCATGAGTTACATGAAATTGCTAAAGTTTCAACAAACACTTCATGGCCATTCCATAAACAGTTCATGAACATTTCCTTGTGAGTTTATGAATCGGTTCATGAACGTGAAATTGCCTAAGTTTAAGCAAACACTTCAATGGCCTCCATACCATGAACAGTTCATGAACAATTGGGCGATTTCACATTCGTGAACTCATGAACATTTTCAACAGGAGCCGAGCCGTAAAGGGGTTGGTGGTCAAATTTATAATGGGGGCTGGGGCATATTCAGCGGAAGTATATATCACATACCTTTAAAATTCTAAAATCTTTAATATTTTCTCCATATTAGGCTCAAGCTGGTCTGATGCACCAACTTCCAAAAGTTTATGTTAGGGTCTAGGTCGCTCCCATTCTTGGGTCAACGGGGCACATCAATTTTAGAACATATAATCATAAAAGGGTTGCGTTTTTCTGGCACCACAACTGCAAGGGTGGTGGACTAAGATTGATATTGAGAACTATGAGGTTGGCTTGACATTTATTTCTCTATTCCCCAAATATGCCTTTGTTTTCGAGGCTTTGACACTTGGTGCGCATGACCGATTATCGTGAAAAAATAGCTTTCTGGGGCAGAAAACAGTTTGCCCAATTCACTGAATTGAGAAGCGTCATTCACAAATATCAATGATAACGTCATACTGGCATCAGATCAATTGTATGCGACAGGGAAATACATGGCATTACCAATACAGTAATTCCACTTACATAGGCCTACAGCCATTTACAAAATTGATTACAAAATTATTATAAGCTAAATTAAATACAATATGGATAGTACTATAGTAGCATTTAAGTAAACAGTTTAGGAGTTCTTTTTCAAATCTGAATTTTTGCAGAGCATCATACAGTTTATAGATAGGCCCTTATGTGTGATTCAAGCTCAAATTATAGGCTACACCTTTTGCGAACATTTCAAGCTTAAATCACGCCAGCACAGATAGGGTTATATTATGACACCTCCATTTTGCAAAAAAAAAATCCGGGGGAACATGCCCCCATACCCCCTAGAAAAGTATGCGAGCCTTCCGCACCCTAAACCAACTATTTATACCACGACCGCCACTGAGATTTAATTGAATTTAGTTCAATTCCTACGTATGCCTAGCTGCGTGCCTGAGATATCAGGTGCGCACAACAAACTTTTCAGTCTGGGGGTGACAAATTTGAATATATTGCTGGGTTTTGGCTGCCGCTGGAATCAGATCAGATCGGACTTACTTGACATTCTGTTCTAGAGAAGGTAAGAAATTGAAGACAAATGGAAAACTATGGATATATATACATAGGAGATTGAATATTTGAAGATATGTTTATTACCTGCATATTGTGTGAAGTTGAGGCGAGGAAAGACTCAGAGACACTATTTAATTGTTTCTCTACCAGAAAATTGCTGGAAGAATTGCAAATAGACAATTTTGAATTTTTCTGATCTTTGGTGTGATTTGTGGATTCGCCCTCGTTTTCAACATATTCCTTCGAAAGAGGCTGATTAATGGCCATATCGGTCATCGAGAATTGAGTTGCAATTTTACATATAAAATGATACATTCTGATCACATTATTATACAATAAGAAGATATTCAAGGACTTTAATATGTAATCGTATGGATATGGACGTTTAAAATGGAGTCTAGAAATTATCAAGATATTAGTATCTATTTACCTGATGATCTGATCATAAATTTATAATCGATTGGACGATTGATGGAACGATCCAATCGCGGGTTGTAATATAAACTTAGCGATGTATCTATATCTTGCTGCTAGTTTCATCGCTGGTGTTTTTGTTGTGGTTATTATAGAATTCTTAGCAATATGGCGTTGGTTATTATCAAAACCTATAGAAAATCCAACACTATTCCCAGACCGATCAAAACCATGCAATCCAAAGGTAGACCATACCAGGCCTTACCAGGCCCGCCCTTGCCGCGTTGTAATTTATGTGTAAAAATGTGTAGTATAGTATCCCTGTCTATTAGTATATCAATATTTTGAAATTAATCACAGCTTAATTAGATGTAGGCCTATAGGTGTGCTTGTTTGCAGGGAAGAATGTCAATCTCTTCTAGATTTTGGGAGGGGCAGCACCGAAGAAAGTTGGAGTCAGCAATTTAATTACAATATTTGATTGTGTGACTTCAGGGGCGCTAGAAGTCAATAATTTCATAAGAAAATACATTGAAACAACTGATTTTCGATGAACATTTTAGCTTCAGGGGCATCAATCAAAAATGCTCATCACGGGGGGCACAGCTGCCATGCTTAGCAGACTGATCTTTGAGACAAATAATTGGGGATTGCTGGCTGCCCATGATGTTTCATTTCCTTCGTTGAAAATCATCTGTTGAAAATAAATTTTACCTCATTATCGTGTATATGCCTAAATTTTATATACCGAAATTATAAATACTTGGTGCTAATGCTACTGAAATCAAAATATCTTAATTTGAAATCCGCATTCCCGGGCGTCACTGCCCCCTCCAAAATCCCAGTGAAAAGTCCCATACTTGCAAACTGTCTTGTGACCTCAACACTGTAGCTGATTGGGCATTTCTGATCTAAGAAATGCAGAACACCTTTCATGAAGAAGTATCTCTGATGAGTATTAATTCATAGTCAACCTCAATCCTTCCCGACGCCACATACTAAACTGTTGATACTGCAATTCGACCACATGTTTAATTGTTTTTTTTCTGCAAGATTGACAAATACTCACCCGTCAGAAGCATGTTGTTACTGCCGTGTATGAACTAATGCGGACCAGCTCATGTTGCTCTTGCCTGTGTAATGTGACTCTCAGCTTAATGGAGCAGACCATAAGGAGAGGTTCTTTTAACTAAAAAACGTTCATGAGTTAACATGTTTATAAGTTAAATTATTGATTTTTTAAATGCATTTAGATGTCAATTTGCATTCTCGTCCTCAATTTTTTATTTGCATATCTCTTTCTTTCAGCTATTAGCAGAGTTTTGTGCAATGGAAGGAGCAACCGATAGTGAAACGTGTATGTTTCTGAATTTGGTTATAGCATTTATGTGGAGAGAATGGCGCGATACACCTCAAGTTAGAAACTACTTTGTTAAAAAAATGAATGTTGAGTTTGAAGAAATGTTGTTACATAAAGCATCTGGCAAACTTATGCATCAAATTGGAATTATTGATTTTTGTCTTGGTGATAATCTCCCTGTTATTCAAAGTAAGTAGCTAGAGGTAGCCTATATTTATAAACAATTCATGGAAGTTGAATACCCAGTTTTTATGAAATGTTCAAATTCTCATTGACTTCGGGTCGGACACAAGTAGACATCCTCGAATTTAGTTTATTAAAGTACAGTCAAACCTGTTATAACGGTCACCTCTATACGGCGACCACCTGTCTATAGTGGCCACTGATCCAATGTCTAAAATAGTATTTTCTATTGAATCAAACCTGTATATAAGGCCACCTGTCTATAATGGTCAATTTATCTTCCTCTCATAGGTGGCTGTTATATACAGGGTTTCAATTTAGTTGGATTATTAAACAATGTGTTATAATGTATTTGTTTTCACATCCCCAACAGATGCCACAGTAATGAAAATTGAATCACAAAACCCTACTGAAGTTGCGGATGAGCTTGATATTGCGGTGGATATTGATTATAGTGGCGGATTTTCATTATCATTAAATATCGATTTATTATTTGGCAAAACAGCTACGTTATGCATTAAATTAAAATCATTAAAAGGTCGTTTGAGAATACAATATACAAGACATCCATGTTTGCATTGGTCGTTTGCATTTTACGAAGTAAGTCGTGATACAATATTCTAGCATTTGTTATGGTTATTAAGTAAATAAATTACTTGATACAAATTATTCATGCTGCCTATCACTAGGCCTAATAACACCAAAACCGTGAAAATGCCATGAAAGTGACTGTGGAACAAAGAAACTTCCAAGCCAAGCATTTTGATCATTGTTGTCAGTAGTATAGACCTACATCATTGTAAATCATGTTTTAAGTCTTCATCCACAATGTTTTTACGTTGTTATGCAGTCTTAATTGTTTTTAAACAACTTTAATATATTTAATCAAACAATATCATTGCCATTGTGATGTTACGAAACTGCAGTGGCAATATTTAACTAAGTAACATGATATTTTGTCACTTTTGATATCAGTCAAATTGCAACATCAAATTTCTTTTTTAAAAGGCTATTTGAAACTTTCACATTTTTTGGATTTAGAATAAATAGCTTTTGATCGGATCGGATCAAATTTTATTCTTGAAATTTGGATCAGATTCAGATTTGAGATAGTTCTTACCTGTGGTCAAGTTTTCGGAAAATACAATCCGACGTTTGCCTCTAGTTCACATAGGAGAGTGTCTAGTTAAGAGGCTATAATTAATTCATTATGTTTTCCAGGAACCTCAAATGGAACTCGAAGTTGAATCGCATTTTGAAGGTCGTAACTTACCTCAATTAACATCATTTATTTACAATCAAATCAAGAAATCTGTCAAAACAAAACATACCCTACCAAGATATAAAGTACGTTACAAACCGTTTTTCAAGGAAGGCAAACCACAAGATGGACGTCATGAAGTATTTATACATAATTCTCTTGTAACTGTTGGGAAGTTAGGAGTAGAAGTTATTGATTGTTATGGATTACCAAAACTACCTAAGGGTTCACACGTTTACTGTACAATCTCAATTGATTCATTACCATGGAAAGAAGATATGCCTTTACGAAGATCATTATGGCCTGTTCATGAGGTAATTAACTTGGTTTTAATTAATATTGATGGACAATTCATTGAAAACTAGTTGTTCTTTAAAATTATATATTTTAAAGGCAATCATAATGCCAGTCCAAGCTTAAACAAGATTGTGACATTATTATTTTCATACACGGTATACTGTAGAGATTTGTTACACTATGATCAAAAAAGTTGTGAAAAAGTTATGAAATTTGACAACTTCATTCAATACTTTTTAACAAGTTAAAGAACATTTGAACCATGCCAAATTCACAAGATATTTTAAGCTATGAAAAAGCAAGGAAAAGTTGAAAAAAGTTATGAAAAAAGGAATTTTGCCTAGGCGTATTTTTTCGTCTCACCCTGTATACTGATCTCCCCTAAATATGTAATTACCGATATTTTATATAATCATTATCAATTTATTGTGGTGGTTAGGGTTTTTAGGGTTAGGGTCTTGAGTTCAATCCTTAGCAGGAGCACTATCAGTTGGCGTCAGGAAGGGCATCTAGTCATAAAATATGCACAAACGCTTCAATTTACCCCCACCCCTGTAAAAAGCTACTAGCCTATCCGATTGATGGATAACTGGGAAATTTGAAGAAAAAACTATCTTCATTTTTTAAGAAACCAAATGTTTACATTTTCAACAGTAGACTTGTTTCGAAAGGACTGGTGGTTTGGATGGCTCGAGTCCAGTGCTTATAGCAAGTTAAAATATTCAAATTAAAATATGTACATATTCAATAAGTTTAGCAATGTTTTTATTCGGGCGCGATGCCTGACGAACTATGACATCAGAAAGGTCTCTGATGAGTTCCTTGGCAGGAATGAAACACGTGTCAGACCAGCTGATTTATCAAATAAAACTGTTTTTATTGTTGCAGTTTAAGCCGCTTGAATGGAAATCAAAGTGTGTAACATTTCCCCTGAATTTATCCAAAGGATTTGACCACAACATGGTTTTAGGATTTCAAAGCCACGTTGCGAATAAGTTGATATTTCACGCATCCAAATTGCCCTAAGCGGTTTACACTGTTAGGCTTGTATGATTTCTCACTATAAAGCTGTTATGTTTATATGTGTCTGTTTAATAATTATTATTAGGTCATGATTACAAGAACTCTTTCTGGATCTATTGGTGTTAGCTTTAAACAATCTTATGAGAATGCAAATGATGAAGATAGTCGCGAAATGGTCATTTGTGAAACTGTTAGTCCGCATTCTCCTGCAAGTCAAGTTAATCTGAAACGTGGTGATATATTATTAGCAGTTAATGATGTCGATGTTGATTCTATCAAACAAGCTGTTCGATTGATTACTAATGCAGGGAACAAGTATGTTTTTTATTGATCGATCGATTAAAGGCATAGATCCCTTTCAAACACTTTAATGCCAATGCATTTGGAATCTTATTTTCTCAACGGATGACATGTTCATGATAGACCTGGTTGCATATAGGGTACAACATTTAGCGAATAAAGAGACACACTCATTAGAAAAACTCAGAATGAACAATCACAGCCCTCTTTTAGCACTTACATTAGTACAACCTCAGTTAATGATTCGTCTATGTGTTAATTTATAATGCTATTTCGATTACACTGTGCATTAAGGTGTGCGAATCCGATACGACCGTATTCAAAATGACTTTCGGATTGGGTCAGATTGACATTTTCTGCCGGATTATTTTGGATTGTATGTTTTAATATTCTTACATATGTAAAGTAGCGGAATAGTTGACCTTGTGGAACTAGACCAGGTTCATAAACAATTCATACCCTCTGTGAAAACAGTTCAGGAATTGATGAACAGTTCATGAACTGTTAATGAACTCCTGAACTGTTTTTTGCAGGGGAAATTGCATTCTTCCCTAACATTTTTCATAAATATTTCATGATGATTTACGTGGTACGGCTGCTGCTCAGCCCAAGAGCCACTTCAATAAACTTGAGGATTAGGAAATATTGCATAAGTTATTTCCTCAAATGTTCAGAAATGCTAGACAGGAAATCATTTGTTCATATTTCACAGACGCGATGGTTTCCTGAAAAACTATCGTAGTACATAGGCTAACAATTATGTCTGTAAAAAAAAATTTTGTCTTTAGGCTTGTGTTCAAGCTACAGCGTCCTCCACCAGTTCATAAACAAATCTCAACAGAACAAGACGAAGAAGCAATAAATAGTTTCACAAAGAAGGATAAAACTGAAACAGAAGCAACTGATTTAGATAAATTTACATTTGCTGACGATGAAAGTGATTCTGAGGAATTTGTTAACATTGTCGTCCAAGAAATGCAAAGAGAAATAGCCAAAGCTGATGGTGACGTCAGAGAAATTCTTAGAAAAGCAAGCAATACAATTGATAATACAGGTTAGTACGGTCAATACCGCATAATACGTTATCGTTGGGACCCCGAAGAAAATAACGCATTACGCAATGAACGTAATACGCGATTTTGAAAGAGCAATATAAATAAAAACAACAGAGAGTAAACAAAAGAAAAGGTTGCGAAAATTTCACGATTGGGCGGTAGACTTTTCATTAGCGCATGTTTTCATAAAGAAATATAAATTAAACATTGCTGTTTATATAACTTTATTTCTGAAAAACTAGCTCAAATTAAATGACAATAGCATCTTTCTGTTTCAATTGCGATATAAATGAATAAATGATAAACACCCTCTTTATTCATGTCTCAAGCTTATCTTTCGAAGTTAAAATCCCTCGCTGATCACCGCTAAATTCTTGATTAATAAATTGTAATTCAAAATCAGACATCACGCGTACAAATTGCGATTCTTTCGATGTAAACATTTGAATATTTTATGAATAATTCTAGCCAAACGACATTACAACAATCACTCAGACTATCCGTAAAATTTGATAGTCTAGTGTCTGCATAAAGAGATGTAAACAAAGTCGTGTTCATTTCCGAAAGCAAAACGATTTCCGTAGATTCTAACGCTTTCGCAGATTTAATTGTCGACACCTCAGCAAAACAAAGAATCAGTTTACAATTATAGCGCACTAAATGATAAAAAATCTCTCTTGGGATCAACTGTCTTTAACATATTACGCGATAAAACGTATTTTACGATAACGTATTATGCGATATTACTGTATGTCGGGGATTCAAAACAAACGGACCATTTGTATTGATGTTTATACATGAATCATGTGAATATTCAAGTACCGACTGTTAAGTGTCTAAGTATTATGTCATTTGCTTTTACAGTACTGACATCATACTTCAATGTATGCTACACATGAGAATAATTCAAAAATTCGATGCATTTGAAGATCACTTTTTGGAAGTATTCCATCCTTCAGCTTTATTCCCAAAAAGTTTAAACCTATGTGCATTGTGCAGACATAGGTTTTCAGTTTATAGAATCTGTTATAGCTATTTTCCATTGAAATTCATAAGCAATTGACAGTTATCTTTTCAATCAATCTATTTTCAACATTTCCCTTCAATTCTGAGTCTGTATATATATAGACATACCTGACTAAAATTGTATGATTTGTGTGTCGTTTTTTATAGTTTTAGATCTTAATTCAATTCTGGAGAATAGCATAGTACCAGAAACACCGCCGAATTCAAAAACACCACAAGTCCCACAAAATACTCCAGCATCAGCAAACGAAAATACAACTCCGATTTTAAAAAGAAAAAGGAAAGGTTTCTCATTCAGACGAAGAAAACATTTAGAATATGATGAACCAGATGCAGTTGAAAATCAACAATCAGAAGATCTAAAACAACAAACAACAAATAATATATCAAAAATAGATGATTCGATGGATAAAGTTACATCTCCTGAAGCCCTGTCTGAAGCTAAACCTGATGAGATTTCTAAATTACTTGAAAGTCAGATCGATTCACTTGATCTTGATGATAGTTTTTCCGCGTCGGAATGTAGCGGAATTTCAAGTGGCAACACGGATGGCGACGGTTGGGATAATATATCACATCAAAATGTTTCTTGTCATACACCTGATGACGAGAAAGAACCAACTGGCCAACGAACAAGCATTGTTGGTGGAAATGAGGTACTGTGAACCTATATGTAACAGCCAGCAATGAGTGGTAGATTATATACATATGGCCTTTATATACAGGGTGGATTCAATAGAAAATATTGTTGTAGACATTGTAAGAGTGACCACTATAGACAGGTGACCTCTTTATAGAGGAGATCGTTATAACAGGTCTGACTGTATCGTAATTTGAATTTTGAAAACAATTTTAGAAACAACAATTATGGGCTGAGAGTGATTGAATACAAAAGCAATCAATTCCTCATCAACGCTCACTTGTTTTGTCTATACCTGAAAGAAAAACTTTGGTTTGAAAAGCTGAGGATGTCCTCTAAGTAGGGATTGGGTAACAGATCATCTATAAAAAGAATCTGTGTGATTTTTGTTTGTGTGAAACGTGAATTTTGAAAAAAGATTTACCTTCATCCAAGAATAGCACCCTCTGGGAACCCACTAAGTACTCATTCTAATGAAGGATAAAATATTTCTTGAAACATAACGGTAATATTACTTGCAAAATACAGATTGTAAAAATATCTCATTCAAATTTCATGAACAGTTCATGAACTCAGTTAATTATTTTTCAGGGGCGGACACGGATCTATTTGATATAAATCCTATCAGGGTGTGGTAGTCAATTAAGTTTCCTTCAAGCAGAATTTTAAATCTAAGTTGAGTAGAGTCAGTGTAGCCTACTGTTGTCCTCTGATTATTTGATATCCAGATGACCCGATTGCCATGCTAAGCACAACTTCTACAAGAACCTACGGTAGTAACCACTACATAATTAAACACCCTTTCGATTCAGAATTCAAAGAAATGCTGTAACCAAACTTAAACGAGAAGTTTAAAAGAATACTTAGAAAAAGCATCCAAATCAAAACCGTCAAGATTTCATCGCAGCCTCCAGAGAATTACTGGAATCAGAAAAACAAAAACAGTAAAAGTCCCAAACTTGATCGATAATAATTGCCTTATAACATCTTCGAAAGCAAAAGCAGAAATAATTAGTAATCACTTTGCAACCTGCGTCCCACCTCCTCCGAATTGGACTGCAAACGAACTTAAAAACCACCCCAGTATTCCATCTATCCTCGACCTTGCATGCAAATCATTTACTTTTCACTACACCACAGATGACGAAATATACGCAATCATCAGCAGCATATCTGTACGTTTCATGAAACAAATTTTACCAAGTATTACATCTCCTCTCACAGATCTCTTCAATCATTTCATAACTATCAACGAAATACCAAAACAATGGAAACTTGGCATAATCACACCAATTCACAAGAAAAACGACCCAACAAGCAAAGAAAATTACAGACCAATAACTATCCTCACCCACATTTCCAAAGTATTTGAACGAATCTTAACAAACCAACTAAACTCACATTTCACTCAACTCTTTCCTTCCGATATGTTCGGATTTATTCAGGGCCATGGCACTGAAACAGCCCTACTAAAATTAACCCAAGACTGCAGAGCATCAATTGATGATAAGAAAAGTACTGTAATCGTATCACTTGACCTTTCAAAAGCCTTCGATATGGTAGACCATTCATTGCTGATAGAAAAGCTGAAAGCATAGGGACTCGATTTGGCAAGCTGCAAACTATTAACAAGTTACTTGAATGGAAGGACTCAATCCGTTAAAATACAAAATAAGCTATCGAGCCCCTCTCCTTGCCATCATGGAGTTCCTCAAGGTTCTATACTTTCTCCGTTACTATTCAACATCTACTTAGCTGATTTTTCTTTCGTTACAATAAACTCTTCTATAATTCGATACGCTGATGACACCACCCTCTACCTTTCAACCAAAAATAAACACACTGCTATTCATAAAATAAATCAAGACCTAGAGAAAGTACATCAGTGCTTCAAAGTAAACAGCCTACAGCTAAATCCATCAAAAACTCAATGTATTATTATCACCAACAAAACAGATCCAACTAACGACTACATCACAATTGAAACAACTGAATTACCCTGGTTAGAAAATATCAAGATACTTGGAGCCCACATCCACAGTAAACTAACCATGAAAGAACATCTCAAAAACTGCATCCGCAAGGCCAACATATGTCTCTACCAAACAAAGCAAATCAAGCGATCACTAAACCCACAACTTGCCACCACACTATATACATCATACATCCATCCTCACCTTGAAAACTGCAGTCTATTACTTCTCGGCATCAATCAAAGCGATAAATTAAAACTTGAACGCATGCAAAAAAATCCATCACTCAACTTACTCCTTACTACAACAATTATTGCGAAGATCACCTCCTTCAAAGCCTTCATACTAGAAGAATAGTCAAGCTAGCCACAATAATCTACAAAACACTCAAAACTGAAACACCAAACTTGATATTCACCCTCTTCAAAATATCTATTACCAAATATACATCATCCGAACATCCAAAAAACCTTGTCTCACCTCGATGTCATACAGCCTCACTCAGATGGTCATTTGTGGCAGTTGGAACAAGGCTATGGCAATTTATACCACATACAATACTGAAACATAGTATTCAAACTTTTAAAAGAACATTATCAGAATACGTCACAGCTTTGGGATGGAAAAGAAGGTGCCATCTGATGAATATTAGCAGCCGTTAAAAAATACTCAAGCAACTAACATACGTGATTAATTAAAAGAAAAATCAACATTATTATTATTGAAATTATTATATTGTTATTATACTTATTTTTACTATTTTCACTATTATATATAATTTCTTCATTTTTCTTCTTCAATGTTTTGATCATTATATTCACTATTGTTATCACTAATATTATTATAGTTTGCTGTTGTAAATATTATTACTTATTGTTATTATTCTTATTTTATAATGTAAAACGAGCTGCAAATGCTCATTTTGGTAACGAATTCAAATAAAACACACACACACACACACACACACACACACACACACACACACACACACACACACACACACACCCTACCTTAAAGGTAGTACCTTTACTTGACTAATGCATTAATCAATTGACAGTACCTTTCAAGACCCCCGGGAAATAGGCAGACCCTATAACACAGTTACAGCTACACGAGACAGGTATCCATAAATACGCCATGATGCTAACATTATCTTGAAGCGGCGGTAAAAAGAAGGGCCGGACTATAATACTTCTTAATTTTTTGGTAAAGTTTGAATAATACCTATTGTCAATGGCATCTATTTAACAATTAGACAACTAGCCCGAGTAGCCAACAAGGGCGAGTTGTCTAATTTTTTTAGTAGAAACCGACTAGTGGTACAAGCCAAACACATCAAAAGAAATAAAATTCCAGCTATTTATTCGCTTCTTGAATAATTAATTTTTAATACAATCGTCAATCAAAGTCATCCATGACGACTGCAGCGTTGTGATTTGGAGGATGATTTTTTATTTGACTTAATTCAGATTTAATTTTACAACAAAAAAAGTTGGATATTAATACTAGCTACAAATTTACAGCCCCACAAAATAGCAAAGTTTAGCAAGGTAACTATTGAGTATCTAAAAATACATAAATGTTTGCAGTTTGTAGTATAAACGTTTGTTGTTTATAAACTTTTGCTGACTAGCTGACTAGTTTATATCTGTAATAAAGACAATAAAATAGCAACGAAAAAATTGCGAGAAGATTGTTAAATAAGATTAAGTGGTATATGCATAGCCTACCATTAAACAACTTCATCTCATATTTTGCTGCTTGCTTTGTTTTCTCGGCCACGGAATTTATAAGACTCTCGTATAAAATTGATTCAAAAACATTTGCGAATCGCTTGTTTACTTTAGAATTTCGCAAGGGAACTTGCCAGTGTTCACCATGAGAAAATAGTGAACGATTGAGCAACCAATCAGAATGCAGATCATTGAATAGTACCCTAGTCGGTTTCGACTAAAATCCTATAGCCAGTTTTGCTACTGTGCATATAACTTTGAATAGGACTGCATTACTTAACAATTCATGTTCTTTTCCTTTATCTTCCAGGATCCATCGTGGAATGAAACTTTTGCCTTTGATATTGATAAACAACATAAATTTCTAAATGTTTGTGTCTGGGGTAAACTAGAAGAAAGATTTGGAAAAGATGTTCTTCTTGGATTTGTAAGAGAGCTTTTGTTCTTTTTTTTTAGATCTGTTGTTGTTTTAACTCTGGAGGAACAATGTGCTCCTTTTATATTCTTCTTCTATCTTTCCATTCTACATCGTCCTCTACAAATACTCAATAACACCTGCGTATAACAGCCAGCTATTGGTTGGATTGTCCTTTATAGAAAGGTTGCTATATTTAACAGGTTTATTTTCATTGTCATATTCAAGTTCAGGCCTGTTTAAAACCGTGACCATAGACATGAAAAATCTGGATGGACCTGCATCAGCGTATATCAGTTTGACTGTAACTTAATGTTCATAAACTTTTCTCGAGTTATTCATGAAATTTTGGGTGTTTAATTGAACAACTCATGTATAAACTGAATTGCCTATGTTTTGATGAAAAACATGGCTATCATTTTATTAAATAGGTTTCAATTCCTTTAATGGAAATGGCACTTGAAAGTCTATCGACAACATCTCATCATTACGAACAGAGTTATTTTCTAGTTACCCCAAGCAATAGATCTGGCCTGAGGTATGTTATATTGTTGCTGCACTACCAAACAAATATATAAAGAAAATAATAATTATTGGCCAAGAATAAAAATGAAACTCGTAACCCAAAATTGGCATTTTTATTCAAGTAGTTTTTCAGTAGAATGAGAAGAATCTACATTAAGCTGTCTGGTGAATTTCAGTACCATCTCATCATTCCATTATCTTTTCAATAGCGATTTAGTATATCCAAGATTCATAATGGTTTGCATATGCGCAAGATACAAGGTCACCTCAAAACATATATTTTTCTTTTTAGTCGTTCTCATCTGCGTGTTTTTATGCGTGGTCTGAACACTGATCTTTGCAATGGAAATATTACACTAGCATATCATCACACACCAAGCATGCCAGATTGTTTGTTAACTGGAGAAGAATTACAAGAATTTATTAACGGTTTCTCATCAATGAATGGTGAGGTATGTGTAAGTTTTAATTCTATTTCAAGTCAATGGGACATAATAGGCATCATAAACCCTTCTTCAAAAAGTTTATGAGGTGAAGAAAATTGGATTGTTACACTTTTTCATGAACTGTTTATAAAAGTTAATGAAATTGCAACACAAATCCAACTCTTGTTTAAACAACAATAAATGATACCAGTGCCTCCGAGAGGGGGTTGGAACTGCGACCCTTGAACTGGATCCCAGGTAAATTATAGGAATATTGAGGTTTTGCTACATTTTGATTCAAAATATGAACTTATATCCTTGAATAAAGTTATTGATTTGGGTTAAGGTACATTTCAAGGACCAAAAGTTTCAAAATCCTCAGGTCTCAAAATTGGTTTCATCTGCTCTGAATAATATGTTTATAAAATTTAAACACTCGTTTTGATGAAACTATCACGTGCCTCCTAGTGCTGATTAATTTCAATAGGGTTATCATCATCATCATCATCATTTATTCAGAAATCCCTGATGAGTGTGCATAAACTGATGATAACAGATTAATGCACTTTTTCACAGGACTGACTAACTATATAAGATATACCTTCCTATAAAAAGAGAAAATTACAATTAATGTAATAACAGGGTTGATACTTAATCTTCAAGTAAATGCTTCTCAAGGAGACACTTGAAACTGGTCCTTCCTAAATTAATTGATGTGAGGTTATTCGATCTCTGACAGAAGGCCAACCAAGTCGACTTTGCATGCCAGAGATACGAGTACGATAATTACAACAGAGCACTATCCTCATTCCTCTGTTCTTCAATCTCTGGATGCGATCCAGACGTTCAGCTTTGTTCCCTCATACAACAGCGCAGTAGTCAAAGTACAGCAAAACAATGGAGTTGTAAATTAAATTAGCTGATTCTTGTAGAATAAAAATCCTAATGAATTTTAGCACACCTTAACCTCTATTTATTTTCTTATTTATACCATTAATGTGATCTTCAAATGAAAATTTTTATCTAAGATTACACCTAAATACTTGATTAAACTAACTTATGGTTGATATGCGCGTCATTTAACTTAACCAGAAAATCTTCAGTCTGCTGCTGCTTAAAATGTGCCTTCGTACCGATGGCCATGCAGTTAGTGTTTACAAGATTAAAAGTTAACTTATTTGCACACAGCCAGCCGTATGTTTTCTAAATCAAACGTTAATGATTGGCAGGTAGGTCTTCTGAACAAGCAGTATGTTACATTTATTTGCGGAGCTTAGTTTACCTATCCTGCTAACTGTCCCTATCTCAATTTGACTTCTTATGTAGAATAACAAATGTTTGGTTTCAAATTTGTTCAAATGATTTCATCGTTCATGACATGATTGACTTTAATTCACGGACCAGCACATTTGTTTCATTTCTTTGTAATTTAGAAGCATTTCGTGTACGTTCTCCATCAGATGACCAGATCCGTAGAGACCAAAACCTTTTTGAAGCTCTTATCAACATCGATGCCCAATTTCGTCAGCGACATCCATTATTTTTACAAATCATACGCTTGTCGAAAGATCACCAATCCTTGCATTATCTTGTTTTTGTAGGGATTCACATCGCCAAGATTAAAAGAGCCATTGTAAGTTAACAGTTCATCCTTAGACTCCAGCAATTCACAGTTGGGGCCAGTAGTATAGTGGCTAGGGCATTGAACCCAGAGCCATCTATTTACAAGAGTTGGGACACTTCTGCCATTTTTGTATCTTTTTGCCTGGACCCGAGCACGTTTTTAACAGTGCGCATGTGCAGGAGAATATTGTGTGTTTTTTCAGCCATATTGTATTGTAGTTTTTCGCGCGTTTCACTTGAAATGATTGAGAACCTGTTTCCGAAAGAACAAAGATGGCATCCAAAAATCATGTGACTGGCATATGTCCAATTGGAGACGATAGCGGCACATGAAAGCGTGTCCCAACTCTTGTAAATAGATGGCTCTGATTGAACCTCAGCCCGTAGGAGTTTTTAGTGCAATACCCGATAGAAGTCCTTACACAAGCTCCAAAAATACTAATCAATGAAGCAAACTACTTCATGTGGAAAAAGCTAGCAAGCTGTTTTGATGAAAAATGATAAATCCACAAAAAAATAAGTCATATTTAAAAGAGATTTAAGTACAATAATAAAGTTAAATTGTTGAAACTTAAAATTAAATTATTAATATAAGTTAAAACCATTTTTGATTTGAACAGTTCAAACTTTGTTTTGATTTTAATGAATCAATTACAATGGTGATGTATTATGTGTTATTAGATTGTGATAGTAGATCCACGTACAGGAAATGATGTCTCATTTTACGTTCATGAAATGTCAATAAATTGTTCATGAACTTTCTTTGAATAGTATATATAAACTGTAAAAAAGTAGTAATTGAGGCGGTATCACCCTGATGAAGGTACCCTTGGCACTCTTCTATTTCTAAACTGGTTGCTCTTTTCATTATATGCAATGATGTTAAATGCTCTTTATTAATATCAATCGCGACACTGCAGATCAATTTCAATAGATGCCATGGCAAATTGGCCTTGATTGTCATGATGGTTCATCAGCTGTGCATAAAATGCCTATCAATTCATGAACTATCATGTCAGTTCATGAACTGTTATGTTGGTTCATGAACAAATATATCAATTCATGAACTATTATGTGATTTCATTAACTATTATGTCAGTCCATTAACTGCTATGTTGGTTCATGAATTGTTTGTGGAATATTGCATGGTGTTTGTAATAGCAGCATAGGATTATAGTTCACAGACTTAGACCTCTGCTACGCGCAGAGTCTAGTTTTACTCAAGTTGATCTGAAATTTCAATTTATCCTTGGTTAATTCTTCATGATCTGTTCATGAAGTACTCGCAAACTTTGCATGATTTGGTTTGCGGGGGAGGGGGGGGGTGTAATTATGTACTGAGAAATTTTGAAAACAATGAGTAAATATTTGCTATATATTGAACAAGAATGAGACTTGGCAACAATCCTGATTCTAGTGCGATTATAATATTTTTTACATCGATAAACCATCCATTATAGGAAAATGATATTTTGATTTGCTTGAAATCCATATATAAAGATCATTTGTTCATAGTGGCCATTATACCAGACTATTATACACTGATTAGGCTGTACGATTGAGAAGATAATCACCTAAGACATGTCGTGCTGTTATAAATATTAAGCTATCTATACAATATTAATTTATTAATAGTTTTGATTGAGTATTTTGCTTAATTCAGGTTTTTAATTTTGTTTAGAAATATGCAAAAGAAACATGATTTCCTTGGCACTCAATTTTACTTTCCAACACGATGTGATTATTGTCAGAAAAAGGTGATAAGTTTATAAAAAGTAGAAAACAGAATTGGTCGAACCCCGCTGTTTAAATTGTGATCCATTTAAATTCTTTGATCCCAGGGTTTAATCCCATCTAGACGGGGGCGGGGGCTGAACTTTCTGCAAAATTTGTGTTCTCATCAAGGTTTTCAAAACGGTTTTAATTGTATCGGCATTTTTAGTTTAATTCTTGGACCTTGGTTTTCATTTCAATCTCTATAGAACCAAGTAAATCAAATAGCTAATCATCTGATAGATTATTGCTAATGGTTATAACATTGTTAATACAATATATGCAGCAAAGTTTTTTCAAAAAAAAAAAAAAGTCTCGTTTCCGTTGTCTTTGGATAAAAAAAATACAACTAACGATACGCTTGTGTTGCTGTTAATCGATTTCTAATGAAATATTCAGGCATCTAAAGTCCTCGCTTCATTCACATCGGTTTTTTCAAAATACGTCAATCTTTTCTTTAAATAATTCCTAAGGGACCCATTGGGCACATTCGCAAGAGCTCTGTTCCTCTTCTTATTGACTAATTTTGTCCTCCAAGAAGATAAACGGCATCTATTTTACTTGAAGAAATATCTAGATTTATCAATCTAGAGTAACAATCAATGCCAATCATAGTCAATCAAAATATATTTTGAACAATTAAGCAAGCAATCAAAAATCAGATCATTTGATGTCTATAAGAAAGTCTTGCTCGGAACGGAACAAGGTAGAAGGCGTTCGAAACACCTTAACACGATCCAAATACTCAAGTCTTCATCTTTCTTGTTTGATGCGCTGTTCTGAAGTGATTCTGAAGCTGTTGATACGATCTTAGAGTTTTCGTTCGAGTGTAATAAGTTTCTTCGGAGTTACTTGTCGATTTCATATTTCTCATTGTTAATAGCAGTCCTTAGGGAAGAAACGCGGGATTATTCTATTGAATTTACTTTGTTTATCCCACCTCAGAACAATGAAACTTTTAAACTCTGAAGAGGCTTATGGGATTGGCACATGTACCGAAGGCCGTATGAACCAGGCATTTAGTTTTGTTGCGGTTATAGAAATGTATTGTTGGAATATTAATTCAAATTGAATTTGCCGGCTCTTTTTGGGACTACCTTGAGGCTAACCAAGGCTATTATTTATTTATATATATTCAAAACTGTAGTTGAAATCGAATATCAGAAAGACCTTTGAATGGATTAAAATTATGCCACCTGGAAAGTTAATATTGTGGTCAACTTCTACCGTTGAGTTTCTTTGTTTATGATCTGTGGTGATTTAAGAGAAGATTTAGTTTAGATTTTACTGTGATAACAAGACTATTGTGCCTTCTATGTCGTCTATTAATCTGTAGGTATTTACGGTATTATGAATAATGTATTAAAGTATCTATCTTCTAGAATCGATCAGTACCTAATTTATAGCGGGGGCGTAACTCCTATATGACGGCTATATGGGAACGTACCACTTTTTGGGGTCCATATTCCAACTGAGGAAAATACTTGGTATATAGGATTTCAGAATTCAGAAGATTTAGTCTCCTTTTTGGATTCTATATAATTTTTGAAGATATTTGAAATGTGTAAACTGAGAACTGAGAACTTTGAAAGAAAAAAAAGAACAATTGAAGAACTTTTTTTAGTTTTTGAACTTTTGGGGTTCTTCACTTTTTTCCAAAATGGCACCCCTGTCCATGCAGAGCTTGAGCTAAAAGAAAGTGCGCAAGTGAATTAGTCGCAAGCCCTTTTTCATGATTTAATAGGATATCTTGAAACGCAAACGTGTAATTTCTGATTCAACTGATTTTCAAAATCCTTTTGGATATGGTACCTTAATATCTTGATATCAAATCTACGGTGAGCACTGAGTCACCCCCATATGGTCACCCGCGTTGCTGTTTAATTTAAACAGTAAATTATTTCGTTATGCCAAACAGAAAGCGCAATAAAATATCGAAGCTTGTGCGAATCACAACTGAAAACAGCGATTCTAAAGATATAGCCTATATACGGTATATGAATATATGGTGAAAGAGTCAAAAATACAAATTCTATACAAGTATTGTTTTACTCTTTTGCCATATATTATTATTATTTACCGGTCTGTCAAATGAAAGACATAGAGCACTATATTATCTGCTATTAGGGGCCGCTCATTATTTATATTCCTGTTACCCAACCATAAAGAATATAACAAGGATACGGAAGATTTTGTTTCAAGCTAACAGCCAAAATTGCTGGTTTAGATAAAAAAAAAATGAGAGCTAAAAATGCACCACTTTCTTCCTCTTTGTATTTTTAATGAAATCGATGATATCATTGTATCATTTTTTTGTTTACTCAACCTTTTTTTGACAATAATTTTTTATTTACCCAACCCCAATCTCTTCGGCCCCAACCCGGTCATAAATAATGAGCAGTCCCTTAGATAAACATAAATTTTATTATCAATATATGAATATATATTATAGCCAATAATATTAATAATAAGTGTGTTGGTTGGAACTCCAAATTTTACGTTATTAAACGTACGATATTTGTTGTCTGATGATCGTGAAATAACGTGAAACTTTGAGTTACAACCAAGGTTATGTCTTTCTTGACCTTCTCATTACTTTAATATATCTCAGATCTATAATGAGAGTTACTGGTTCGTTTTTCGTTAGAATAATTTCCGTCTGAACGCGATCGCGCGAAACTCAGGGTCACGGTAAAAACTTGACTAATCTTGGTTTCATTTATACATTGCTCTACTTAACTGTATCGAGCACTCTCTTAAATGGTTTGCATATTATTATTATTCTTATTATAATTAATATAGTACAAATATCCTATCTCAGATATCTCACTTAATTAAAACCCAACTTAGAAAACAGTGGGAAACTGTACCACGCACCTATACGTTCGTATCTATAGATATATATATATATTTTATTTCGACCAGACTAATGTCAAATAATTAATAACTGTACTTAATTTTTAGGTATGGACTAAAGTGGCATTTCAATGCCGTGTTTGTGCTATGATCTGTCATAAGAAATGCGTTGGTAACGCAAATGCGAATACGTATTGCACGAAGTAAGCATGAATTTGTTTTCTTATCCTTTTCTATATACTGATACATATATCATCGTACCGACCCTCATATCCATACGACGCTTCAGTGGAATCATAATATCGTCGACTCGGTTGATATGTCGTGGGGGGTAACTTCAGCTCTTTAGGGACGGGGAGATGCGACTTTGGAAAAAAGTAAAGTACCCAAAAAGTTTCAAAAGTTCTGTTGATGCTACCCAAAAAGTTCTAGCAGGTTTGATTGATTATAGGTAAATACACAAAAATGATGCAAATATTTTCAAAAATTCTTGAAAAAGTCAAAAATAGGATACCCAAAAGCTCAAAAATTTGAAATCTCATACCCAAAACGTTTTTTCTCAGATGGAATATGGACCCAAAAAAGTGGCACGTCCCCGTATAGCCGTCATAATGGAGTTACCCCCCGGGGTTGATATCCCCTTTTTTAATGTCCCACCTTGCCTAATATCCCCGCATAAGACCAATTCTAATATCCCTCCTCGCTTAATGTCCCTCTTTTATCTGTACCAGAGGGCATGTATTAAGTAAGTCTGATTATTGAAACTAATGGAATTTTAGGGGTGCCAATTTGAATTCTGAATTTTTTTATCCAAGCCAAAATGCATACCCCGAATATTTTTTTTATCGACGCATATTCGAAAATTGATTACAGCTTCGTTGATTTACATTAACCTTATTTGCTCATTGAAAAACAGTACCTCGAATATTTTGAGCATTCTGAAATTGATACCTCAAAAATTTTCAAAGACCATGAAAAGGTACCCTCATTAATTAGTACATCCCCGTATACCAACCATTTGAAGTTACCCCCCCCCCCCCCCATTCCGGAATCGAATCGTTTTCAAAGTACAGACATTCTGCCATTGAGCTAAAAGTGTACTATTTAAGCGAGTCTTTCTGTATGGTGTATGTAACTGTGTTTGAATTCACAATTTTCGACAGGAGCTTATTAATTATTATAGTTCCATTTCAATACAAACATAAATGTCCCTTGATAACTTGTTAGTTTCATTGTCAGGACGCAGCAAGATGGTGTTATACTTGTCACATTAATTATATCTAATCAACTGAACTTAAATTTTCACAGAACATCAAATATATGTCACTCCATCTCAGTGGATGGTTAATGACCAGCTGTTTTTGTTGATGTAAAGATTGACATCT
The DNA here is from genome assembly GCA_916610825.1 of Haliclystus octoradiatus. Classification (NCBI taxonomy): domain Eukaryota; kingdom Metazoa; phylum Cnidaria; class Staurozoa; order Stauromedusae; family Haliclystidae; genus Haliclystus; species Haliclystus octoradiatus. The sequence continues at coordinate 2,180,938 of OU744448.1, forward strand.
TTTTTTTAGGCATCTGTTCATCTTGTAACAGATGTTTTTCTATTTTAGTCGCCGATAGTCAGAACCGCAACCAAATTTTTTTTAATAATGTTCGAAACATGGTATCCTATAATGGAATAATCGGAACATTATTCAAGTTGGCAGGAGGGACCTGCCGTTATAGGTCTGTAGTGTCATGTCTTCCAAATCCACGGTATCTCCCTGTCGAAAGCACTGGTACTACTCTTCTTCCTTTATCGCTATGATCAATGATTGTAAATGTTCTTTTATACTGAAGATCTCAGCCGTGACACTGCAGATCAATTTCAACAGGTTTCACGGCAGATAGGCCTCGATTGTCAATGCGCAGTGATGCGCTGCAGCTACTCATTAAACAATACCCTCTAGAACATCCTTAGATGGTACTCATTTTGTGTGTTTAGATGTGAACTGCAGTCGATTAGATATGATTAGACCTGAAGTCATGTTGTTCTGCCATCTGAACTAATCCTCCGTAAACGCACCTCAGTTTACTGTAATGAATGAATGATATATTTGTCAATTGGAATTTTACAGGCAAATAAAGGGAAAATTTAATTACACTTACATACAGCCTAAATTAATTTTAAAATGTTGATAATGATACGCTATTTAATCTAAATTTATTAACAGCAAGTAAGGTTGTGCTAACCACTTCCTCAGGTAAAGAATTCCACACCGGAATGACCCGGTTGGTGAACGAATAAAATGATGAATTAACATGCTGTATTTCATTAGATCTAAGTTTCCGGGAATGTCCACGCATGTTACATTTATTGTTATCATATGAAAGTAATTCATCCATAGGTAGGTCCACAATTTCATTTAATATTTTGAAGACCATGCAATGAATGAAGAATGTAATATATCGAATAGTCCTTTAGTTGATTTCTACTAAATTTTGTCTATTTTGTGTCATTTGTCAATAGAGACGGTGTCCGTGCTAAACCACCTACGTGGAAATCAAATGGTGATAATCAAAATGAATCAATAGCAGCAGATTTAAAAAATGAAAAGTCTCAAAATGTTGATTTGAAATCATTGAAAGTACCCAATGTTGATGATTTACGACCTGGCATGCGATCGCCTGGTGGTATTTCGCCAAAGTTATTACGTAGAAGAATGCAACAGAACATGACGAAGGATTCGATACAACATCCATTACAGGATATCAAGGTAAAAAATAACTTTTTTATTTCGCCAGCATCGATAACACTATACCGATTTTTACACTTTTGCAACACTCACGATGTTGGCTTCTGTTGAATTTCATTTTAAAGGCATAAAATTGACCATTGTTCCTTGCTGGTTCAAAATTGAACTGCGAATGTTATTTCTCAAGCCAAAGTAGTGTAATGAATCAGTGTATCATGCACCATAGACGCAAAGGCCGCCGGTCAATGTTATGCCTTTAAAGACTTTCGCCAACATCGTGATTCTATTCTGTTGTTCTCGACATAGTTTCACCGATGTTGGTGAAGTGGCCAAATGGCCAAAGCAGGCTCAATTGACTAGTCATCAACTCTAAAAATATCATCGACTTTGGCGAAAATGAAAAAAACAATAAATTTCACCAAGATTTCTGATGAGCTTCATAACACTAATCAATTAACCAGTTACTCAGACGAAAAAAACTTCACGCATGACGCTTACCGGTTTGTGGATAAATGACAAATGAATAAATATATAAAACTCGTTGAAAATACCAAGTATATAAAGAGGCCCTATCGTTACGACATGCTACATCTCGTGCTCTTCCCTGATCTAGAATGTTTAATAAGTCAACAGATGTTACATAATTGGTTTTGACAATAAATCTTTTGACGTAATTAATTTTTAATCGTCTGTAGATTCTCAGCGATTTTGTTCGTAATATTGTAATGTATTCCTTTATTGGTAAATTATCTCAAAAGGACTGTTATGATAATAGTCGTCAATAGAACTAATCCAATCATAATTAGCTAATTTGTTCATATAACATCTACATAATTAAAGTAAACGAATGCTCCAATCTTATGCACATGTAGAAGTTGTACAATGTTCAGTTTCAATTGAAAATAAGATTTCTAAATACAAATACAAAATATTCTTAAGCAAAGAAATTCTTCAAAAAATGAGCCTCGGAATTTTCTTAATTTATATATATACCGGATCGATAATATAACCACAGCTATGGAGCATTTGTTCATAACAACAACACGATTTTCGAATATTTTGTTCTAATGAAACGAATGCTTTATAAATGCCGTGATCTTATCGCGCTCACTCGTCGTGATTTAATAAAATACATTATGGCGTCACTTAACTTTGAATTTCCTTTCAAGATTTGAAACAGTCACTTTTCAAATGCCCATTTCTCGAACAATACTTATCCGTTTATCGAAAATACTTGGCAAAGTAATCAAGGCACTTAGTACAACAAGTCAAGGTAAAAATGTCAGTTTGAGTCGATCCTGTTGTACCCAAGATGCTTAGAGTATCCTTGAGAGCATATCTACTCTGAATTGCGATGCTGATTTTTTCTGAGTAGTTTGTTTGAAATATTTGTATCATCTCATTCGTTCCTTACTCGTAAGAGTACCTTATACTCTCTATCAAAACTTTTAGCATCATAACAAATAAGTAAAGAGTTTAGTGTTTTTTCCGGTGTAAACTCTCTTGTTGAAAATAAACGGGTTCCTGTTCGAGGAAAAAGAGTGAGACACAAAATTAACCCAAAATCGTCACTTTTACTGCATTTTTGAAGGAGAAATGATCGCACAAAGTAAAAACACAAGAAGATCATGTACGAATAGAAAATTTTTCTCTATCTAAAGAAGCAATCTACCAATATCCGGGATATACACTTTAAACTAATTAAAAAAACTGACAGACAATTGAACAACGTGGATGGCATGGAGCCACGACTAAGAATCAAACTGCGACCCTTGATATATTATTAAAACGATATAATATGCCTTGCTATCTGATTATGGTAACCATTGTTTTGTTATCAGCTGAGAAAGTTCATTTTATTCAGCTGAAGATACTGATTTTTCTAATCGACCAGCCGTTTATTTTGCTACCACAAAATACTACCTGCTAAAAAGATTAGTAGGGGAGTTTGTTATGGAAACAGAAGGGTTAGACTTCTAACAGGGGCGAGATAGACACTTATAGACAATTATACATATATATTTATTTCAATCAGAAAACGTAGTTTGATCACAAAATCAGGATTTAGTAAACTTGGAAATTAATTATGTGAATGTGGTTGCTGTCACTAATTCTTATTTATTTAAGAGACAGATAAAATTTGTTGTAAAATACAATTAAAATATATTTGTTTTATTTAATATACAAAATAAAAATCAGGTTCAAGATCAGCTTGATGAAAATAACAGGTATTGAGAAAGATGGATTGTTCATTCGATTTTTCCTTGTGCTTGGCTTATACTTCGAAATTTGATTTTCCGTTTCGAAGTAATAACATAATTTCGACAATATCGCCCTAACGGAGTCACGCGAATTCTGAGGAGTGGCTCTTTACGCTTAATGCAATGATCATAAATGCCTAGTACTGACCTGGGTGATTGTAACCTCCATACGACCCCTATACGGGAATGTATGACTTTGAATGGGTATCCTTTGGGGGATTCTGTAGAAAAATTTGGTATCAAAAGCAGAAAGGGTTGTTTGTTATCTGTAAACTATCTGAAAATTCAAACGTTTATGATGCACGTATACCGTGGTAGTTAATTTAAATACAATTTGTCTTTCAGTGCATGTAAATAGATTATATTCAAATAGCATTGGAAAATGTATCAAAATCGAATATACTCATTCCTTTGGATGGGGTTTTCCTCGCAAACCCGACCAACCAAGCCTTGACTTTATCTAAACATGACATGAGTTCCTACTTGTAATGGCTGGATGCCTGGATTACCCGGAGAGCGTAGCATTATAAAGAGCTGCGGCATACGTACACTGCGCCTTAACAATTAAGGCATATTTTCCATGAAATCTGTTCAAATTGTTCTCTAGTGTCACGCCCAAGATCATGAAGCAATAGGCATTTACCATCATAGGGCGGCCACTCCTCCATAGGGCGGCTACTCCTCTGGACATATGAAATATTTTATGGGAGCCTTCTGTTGGGCGATACCATTTGAATTTGAGACTTCTACTCAACTCTGATTTCTATTTATACTTCCCCAATACACCAGACAATGTTAAACATTATTTTTTTCTTCACAATTTTTATCGCTGTTAAAACTATATCAAACTTAGGTAACATCAGATTATATTGATTAAATGTAATCTAGATGAGTGTTTTTTGCTGAGAGCAATGATTTTAATCGCTCTGTGTTGATCTCAGCCGCGACACTGCAGATCAATTTCAATAGATTTCATGGCAGATTGGTCTTGATTGTCAATGCGCAACGATGCGCCGCAGCTACTCACAATGCAGTTCCCTCTGGACCCTTCCATCCGCCATCCTCACTAGATGGTACTCATTTGATGTTTCAGATAAAGTCAAGGCTGAGTTGACCTTAGGGGAATTTGAACCACGGTCGATCAGATATGATCCGATCTGAAGTTCCGTTGCTCTGCCATCCTGAGCTACTCATCCTCTTTATATTGATTGATGTTATCTAATATCTTTATTTTTACATTATAGAAGGATCTTCATGGTAATATAAACGATTCCATAGCAACTGCAGCAGTTACTGCCAAAGAGGTAAGTAAATATTTTCTGTTGGTATTCTTACAATCCCATCTGCAGTATGTATGCTTGAACGTTCTCTTATTTCGGGAATCATGTGGAACAAACAACATGTGTTATGAAGAACGCATTTGCGTAAATACCCCCTGTCAAGTGTCAACCGTCCAATGCTGAGCAGCAGCCACATGTTGTAGAGGTCCGTGTCAGTCGTATTCACAAAAGCAAATGGAAAAATGATTACCATACTGTCATACCAGTCCTCTCTTTTCCTGCTTTGTTTATGAATTAATTTATCCATAAGTTGTTGTGTCTTCTGTAATAGGCTGGACGAGAACTTTTTGCAAGTCTTGATCAACTTGATCGAAAATCAAAGATTGAGACCATGGTATGTTTTGATAAAGTAGTAATTATATTCAATACTGGATTTATATAATATGATTTTGTTCATCAGAATTAATTGACAACGTAACACAAACTTTTATTCACATCGATTATTGACAACGTTTTTCCGATTAGATACAACCACATGAGATTTCGTGAACCGACGAGGAATCGAACCCCGGTCTCCCACAGGAACTGCAAGCGCTCTACCATTGAATTACCAGCCCATGAGGACTATTTTTAAAAAATTCGGTGCTATTTTGAAACTTAGAATGGCAAAACCTTATAATTCAAATAGTGTCGAAGCAGTGAAGCTTCCAATTGAGCATATGCTACGCCCACTTTGTCGTGCAGCACTAGAAATACCCCCAATCCAAACAGGTAGTTATGGCCGCGATAACAGCCTCATATTTTGTTTACTGGGGGCTATTAACATAACTTTTAACTATTAACATTTGGTTATTATTTATATTATAATTTGTCATCTAGAACCTGTTTTTATCGAAATGTATGAATTATATGTATAACTTTTGATTTATTTCGTCGTCGTCCATCATCATCATCATCATCATCATTTATTGAGTTAAACCTTTAAGCCTAGACAGGCTTTTTTTCAAAGGGCTCATTATAAAAAAAATATGAAATACAATATAATGTTTTTAAATCCATAAGGAATCCTCGTTGTCTTCTATCGAATATCCAATCAATGACATCAAATGCCCTTGTCATATTATTTGAATTGCAGTATATTCAGTGCCTATTAGTATCTGTCAACCTTAGTCAACCTTTGTATTGTAGAAGTATTCATGTACCAGCCAGCAATCATTTACGTAACCGTATGAAGCTGTTGACGCATCATTTGGTCATTTCAAATCCAAATGATTCAAATAACGTATCATCTGATAGATAATTGCAAATAGTTGTGCCTAGCCCTCTTTGTTTTTTCGAATTTTCCCTTTGCTTTGCGTATCGAAAGAAAATGTTATTTCACGCACTGGTTTTGTTTTGCTTTCTGGAACCGCCATGCTATGACATGCTTCGTTGCGTTGCGTTTCCATTGTTTGATATTGAAACTCGCATGTTCTCCGGCTACACCCTGCACTCAACGGCAGATGGAGGTATTTGCTGCAGGGGACCAGAGTTCGGTTAATCGTCTGTGCACATATTTTATTACCATTTCTGATTAAAAATTGTAAAAATAATTAATTATTTTATACATATTGAAGGTTCAAACACTTCAAAATGAAGTTGACAATGAAAATGAGAAGCGAAGTGATGTATTTGAAAGACTTAAAGTAGCAACCCATAGTGAATTAAGAACAAGACTACAAACTTCAGCAGTAAGTATAATTTACTATTTGTTTTGGGACATTTTTTTTTTTCACATATCGCAAAGTTGACTTTTCACCGAAATGTATTGATTTTTTGAGTTATGTATCGATTACAGGTGGCCTGCAAGCACAGACCTTAATCTTTTTAGGGTTAGTAGGCTAATTTACAAGGCAATATCATATACAATATTATCGTACCAAATCTGCCGTATTTTCCTTTAATCCATGTTTAATCTCGTCTGACTCCGATATCCATCAATCTATCTATACCATAAATACAAGTCAAGAACCTCAACCCCGTCTTTGCTCCATGATTTATGAAAGCGAGGGTCAATGACACGCGCTGTATGCTTTATATGTGTTACGTTTATATACATACAGGTTAATAAATTCAGTTATTTGAAGCCTCCGAAGTAAATTAAAATAATACACGCATTTAGATACCAGATCCAGACTTATACCGTATTGCATTAATACTAATATGCCACCTAGAATACAAGACAAAGATGAGGCAAAAGACCTTTTTCCGTTACTTAGCGTTTCACGCGTTTAATTGGGATTTTCAGACGGTAAAAAAATAATAATGTAATACCGTCTGAAGATCGCAGTTAAACGCGTGAAACTCGGAGTCACGGAAAAAGGCTTTTGCCTCATCTTTGTCTCTTATTCTGTAATTCTCTGTTTTAGCCGACATTGCACACTTTTATATACATATGTGTGCCTGAGTTTATACTCAATTTAATTAATTTTCTAATTTATTATTTTAATATACCAACTGTAGAATTTACACAAAGATGAGGCAAAAGCCTTTATTTTGCAATCATCAGACGGTCTGATGCACTCAGAGTAAACACGTGAACTCCGAGTAACGGAGAAGGCTTTTGCCTCATCTTTGTGTCTATATTCTATATTATGCTCTGTCTTAACAAACATTGAGCACTCTCAAATACGTGTTTTCACCTCATATTATATTATAATATACCACTTATACCCGGGCACCTATAATTATTACATATTTTGTTTCTTGTCTTTCTCTTTCCTTTAGCGAAAATCTGAAGAAAGAAGTCAAGCTTTAGCTTTGCTAATGATACAATATTGTGCAGCACTTCAAGAATGTAATGATCACGAAGCTCCACAATTATGTGACGTTTAGCCTCCTCCGGATACCTTGCTGGATCAAGGTTAAAGAGATATATACCATTTGGTTGGCCAATTATTTCCTTACACATACATTTTAATTCTTCCCCCTTCCTCAAATCATGCTCTTTGAATTCCATACGATTTATATGGCAAAATCGGGAGCAAAATAAATAATAATGATATAGTAGAACGTGTAGGAGATTATTATACTCCATTCCCTAGAAGACAATGAAACTATGAGATATATACAGTACTTATATTTGTATATATAGAATATAATAAATTCCAATTGTATCTAACATTTTAATTCTCTAGCTGCTGTATCTTAAATATTCTATTTTAGTTCTAAATAATAATTATGTTGATTCATAAATAATACTTTAAAGACTTCACGTTTTTATGAAATCTCAACTAAATCTGCTTTTGCGTAGCTAGGTACAAAATAAAATGATATGATACTATATCAAGAAAGTAATAGTTATACCTTAATTAAAAGTGAATTATCTTCAAGAATGTAAACACTAAACAGATAATAGGGTAATGCCAGTTCAAGTTATGCATAAGTACCCAAAAATCTAAAAAAGTTCTTCATATTTCCAGAAATATGTCTGAAATTTCCTAGCCAAAAAATATTTTTTACATCTAGAATAATTGTGGACCCCGAAAAATGTCACGTCCCATTTCCGTTATATGGGGGTTAACACGGGCAATAAGTCACCTGCGTTGCTGGTTTCAAACCTGAGATATTTATGCTGCACAATGGAAATCATGCATAGTTAGAATGGATTACTTGGTGCCGCTTTATGAATTAAGATCTATATATAATGTTATATTATTAGAGGCCATACGCATTATAGTTACAATTAAATTGAATTGCAGGACCTTTTCATCATCATCATCATCATCATTTATTCAGAAACCATTTTAGTTATACATAACTTTATTTCAAAGGACTGATACATAGCTAAGTTAACAGGAAAACAGACATTAAGTAAAAAAACAGGTATAAATAACAGGAAAGAGTGGTTAGTATTAAGGTATATTAAGAACATAAGTGCTTCTCAAGGAGACACTTGAAAGTAGGCCTACTTTGGACTTCCTTCATTGCAGACGGTAGATCGTTCTGCTGTAAAGAATTCTGGAATCTGTAAATATAGTCAGTAATAAGTGAATAGTCCAACATTCAGAAAGCTAAAATAAACTAGCCTGAACGCTCGTTTATTCATCACGCTTCACGATCGTGTCTCCCAGCATCACTCGTGCAGGAATTTTGCAATGAAGGATGGCAACCCGTGCACGAACCCTTAAATATTACTAGTTTTACTAAAAAGATCTGTGCTTTCAACGGAGTCATTTTCTTATCATATTGTTTTGATAAAAGCTAATGGACAAATTAATCGGCTGATATTTTATAACAGTCGAACTCTGTTAATATCCCCTCTTTTAATATCCCATCTTGCTTAATATCCCCCACATAAAACTGATATCTATTTTCCATTCTCCATACAAACTCTAATAATCCTACCTCGCTTAATATCCCACCTCGCTTAATATCCTGCTTTTCATCTGTACCAGAGGAGGGATATTAAGCAAGTTCGACAGTACTATATTGAGAAAAAATATCCCTGTAATATCTTTATTTACTAAATCCTCTGTTCAATCAGCTACACTGCCAGAGAGAATTTTAAAATAAGAGATCGCTCCCTATATGTTCTTTAAGGGCGCGGCTTGCAATGGAATAGTGACAATGAGACATTCATGGTGGAATAATCCATATTCAAATGTTAGTCTATAGGCACATCTAGTATGTACTTTGATTTACTATAAGATTATAAGATAAGTACGTTAGTATTGAGCTTGTATCAATTTATAAAAATATAATGTGTACATCTATAGAGATCATAACTGTTAAATTGGCAGTAAATCATGTACAAATAGAATAGAATAGAATATATTTGTCAAAAATTAAATGGTGTGGAATTGACAGGTAAGGCAAATAGTAATGGGAGGTACAACTTCTACTTAAATATATATATACAAATGATTTATGCATGATTAAGAAAACGAATAATTAAATATATTGATTTATATTTTTCAACGTTGAACAACTTAAATTAAAATTTCCTGCAATATGACGATAAGTCAACCATTGATAATATGATATATTTGATAGGGAATCTTTAGCTGTCATTGAAATGCTATCAGGTAATGAGTTCCAAACATTGAAAACGCGATTACAAAATGTAGAACAAATGGTGACATTTACTACTTTAGGCTGATGCGGCATTAGAGAAAACTATGAAATTCGTAAAAGATCATAACATTTTTTATCCTGCGCGTTTCTAGCGATTCTAAGTTAAATACTAAAATTCATTCTGGATAAGTCTCCTTGCTCGCAGTATATCGTACGTTTTTGTGGAGGATAATTACCGATAGTAGATATCACTGTACTTTTCTAAAACATTGTGCTTTTCTTCAAACGTGGTTTCAGCTAGGCTGATGAAACATTTTCAGGAATTGGTCTTACATAAACTTGAACTAATTTAAACGCCTTTATCAGATGTAACTCAGAATCGCGAGAAGGAGTCTTCAAGCATATGTTAGGACTACACCAACGCCCTCTACTCTATCGACATATTCGAGGTTGATGGTCAGATAAATTATATTGATAAATAGAGGGCACTAATTTCATGTTATGGTAAATGTGAGCAATTTTTCGAAAAGAAGGGCAGGTATCCTCAATTTACCATCATCTGTCCATGAACAGATCGAGTTTGTCCCAGGTACCGGATAAATCACACCTGTCAAAATCGTCCAATTTCCATTCGTAGAAATCGCTAGGGTCATGGCTAGATCAGGGATATCTCAAGGACATTTTATGACTTTTTATCGCTGTTTTTATCTGTATTAAATTCTGTTTTCAAGCAATTTGCAAAATTCTTTTTGCATCTGGTACCTTTGTACATGCAAATCTATCATGAAAAAAATAAAAAAGTTATTCAACTTTTAAACTGAACTTTGTGTTCGTGGTTGTAAAAGTTTTCGTCAGACAGTGATCCTTTCCCTATATTATAGTATGTGACTATATAGTCAGCTCAGTCAGCTTACTCAACATTCATGGAATTTCATGCAAACATTGAAACATGCGATGCAAATGACACATACATAATATAGTCATTAGAAAATATGATAAAGATACGTTTTATATTATATTTAAACTCTTTTTGAATGATATAAAATTGAATAAAAATATTTCTTTGGGACATGAATATCTCCGTGGTTCCCTATTCGTGATTCATTTTAAAAGATTTCAGCTGCTGACACCATGTCGTCGACGCTTAATTCATATATATCCTTCCAAAGATGGGTTCGCAATACAATAATGAATGTATTTGGGAAACAGAGAAAAATGCATTTTTCCTGGAATATTTTTATTATTATGTTATTTCCTTTTTAGAACAATTAGCTGTAGTAATGTATATATACTTGCAACGCAGTACCACAAACCACAGGTCTATTCTTATCATTATTATTATTATGAAAAGAGTGCGTTCGAGAGTTCAAAAGAAAATGTAACTGTTTCGGGAGTGTTGAAATCCTCTTTAGGGATATACATTTCAGTCTAAAAAAAAGTAGAAATTGTATTTTTTAGGTCATATGTTGATCCGTCTCTCTGGAATCTATAAAAATTACTACGTCCAATTTCAAAAATTTCAAAATGATCTGCTGACAGTGAATACACTCTGTTTAAACTGTCTATCTGTCGAGTGTTGTGGTGACATAAACCATAGAGAGTAATGATGAATGTTGATGATAAATGTAGATTTAAATGAAGAACATATATGTTTACAGCATATATTCAAAGATTTTGAATTATTGCGTGTCAGTTTTCATGAGAAAAAGATATCCATAATTTACTGTAACAAATCAAATTCAGTCTGTTGACGTATTCCTTAAATAATAGATTTGAAACACCTTATTAATAAGTAAATTATAACAGCAAATAAAAATTGACTTGCTCAATGAAAATTTCTAAATGTTAACATGCAATGGTCATATACTAGGTAAACAATCAAGCTGTCAAACAAAAGCAGTCTCTATTGTGTTATGGTTGAATTTAGCCAATCAACAAGCAGTTCGATTGTTTAACAAGAAATTGACTTGTCGTCGGACATTTCGGGCACGGGCTATATTACAACAACATTTGCTGTACAGTAGGCGTTTTTCAGAGCAACTTATATAATACCACGTTGTTTTTGTGTGTATTGGTTTAATGCAAATTGGTATGCGCATCTGTAATTAATAATTTCTATATTCGATGTGATGAAATATCAGAGTATTGTTGTTAATAAGGAAGAGAAAACATCTGCCTTGATGGACTCTGTTACTTTCTGTTCGTCGTGATACTTCCAAAAAAGTTTATTTAAATTGTTTAATCAACGAAGATTCCTGTTCTTGCATAGCAACAAGAGCAACATTCTTGATAACATGTGCATCAAGTCGACAATTATATGAAAAATATTATAACTGTGGGAAGAGTGGTTGATTTTAAATAATAGCAATGGTTTGTTGTGTTTTATTTTGCTGCAAAGAGATGTGATGGATTTTGACTTCAATGTAAGTTGAGCTATTATTTGATGTGTAAAATTGATTGACATTGCTTCTTATCGTTATGCTTTGTTGTGTTGTCACCTCGTGTTTTCTTTAGGACTATACTGTATTCCACAAATGACAAACCTATCTTACATCTCAATTTTAATTAACGTTGAATTATATTTAGTTTATTCAAAATATTGCTGAGCACTAACTGTTGCATATCTTTTTGAGTTTGCAGTAATAAAATTGAGCCTGTCTAAGTTGCAAAACCGTACGTTAGCTTTATTGCTACGTTAACGATATTTTTATGAAAACAATAGCAATATATCACCTCTATTTTAATCGAAAATCTTATGATGACTATTAATACTTGCTGAATAACAGCTCAGACTTGTAATACACAGTAATATCTGGCGATAAACGACACTGAAACTGGATTGACCATATTTTGTTCTTATAAAGTATTGACCTTGATAATCTGCCTTACAGAAAATAATGTAAATATGCAAAACAGGCGATATTTTCATCTTATCAGTGGCGGAAAATTTCACACAGAATGTGTGAAAAATAGTCAATTATATTGCTCCATTACTGTATTTAAACCCTGGTAAAACTTAATAACATTTCCAGGCTTTTGTAAATTCTTCGTAAACTTTTATTCATTATTTTACCATATTTGCGTGACAGAAGACTTTACATCTTAAATTACGTTCATATCAGTTCTGATTTAGCACTTTCTCGTTCTCGCTGACACGTGATGTTTTCATTTAGCTAGCAGTCCTAAGTCTAATTTTGTTTTATTTATATCTATGTTTATATATATTCACACAAAACGTGTTGATGTATATTGAAAAGTAGCGGCACTTTTTAAGTGGTTGACAACTTCTGAGTGTGTGATTTGACGTAATTGCTTGAGTATGATTTGTTCTTCAATGCCGGTATCACATCAAACGTAAAGCCGCTAACGTGGTTGTTTATGCTTCATCCCATCACAAAAAAATAAATAAATAATAGTCGTAGATATTTTATAATGTTAAATTTTCGTAGTTTCTTTCTCCAGTAGAAAGACATCTCCTTACATTGAAAGTACAATCCAGTTGAGAACAGCTGTAACGAAATTAAATGATTTAAAACCCTCCGTTTCAAAACACTACAAATTAATGTCACTCTATTTAAGTTTATTCATTTTTTTCCAACAAACTCTTGCATTTACAATTTTACAGCTAATGTTTGCATATTCTGTACAATAACTCGTATCTGATGTTTTTTTTAACCGTTTTAAAAACCTTCCGTCCTTCTGTTCAAGCTGCTTTTTCTGTTACAACAACATCAGCACGAGTGCTTTCAAACTGTTCAACATTGTAAATTAGAAATGCTTTCTTCGATTTTACATTTCTTCGTATTTCTTGCTACAATTGCATCCATATATACAAATGCAAATTATTTGGCAATCTATCATATGAAGAATATCTTTTAGATCCAAATGAAATTACAGGTTAAACATAATTATTTTAATTTTTTGTGTCATCGTCGAGTGGACAATTGCCAAAAGAGGTTCATGTCATGTCTCTAACAAAACAAGTGAAAGCAGCTGGCTACATCATAATTCTATACTCTATCAATCTACAAATGTTTTAGTTGACAAAACGAATAAAAATCTTTAACAGTTTTATGTTTTGTTTTTACGTGCGAAGATTTTATTTAGAAAGTTCACGTTGCCACGGCAACAGCTTCATCAATTCTGATTCTACTCGGTTTGTGTCTGACGTGCTACCGTATCACGCTGTTTTTCACTGTTTTCATATAAAATATTATCGTCTAACGCTTATAATATCTTATAAAGTATTCAATTAGTCTTATTTTCTATTAGAGTTTATAATTTTTACAATAAACCTACTGTATGCAACTTGGAAATGAAGGCCACAAGCTTACAACAAGTACAAACAAAAAATATTAAAAAAACCTGCTTACTATCAAGATTGACATTAAATCAACCTCAACTCTTCCATATTGATGATTAGTACAATTATTAAAATGCAATATACTAAATCATACATTTTCGTTTGCCTGATAGCTATCAAGATCTCATGAGATATGTTTCAAGTCATCTAATATCAGGATATCCAGATCTTAATCTAATTATTTCTAACTAGATATCCTGTTTTGATAGGCTTTATGATAACAGTTCTCCAAATAAAATTAATAAAATGTTCAAGCAGCTGCATGAATATTTTTAACAATTGGTTCTAACAAATGTTGAACACTGATAAAGATGGAAAATATCTCCTTTGTAATTATAATACTTTTTTATTAAATGATACATCAAAGAATACAACAAAATAATTTACTCTTCTCTCTTGTTGCTATCATTTGAACTTCAAAATATTTTGCAAAGAAACTAACTGATCAAATGAAAGATAATAATATATAAAAAATTAATCAGCTATATAGTATATACTGTGTTAACATACGTGCCTACCCTAACGTGCATACATTTATTTGTGGTTTTCAGACCTAACAAATATATACACAATCTTCTCAAATAAGAAACCAAGCAATATGCTATAATACTGAATATTTCTGTAGCTTTGAAACTAGGACAAAGATAATATTCTGATTAAAACCAAAACATGGGTAAAATCACATTGAATTTGTTTGTTCTTCCGTATCTCATATTACGCACTGCCACTATTGAAAAATAAATTTGCTTTCAGCAACATAAAACAATATCCAGTTAATATCGGCCTATTGATGTTTTAAATCTCATTTGAACAGCAGTCTGGTTAAATTTAAAACATCCGAATATTTACAAACTTTTCACTTTTGTTCAAAATCTGTTTAAATCACTTGGCCTTAAAATTATCACAAAAATGATTACTGTATAAGCTTTGCAAGACTGTTGAGATTTTAATGCATATAAGTTTCTAATCTTGATCTAGCCTATCTAATCCAAGATATTAAAGAACAATTGAATATTACCCTACTGTTTTCTATCCGTAATTTGGACTGTGTCCGGATTCTAGATCGCCATAAAAGTTTCTTAAATGTTAAAGTATTTTATCAGACTACAAAAAGTTTCTTAAATCTTGGACAAAATTGCCTGGCGACTGCTGCGTTGAGAATATGGTTATGACAAGATGAGCCGCTCAGAGGCCCGTTATATGCAGGTGGCCTTTATACACAGGTCTAATTCAATAGAAATTTATTTTAATGATAACGAAATATTGCCAATCATGTCTCTTTTATCGCTGTCATTTATCTCAAATTTAATAAGTAAGAATTTATAATCTATTGTAAGCAAGCATCCTGATGACATAAACATTGTGCTACCTTTCAAGGATCAAGTTTCTGCTAATTCCATCAAGCGTCAGTTATCTGATTTAAGTACAAAAATTGGGAAAAATTTTAGGCCAGTATTTACAAGTAGGAAAATACAAAATGATATACATGTATGTGAACAAAAACCGGTTCTCTTGTCTCGTCAATGTGTTGTATATAGTTTCAAGTGTGATTCGTGTGAAGCGAATTATGTTGGATATAGCCTACCTGCTGACATTGTATCAACGCATTGACGAGCACAAGAGAAAAGGGTCTGCTGTTTAAGCACATGTAAATCAGCAACACAGAAAATCCGTTTCTTAAAACAATTTTAAAGTTCTAAAAAACGCAAAGACAAGTTTGACTGCTTAATTTACGAAATGCTTGCAATCAAGCCAATCAAGCCAAACCTCAACACTCAGTCGGACTCAATCAAATCTTTTCATTTCCCAGCAGCATATTGAAAAGCTTATCTTTGTGAAATAAGCTATTGTTATCTAACGCATCCCATTCTAACATTTTTAAACTCATGTATTTTAAATAAGTTTTCTTTTTAAATAAATTTCTGAAGATGACATTTAAGCAATGTCAAAAGCTCAGCCAAATGTCTATTTTATCGCTTAGTTTTATTACACAAGAATTTGTTAATCAGAAAAAGTTTACATGATGGATCACCCCCAAAAATTTAGAAGGAAAAATTGTTTGGTCCTATTGTCATGCATCTAAAGTCGGCTATACTAAATGCAATAGGGATTATTAGGAAAGCAGGCCTAGTTATTTTCCTCAGTGAATGACTAATCTATGCATACATTAACTGTATTGTCTCATGTTTGTATTTTAGGTGATACTTGGTTTGAGGCTGAGTAAGTCTCTTGATGAGCTTGCTATTGGTTTGAAATCATGTGTAAAGTCAGCGTTGAATAAAAATGCTGTGAGTAATTTTGTAGAGGACTGTATTTATTGAGAAATAGTTCAGACTTAAACAAAGCTGACACCAAAACCATGAAAATGAGTGAGAAATTTCATGGAATTTTTCCCTTTTAAATATCGAGAATATGAATGTTTCTATTGTTTTCAAATTTTCGATTGCTTAAAAAAAATTTCTTTTCACATTTTTTACATTTTCATGGCATTTTTCATGATTTTGGTGTTGGTAGTGATTTAACCTCAATGTTCCTCTTGCTAAACTTATATAATTTGTATGCACCCTTCAACGCAGTCAATATATCAGTTGCTTGTAATACTTTCTGGAGAGAACTCAACCATAAATTTAAGGCTTAAAGGTGCAGTAATTGTCCATATAGTGTAACCTGCTTAAGTGCAAGTCAAAATTGCCAACGGCTTTTGTTGCATTTATCCAAAATTGTTTACCAAGGACTTGACTAGAAAATTGTTTAACGGGCTTCAAAGCCAGGTTGCAGATCAGCGGGAATTTCACTCATCCAAATTGCACATAAGTGGGTTACACTGTAGGCCTACTAAAACCAAGCGTCTCAAGTTTTTGTGCAGTTGAGAAATCTTTTGTTGACAGTAAATTCTTAACAAATTTTCTCTAAGCAATCAAACTCGTTTATTAAAAAAGGATAAAAATAATGCATTAATCTCCTTTTTATTTTAAATAATAATTACTAAGAGATGATGTACATTTCTCTGGAGGAGGGGGTGGACACTAGCTGTTTCCCTGTTCCACTTAGTTACCAAAACAACCTGCTCGCTCACTATCATCTAATTGATACTAACTTATAATCAGTGTCTAAGATTGGGCCTATCAATTAGAACTATTTCCATTTTTATCTTAATTTGATCTAGACTTATTAAAATCTCTGATTTTAGGATGATGACCATTGTCAGACCCTACTTATATTTTAATGATCCAACCTTTATCTTCTCTTAACGAGATTTGGCGTAAATCTCCCCTTTTGATGGCCCAGTTGACCAAACAAAAAAATTACAGATCAGAATAAAATCACGCTGTCGTAATTTTTAGACTAAAATACTATGATTACATCATATATCAAATTAACATATTAAAGGAAAAAGAAAAATTTATTTTAAAAAAGTTAAACAAATTAACATATTAACATAATTTCCCCACTTAAAATAAACAAGCACTTGAGATCTGAGTTCTTCTTAAATGTTTCTCATGCATGTTATATAAATTAGGCAAATAGTATCTAGGAGCAGTTCGAGCTAGCACTTATAAAATACCTTTACTGAAAATCTCACAACATTTACCTAAATTTACTGTTTCAAATAATATGCAAATATAACAGGGAAAAATATACTTAGGCCTACAACAGATTCGAGGCAACATACTTACAATGCAAACTGAAGAGAAATTACAAGAAAATTCCTATTTCAAGTTAGGTGTCAAATGTTTGAGTTTGTTTTTAATGTCCCTTGTGGGTTGTATGGATAACTGGAGCGCTATGTAATTAACTGAAAATCTGTAATTGTTTGTAATGTGTTTGTTTGATCTAGCTGAACACTGTTGTATACTTACGAAATCCTTTCAAATTGCATTTATGCGAATATGATGATAATTCTGGTAAAAATGAAAGATTACGCAATTTGGATCATTGGTAGGTCAAATGAAATGTTTTAATCTTATCCTTTTGTGTGTCTATAGTCACTAACGACATCAAAACCATGTTGTGAAAACACCATAAAAATGTAGAAAAATATCATAAATTTTTAAATTTATGAAAAATTTGAAAACTATAAACGCAATATTCATAGTATGAAAATGCCATGAAAACGCCATGAAATTTCACTCTTTTCCATTGTTTTTGTGTCAGTAGTACTATATAGCATCCTTCAACAATGAAGTGAATGACGATAGAAAATCTCTATGAATATATGTCAGTATACCAGTGTTTGAATCAAATGTGAAACATTTTCCAAGTTTTGCTAGATGTTGTTTTTGCTGATTTTAAAAGATAACTTAGGACTGATGTGCAGGCCAGTTACACATCTACACTATATAGCCTAGACGCTTTATATATTATATGCACTGATTTGCAATTATAGGTGTCAATCTAATGGCAATACAACTCATTCTAAAGAAAACACCTCAACGATACAAAATCTAGGTGCGGGCTCAAAAGACAATCATACTGGTATGTAATAATAATATGTTGCAAACATTTTTTAATCTTGTGTTTCATTCGTTCCTAGTACCATTAGGAACCTGTTTTAGTTGACCTCGTTAGGGTGAGCTATATGATACAACTTGGTCGTGTTTCAATATTTTTTTTTATTTCAACAACTTTGATTGGTCATGTCTGCTATGGCTTGTGGTGTCGTGTTGCAAACAGCACTGTGATTGGCTGAGCAAATCATTTGGAACAATAGCCAAAGCACGCAAGCTGGAGCAGCAAACCGTGGCTTGTTGAACAAACAAAATGTTGTTGAGGCCGCAAGATGTGCGAGTATGAAATGTCTGACTTATTTATTATTAATTACGTCTGACTGGGTGAGGTCCATGCAGGTTCGACTCCTGGTAGGGTGGTTTGATAACATGACATATTATCTTATGACATGTCATATTATTGTCTATATTATTGACATAACTTACTATCATTATTTATGTTCCAAAATGTTTATAACTTTACGTTGCGCATGCATTGCTTCATACCAATACAAATAAAAGCAGCGATAGAAAATGTTCTTCAGTTACCCAACTGATCTAGCAACAACCCTTTATTGTTAATAAATTAGAGTTGTATGATCTAATTTTCCAAAATTAACACATTGTTTAATCTTTCTGCAGTGTATTGTTGGTCGACATGGGATTCCATGGCAGATACTCCTATTTCATCAGTGCTGGTAAGCATGAACATAAATACAGTGAAGGAATAAAATATTCAAAATAATACAGTTAAACATGTTATAACGGTCACCTCTATGCAGTGGCCACCTGTCTATAGTGGTCATTATATCTTATACAGTCAAACATGTTATAACTGTCACCTCTATGCAGTGGCCACCTGTCTATAGTGGTCATTATATCTTATACAGTCAAACATGTTATAATGGTCACCTCTATGCAGTGGCCACCTGTATATAGTGGTCATTATATCTTATACAGTCAAACATGTTATAACTGTCACCTCTATGCAATTGCCATCTGTCTATAGTGGTCATTATATCTTATACAGTCGAACATGTTATAACGGTCACCTCTATGCAGTGGCCACCTGTCTATAGTGGTCATTAAATCTTATACAGTCAAACATGTTATAGCGGTCACCTCTGTGTAGTGGCCACCTGTATATAGTGGTCATTATATCTTATAAAGTCAAACATGTTATAACGGTCACCTCTATGCAGTGGCCATCTATATATGATGGTACATGATATCTGTTAGTATATGTTTCATGGTTGCCAAAAAAGTATAATTTGCATTCTATTATTACAGTAGTATTGTTTATAGCATGCACGTAGACCCAAATCTTTTTTGTGGATTAGTAGTATTCTGCATAGTATTGACAGAAAGTCTGCATAAACACTCTCCCAGATATATGTTATAATTAACATGTGTGCTCTAACGAGAAATCAGATACTTTCCTCTCTCAAAAAGTGCCATTACTTTACCACTGAAGTATCAGTAGCTTACACAAAACATTATAAATATTGTTGAAATATGTATGGTATTAATATTGAAATGCTGTTTACATCATTATTTTTCAGATTACTACAAATGTAAAAAGTCAATTAGATTCGTTGAAGACTCTATCAGAACAGGTATATGCACACCCTTGCAAATATACACTTTCTGTGACAATCAACCTTATTGAATCGAACCAAAGCTTCAGAACAGTATAGTTTTCAAAATTACAATCAGTTGCATAACCAAAATTATTTTTTGGTTTCAAATACAAGTCATCTTTACTCAACAGTATCCATTTTCAATCTTACAGTAAAGGATATATACCCATCCAAATTTAACATACTATATACTCCCTAGTCTGAAATCTCAAAAAACGGGGCATTAATACATTATGCCCCAGTGTCTCAACTCCCCATAATGCGCATGCCCATGACTTCCACTATTCGTCTATTGAACTAACACTGTATATAAGACCACCTGTCAATAGTGGTCAAGTCAATTTATCTAGATTTAATTGGTGGATGTTATATTCATATAGATTTATTTATATCATGTTATGCGAAACACAGAGTAACTGAGTAAACCCGTGGTCTTTGATCTACCATTTATATTGCTCTGCTTTTAGAATTGATGTTTTGCATACAATTACTTTATATTTACATGATATATTTTATGTTTTACTGTATTATCTTTCAAACTTTTAATCTGTGTGTTTTCGCTACATTAGATTGTTCTTGCGTACAACTGCGTTGTTTTATCTGTAATGAACCTTGAAAAACAAAAGATCATAGAAACGATAGGTGAGTGTGGTACAGTGAACATCACAATCAACCAAGAAACACTCTTTCTAATAGTAACCTGTGTGCAGGCAGAAGTTTTCGTTGCATAGTCCGTCTGGGTATTAGCGCTGAGTTTAGCGTAGTGATTGTTCTTTCCACTACAACGTTTTTGGTAGCCTACAGTTAAATCTGTTACAGCAGTCAACTCTATAAAGTAGCCACTAGTCTATAGTGATCACTCTTGGTGTGTCTAGATTAGTATTTTGCTATTGAGTTAACCATGTATACAAAGGTCACTTGTCTACAGTGGTCAATTTGTCTATTGTCCAACTTTCATAGCTGACTGTTATATCCAGGTTTCACTGTAGTCTGTTTTAATTGGCTAATTTAATATTGGAATAGACTTTATAGTAACAAGACAATTGACTGGTATTTTAAAATAATTAAAATTGAGTAGTGACCGGAAACTACACTGTAAATATTTATTTGATAAGAATTCATTACAAACATGTAGTATGCAATACTCGGCGCCAATGCCCCATTAGTTTGTTCAACTAATTTGAGCTTTCTTTAAAGGCATAAAATTGACCATTGTTTCTTGCGGGTTCAAACTTGAAAATTAAATGAGCTCATTTCTCAAGCAACAAGTAGCGGGAATCACGCACCATATTCGAAGACCAAGCACAAAGGCTGCCGGTCAATTTTATACCAAGACTTCTTAAATTTCTTAAAATCATCATCATCATCATTAACTTGATATATCATACTGCATTGATATTGGGTATTGTAATTTGCAAAATAAAATCTTTTCAGAATGATATGTAAGCATCATTGGAAATAACACCTAATCAGTGACCATTTGAGCACATTTGACCAGTGAACACTTGTGAACTATTACACGTTTTCTCAATTGTTATAATAATTTACTTTGCTTCTTATTTCAGCATCACTACTCAGTCATGACGTATATAGCCTGTCGCAAGCTCTAATCACCAAGGTATAGTTTGGGTAGAACACTTACACTTTTTTCAGTGAGAGCACTGTTACTATGCTTAGTATATATCAATATGCACTGCATTACCAACATCAAAACAATTAAAATGCCATGAAAGTGTTGTGAAAACACCATACAAATGTAAAAATGTAAAATATGTGTGACGTACAGCTTAACTATATGTAACCTGAGTATGTGTAACTTGATATGAGCGACCGTGACTGTTATTATCGTAATATGTAATGTAACCTATGTTTTAGTTTATTCCCCTCGTGACAACTTTATGAATATGTTTTACTGAATTATACTGTATACTATCAATCTATCAGCCTGATTGTGACACCATAAGGGTTCGACAAAAGTGGGGATCCTGGGATCCTAGATCCCGGAAGGCTAGACAAAATTCAGAAGAAAATTGATGTTTTTAATGATTTTTTGGTCAAACCTCAAAAAGAAGAAAAAGTTGAAATGCCTCTAGGATCCCAGAAGGCTGAACCTTTTGTCGAACCCTGGACACCTTGAAAAGTTTGAAAACCATGAAATTTCACACTTTTATTACCTACTGTTAAATGCAATATTGATTCTACCTACAATATTTTAACATTTATTTTAGTTGATGGCTCTTGTACAGGCAGATTCTGGAACAGTGTTAGTCATGGATGACACATCTGAAGAAATACATACTCGAGTAAGGATTAAACGATAGCATCAGATTGTTTAAGGAGGATGATTTTAGCTAGGATGATAAAAGATACTTATATACAGTGAAACCTGTATATAACAGCCAGCTACTAGAAGTAGATAAATTGACCACTATAGACAGTGTGGCCTTTATAGACAGGTTTGATTCAATCAAAAAAATACTATTTTAGACATTGCAAGAGTAACCACTATAGACAGGTGGACGCTGTATAGAGGTGACCGCTATAACAGGTTTGACTGTATACTAATCAGGCTGTTACAAATTGACGGATTGGTGAAATCTTGTTAACGACTAGCACATATTCTCAAGGTTTACTATTATTATTAACATCTGATCTTTTTTAAATTCCCAGTGTTATATTTTCAACTTGTTTTTATTTCAAATTTATGTCACCCTGTCACAAAATATGTTACTGTTCAAAACTTTTCACAATAATTCTTCATAATCTCTTAATTTTTTGACACTGGTCGTGTAAGGTTTTTATTAATTTCGTACTGGTTGTTCTTTCCGCTAAAACTTTTTTGGACCTAGTATGCTGTGATTGGCTGATGAAATATATGAACAATTGGCAATTATTTTGTAAATGAAAATTGAGTAATGACAGGAGATCACACTACCTACATATTTATTTCATGTGAATTCAGCACAAATACTTAGTACGCGATATACGTTGCCAATACAAAAGAAAAGTATGTCTGCACGCAGGCTACGTATCTTGGGGTTTTGAATCTTGTATATCAACAATATTAGATATATTGATTACGATTGTTAGCCTACACTGTAATTTACTTGTTTATTTCTGTTTTAAGGTGTGTGGTGATTCATTACTTGATGAAGAAATACGATTTGAGGTTAGTTAATTATATATTAGTTTAATAATAGTAATCTTTATTTATATAGCGCGTCTTCCAAAAGGCTCAAATGAGCTTTTATCAAATATCAAAAACCATAAAATATTGGTAACGTATATTCCTAACAATTAGAACTTAATAGGTTTTCTAGTAATACTGTAATAACAATTTCTATGTTGCTAAATTCATTTCAATAGAACATGCAAACAAAGCTAATGTATAGGTCACTATTGCAATGTTCAAAATCCACCTCTATTCATCAATTACCTGTCTATAGTGGCTATTGCAATGCTTAAAATTCACCTCTATTCATCAGTCACCTGTCTATAGTGGTCACTTCAAACATGTTCATCATTGCAATATTCTATTGTACCCTGTAGATAGAGACCACTTGACCATAATGGTCAATTTCTTGGAACTTTATAGCTGACTGTTATAGGTATGCATGTATCATACTGTATCTGCATGTTATTGCATGTATAGCTTTCAGAATAAATTTCAAAAGCTTCTATTCCAGTTGGTGTAAACTTTCAATTTCCTTAAATTTGAATTCAGAAGTGTCCAAGTGAATTTCAAAATTTTCAATTCAATCTCAAGTTTACATGTGTTGTGCTGTGCAGTATTTTGTTCAGATGCGAGTTGAGCCATTTTATAAATTTGGTGACAATTGTCGTCATTTCATTACAGTTTTACAGAAAACTTATCAGATTACTAATGATTTTCAGCAGTTTTGTTTTAATGATGGTATATGTGCAATGCCAAATACTATGTTTCCCAAAAATAATGAGTAAGTTTGACGATGTTGAACAACGAAAAATATGCTTAGAGGATATGGCTCCGCAATCCTTGTGTCAAAAATAGAAATTTTTAATTAAAAATTTGTTACGCTTCAAATTTGGAAGCCAAACTTGTTTTGATAAAATATAGAGTAGTTCTTCTCGTATACATTGTTGGGCTCTTCACATTACGGTCAACTATTTTAAAATTCATTTCTATCCAAACCCCCCCCCCATTTAAAGGTAGGCCTATACAATATTGATGTAGGCTATTGTATGTAGTTAACTGAATGTGTGTTTATAATTAATTTAAAATTACTATTACATTACAGCTTTGTAATAGTGGTTTTATGTACTTATATTCACAACCCAAAATTCGAAGTTTCACAAAAGCTGATATTCAGGTATGTAAATATCAAAATCATCTAATTTAATCATCTATCTGATTTTGACTGAATGACCTCGAGACTGTTATCCTCTGTCATTATATTATCTCATTCGATATACCTCATTTTTAAATTGTAAATCTAATTCGCAATCAAACCCTTGTTAAATAATTACTGATAACTGCCAATTGGAATTTGAAGTAGAGCCGTAGTGCAGTTGTTACGACGTTGGACCTTAGCCTGCAGGCTGGGCTCAATCCCTCGCAGAATAACTATTGGTTGGTGTCAGGAAGGTCATCCGGCCATTAAATTCACACATGCTTCAAAAATTACTAATCAACTAACCAACTAATCAACTAATCAACTAACCAACTAATCAACTAACCAACTAACCAACTAACCAACTAACCAACCTACCTGGTGCAAAAAACTCTGCTGGTGGCTAAATGATTAATGCAAAAAAAAATGAACATATAAATACAAGCGCAAAGTCTTAACAGCATTCTGGTGTTTTTCTTTAGAACTCACAGCTTAATTCAGATTTGAAGTTCTTAACAAATGCAAACAGTGAAGGTAACTTTTAGTAACACCCCTGGTTATAAGTTGTTCATAACAGTTCATGAACAGTTCGGATGCTTCATGAACCCAACAGTTTGTTTTGCATGGGTAGGAGGCACTAGATAATGATCTTGTATACAACAGGAGCACCAGCGCAAAAATCGTGCCTTCATTTATATTTAGTGCACGATACATTATTAGGTTTGATTGAAAAGTAATACACTATTTTGGAAAAGGGCACTACCTGCCTCTGTGTCGTCCTCGCATTTACTAGGGAAGTGTGTCACCTTCTCCTATGCTCATGTAGTTCCAGCGCCATTGGTTTACAATCTATAGCGATAAAATGTACTGTTCTCTGTGTGCGGCATGTTGGTGTCCAGTTTTTCGCTGTCACTTTTCACATATTTGAGTTATCTGTCACTAGAATCAATTTTTTTCCAGTGGTGGTGTGGACGTCGACATGCTTCATTTTATATTTTTATTTCTGTTTTAATGATCTTATTTTTACGGTTTTCACATTGAATTCAAATTTCAGCGGGTGTCATATTGTAAGAGAACATCAATATAGTTGAATTATTTTTATTTCAATCAACCATCGTGCCTTGTATGCA
This sequence comes from Haliclystus octoradiatus, assembly GCA_916610825.1. NCBI lineage: Eukaryota > Metazoa > Cnidaria > Staurozoa > Stauromedusae > Haliclystidae > Haliclystus > Haliclystus octoradiatus. The sequence goes on from OU744448.1 coordinate 2,206,697, forward strand.
CAGAATTTGAAAAATGAATGCCATTTTTCAAGCCACAAGTATCGCGTTTGATTAGTGCATCACGCATCATATTCTAAGACTAAGTATCAACGTAGATGACTTATTACTAGTATTTTATAATTGTTTATATTTGTTTGTCAGGTATGATTTTGACGTCCATGATGGTTGTACCTGTAACGTTGGTTGAGTCAACTCAAGTCATAGCCTTTGTTTGTTTGTTTAATAAACATAATCAAGAAGGGTAAGCACTATAGATGATTGAAAAGTAACAACAGATCCGACAAGAGCATCATCCACTACTGAGAAAAAACTATTAAAAACAGTGTGAAATTTCATGGTGTTTCCATGGCATTTTCACATTTTAATATCATGAATATGGATGTTCACGTCAAGGATAAATATACTTGTAACCCCAAATTTCAAGGCATTCAGCAATTGATCATCAGGCAATCTGTTACTAAATTTCTGATGTCCTCATGTATTGTCCCACTGTTTTCAAAGTTCAGATTTGATAGAAGATAAAATCATTTATATCTACAAATATAATATGTTGAGGAACCTAGGCAATATAAGCCTTGCAGCTTACATGGTACCCTATTTATATACAAATTTAAGAATGACAATTAATAATTATGTACAGTGGAACCTGCTTAAAGGGGCAAAATTGACCGGCGAGCGCTGAGAGCACAAGTTGAATTTATGCTTAGCGTAATTCAACCGTCTCGCTTTGAAACAATTGTTATACGCAGGCCTAACTTGTAATAAAATTCATGTCAACAATGAACATTGTGTTATAACAATAAGCGTGCACGTGATCCTAAGTGCGTAGCGCCTGCCGGTCATTTTTGTTCCTTTAAGTGCAATTTGGTTAATTGAAATTCCCGCTTATATGCAACCTGGCTTTAAAATTCTATTGACTATTTCCTAGTCATGTCTTTGTTAAACAATTTGGATAAGTGCAAATTTGAATAGCTGCATTGAAATCGTTTAAATTTGACTTAATTAGGTTGCACTGTATTCATTATTTATTTTGTAAGGTTCACAAGTCAAGATGAGACTCTTGTTGCTGACGTTGTTCATAGTTGTTCCCCTATGATGGAAAATGCGATGCATTGGGAAAAAGAATTAGTCTTACGGAGGCAGAATGCTGTAAGTGTAAACAAAATATAGTCATAGGAACTAAAAGCTATGTCTCAGGAGCTTATCTACCAGAGCTACTTTGTGTTCAGTTTTACAGGAAAATATCTTATTGGTTATCTACAATGGTCGCACACTAATCAAGTCAGGATGTGTCATTATCTTATGTCAAATAGATGAATAAGAACCATCTGATAAGCAAGTGCTGTTAAGAAACTTCAGCATGGCAATATTAATAATAATCACTTTTAGAGTTTGGATAACAGTCAAATTACAACATTAAAAATCTTTCCTAAGAAGACTACAGAAATTTCTTTTTTTCGGATTCAGGGTAAAAAGCTTTGGATCAGATTCGAATTCAGATAGTTGGTGAAAAAGTAATGTAGAAGGTGTCGCCCTACCGAAGGCACTTGTACCACTCCTTTATTTCTAGAGGAGTGGCTTTTTTCGCTAAGAGCGATGACTTTAAACGCTCTTTACTGATCTCAGCCGCGACGCTGAAGAGAAATTTCAACATATTTCATGGCAGACAGGTCTTGTTTGTTAATGCGCAACGGTGCGCTGCAGTTACTCTCAATGCAATTCCCTCCAGACCATTATATTCGCCATCCTCAGATGGTACTCATTTGATGTTTTAGATAAAGTCAAGGCTGAATTGACCTTAGGGGGATTTGAGCCACAGTTGATCAGATATGATCCGGTCTGAAATTTGGTTGCTCTGCCATCTGAGCTAATCTTCCTTCTCAGATAGTTCGTACCTTTGGTCAGTTTTCGGACAATCCGTATAGCCTACATATAGTTAGCTTGGTTTTCTTTATTACTGAGTGTTACTAAAGTAATATTTCCAGTTCAATCATTGATATTAACATGATTTTCAATTTCACCATTATAAAAATTTCTTTTTACAGAGTTTGCTTGGTGTTGCTGAAAATTTATTTCGTAGTTTAGGTATGTATGATAAATATGATTCTGAAAGATATAAAATTGGAAAATAAAATGAAAAAAATGTACAGTGAAACCTGTATATAACGGTCAGCCAAGAGAGGTAGATAAATTGACCACTATAGACAGGTGGCCTTTATATACAGGTTTGATTCAATAGAAAATAGTATTTTAGACATTGAAAGAGTGACCACTATAGACAGGTGGTCGCTGTATAGAGGTGACCGCTATAACAGGTTTGACTGTACATAATTTAAAATAAATAAACAAATAATTCAAAAAAGAGACGTACTGTTCTCGCTACTCCGAGTTTCACGCCATACTTTATTTATTTATTAAAGCTTTGATATTTATTATTGAGCACTATACCTACACAAGTGTAGACAGCTTGACATTATTTATCTATAATTAAAATACATATCCAATCCAACGTCTATATGGAGCTATATTTCGCTACAATGTTTTTATTCTTCCTCTTTTCTTTAAATTTCAGCTGTCATTTTTATATATATTTTAGATGATGTAACAGTTCTTCTTCAAGCAATTATGGAGGAAGCAAGGAATTTAATGAAAGCAGAAAGGTGAGACATAGATTTTCATTGAATTGATTACATTAATGCCATAAAGTTCAGTAACTGTGTAACCTAATCCTTACATAATGTGTTCATGAACCCTATAAAATATTCATCATCCTTGTGAATTTGTGAACCGTTAATGAACAATCCAAAAACTCTATGGAAATTAATAAACTTCTTGTGAATAATCTTAGTTGATTGGTTATTCTGTTTTTATAAACTTCTCATGAACAGTTCATAAAAATTGATTGATTGACCTGTTTTCACAAAGGAGGACTGAACAAATATATAAAAGGTTCACACTTATTAATTATGATTTTCTTTTCAATGATAATTTTTTGAGGCTGTAATCTTCTTTTGTGTTGTCATCATTGACTCATTGAATAAGGCAGTGTACTAGCAGAAATCGAAATTTCATGAGATAAATAATAGAAAATCTAAATAAATTCAATTGTTGCTGTTTTCTATTAATCTATTATTTGCTTACCTGATTTAACTTTTATTGAACTTTTCTATATTCTAATCAATATTTACTTTGATGTGAACAGTATTCGATTTACAATCTTTTTGTTTTGCTTTTCTCATTGTTCTATTCTTTGTTCTCTGATTCTATTATTTTCTATTGATTGGCCACTCTCATATCTTGGTAAATTTTTGACCCTTACAGTAGTGTTTATTTATTTTTTATTTTTTTATTTCTCATTTATCCACAAACCGGCTAAGCTTGAAGCTTTTTTTCACCGGGTTGTTGGTTAATTAATTAGTATTTTTGAAACGTTTTTTGCATTTTACGGCCAGATGCCCTTCATGACACCAACCAATAGTGCTTCTGCCAGGGTTTGAACCCCAAGACCCTGCGGGCTGAGGTCCGAATCTCTAACAACTACACCAAGGCTACTTAGTTGACTGTATTATTATTCTATCAACAGATGTTCATTGTTTTTAGTGGATCATGAAACAGAAGAATTAGTTGCCAAAGTGTTTGATGGAGCACCAACAAATGACTCTGAGGTAAATTAGAAAGAAACCTAGTGACAACAGGATGTCTCAACTTTGCAGTGTTATTTGGTCAACTAAACACTAAACAATTTACAGTCATTCAGAATTTCCTGTGTGCCAGAGTCCACCAAAAGGTTCAGCCTTCTAGAACCCTAGAATGTTTCGGCATTATCTTCTAATTTTTCTGTTGAGATTTGACTTTGATTCATAAAAATAGCAATTATTGTCTGAATTTTCTCTAGCTTCCCTGAATCTAGGATTTCAGGATTCCTACTTTTATTGCAAATTGTCTTTGTGAAATGTGTTTACAAGATCCTAAAACCAATTTTTCACCCATCTACGAAAGTTGAATGATTAAGAATTTGCCCCAAGCATGCATGTCAAAGTTGAACAAGTCTAAAGAGAGAAGATGTTTTGATGGAAATGTTGTAAAACAAAATAAAGACTTGACCAACAAACCTATGAGATACCCTCTTTCTAGTATCAAGCCAAATCATGAATGCAGCTACTAAGGTAACTCACTCTTTCAGGCGAGGTGATGTGAGGTCACTCGGGTAGCCTGGTTACCTTCATTGCTCTCGTTGTATACCAATCAAAGCCTACATTGATAATATAGATGCAGACATGTGTACTCTCATGGTGAAAACACCACGAAATTGTGAATTGAAGACCACAATTTTTTTATGCCATGAAAAAGTTTGAAATCCTCAAAAACATCCATATTTATGGTATTAGAATGTGAAAATACCATGCGAACACTATGAAATGTCATTCTCTTTCACAGTTTAGATGTCAGTTAATGATAAGACCTTAGAGCCACAAACTTCTGTTAATTCCTCAAACTGTATTGATAATGCTAACATTCTACCTGTCGTGATGTCAAATGTCATTATGTCAGACAAACGTCAATCAACCATAGAAACAAAACAGAAATGTGTTCAATGTTTCAAAATAGAACATAGGATACTAGTTTTAAAGTGATGTGTGCTAGGAACTAAAACATTTCTTATTTCTTTCTTTAAGGTAAATGAGTTTCGGATACCAAAAGGTCAAGGGATAGCTGGTCATGTAGCATGCACAGGTATTTCCATTATACAATTTTGATTGACGTATTCCCTTGCAAAATACTGTTTAGGAGTTCATGAACAGTTCATGAACGTTAAATGGCCCCAATTTTCATGAACCTCCATGAACAGTTAGTGAAAACTTAAGCCACTTAACATTCATGAACTTTCCTGAAAGTTATTTTTGCATGGGCTGTAACATTTGATTGTTGCTTTATTAATTATTCATACCTTGGTAACTTGTTGAACAGAAAAGCATACGTTTGTCCAAAGACTCTATGGTTTGAAAAAAGTCCTTCGAGCTTGATACGCATATAATGTTTATCACAAATTGAACCAGTTGAAACATGAAATTAAACATGAATGTTATCCCATGCAGTCAAACCTGTTATACCGGCCACCTCTATACAAAGACTACCTCTCTATAGTAGTCAATCTTTATATGTCTAAAATAGTATTTTCTATTGAGTCAACCATTGATATTAATGCCACCTGCATATTATGGTCAATTTCTCTAACTTTCATAGCTGGCTGTTATATACAGGTTTCACTGTATTGGTGCAAAGGATAATGTCTAACAAACTGGGTACCCTGCAATCCTAGATTTCAGCTAGGGATGCGAATCGAATATTGATTAATCGATTAGTAGTCGAACATCAATGACATATCAATTATTTGAATAGTAAAATGAATATTCGATTATTTAAATTAATTTTAAATATGCTTGTTTCCAAGTATAAAGCAACTTTTCTTGGATATATTTTTCTTCAAAATCAAATGCTCTTTTCGCCAATATAAAATACGAAACAAACACACAACAAATCTTTCGAAGTGACGTCTTTTGCATGTTTGTTACCATAACAAAGGTCATACGTCTTTTGCACGTCAATTACCATAACAAAGAAATTACGCGCCATTAGTTCTATTTCAGACTCTGTTACTATGACAGTTAATTGATCGAACAGATGTGATGAGACATTTTAAACACATTTCTTGCAATTGTGGAGAAGGTTTTGTCTGTGTTTTCATTGTCTACTTGAATGGTAACAATGGAGCAAAAGATTGCGATTAATATTCAATGAATCAAATAGTGCATTGTCGAATATTCGATTGCTGTTTTGACTGTCGATTCACATCCCTAATTCAGCCACCTGTCTATAGTGACCACAGAAACTGATATACAAAATCACCATTCTACCAAATTGACCATCTGTATCAGTGGTAAATTGGTAATCTAGGTCTTTCATATGGATATTGTATTCAGGTTTCACACCTGGCTAATATTCTGTTTTCTATATTTTCAAAACATTTTGTCTCTGATTACCATTGAAAACTACAGTCACATTTTGATTCACTCATTTGGTTGTTTAATCAAATTCAAACAAAATACTAACTAATACTAACGAATATGTTGCGGAGTTTGTGAAATTATGCAAACAAAAATTATTTTTGACCTTGAATTTAATTTCTTCACAATCTTTCGTTTGTTATTCAGGGGAAATGCTTAACATTCGAGATGCTTATTCCCATCCATTGTTTTACAAAGAAGTAGATATCGTAACTGGTTTCAGAACAAAGTAAGTCCCTGTGGAAGCCATAGTCCTAACCTTACCGAATTGTATCTATCAACAGAAAAACAAGGATTAAATGTATGTTTGATCTAACAGATTGACAACATGAGGCTGCAATGATATTCAGTATTTTAAATAACTAGAATTTATTGAATCAAACCTGTATATACAGGCCACCTGTCTATAGCGGTCAATTTATCTACCTCTAGTAGCTGGCTGTTATATACAGGTTTCACTATATCCTTTCTTTCAGACTAATTCAACTAGTTCAGACTAGCTCAGACTGTGAAACAAGTTCGATATTAAAAGGTTGCTCTTTCACAATTAAATTTAGACGTAACCTTAATGATAAAATAATTGAAAACGTTGAGATAGTATCACAATATCATAGAGAAAAGTTTATATCTTACTCACGGTAAAAAAAAACACTTAAATCTTACTCAAGTATGTCTAGTATGCATGACTAAATAGTATTGTCTTTATGTAACTGGGTTCTTGAATTAATTGGAAGCATAACTTGACATTATTTTTTCTATAGGCACATCCTATGTTTTCCAATCAAAGACGAAACAGGTTTGTACATCAAAAAGATTAAAAATAAGAACTAGGTGAACGCGTATAAAGTAGCCAGACTTTTTGATTATAATGCGTGAAATATGGTAAAATATTGTACCAGTCCCAGGCCTTTCATATTTACCATCTAGTTCCAGAATATTAATGGATTATTGCAGACAAATATTCAATACAATAAACAGTACATCTGTTCCAGTATTGGAGAAACTTTTACAACAGTCAAAATATCTCTACAAATGTTACAGAAGCGTTTTAACAAAATCAACAAACTTAGGAATTGGCTTAGCCTTTAGGCTCCCAGATCTCATGATTCTTTTTTAAACCCTGGTGACAATACATACTATAACAACAATTCGCTAGGTGAAGTCGAACAACCAATATTAACACACAGCTAGAAATGGAGTATCAAACACTTCTAATGCAATCCCTACGAAAAACAGTTCAGGAGTTCATGAACAGTTAATGAATGTTAAATGGCCCAAATTTTCAAGAACTGTTGATGGACTGTCCATAAACTCCTGAACTGTTTTTCGCAGGGGAAAACCTTTGCTAAATCTTGCACATTCTAGTCCCATTTTTAACTTTGTTAAAGTCTAATCTGTATTTTGATAATAGGATTGTAATGTGTAAAAATGTCTACAGACATTGTATATCACATCTTTATTCTGATTTCCAATTTGTATGACCTCTTTGTATGCATTTGAGCTAAGAAGGATTTGACGGTAAAACTACTGTCCTGCTCTGATTCTATTGTTTGATCGATTCAACACCTCGACTGCACTTTGGGAATTGCAATTTGCTAATAAATTCTCAGAGCAATATTATACTACAGTCAAACTTGTTATAACGATCACGTCTATTAAGCAGCCACCTGTCTATAGTGGTCACTCTTGCAATGTCTAAAATAACATTTTCTATTAAATTAAACCTGTATGTATAGGCCACCTGTCTATAATGGTCAATTTATCTACTCTTGTGGCTGGCTGTTATATACAGGCTGTTATGAAGTATTTGAATCAATTTTTTGTATTTTACTAGTATGGCCATTATAGACATGTGACCATTATATAAGCAGATGACCATTATAAACAGGTGACCATTATAAACAGGTGACCATTATGAACAGGTGACCATTATAAAAAGGTGATCATTATGATAGAAATGGCTGTTAAACTGATGCCTATTACATTTGATAACTTCTCGTGTAGTTGATGTTTAAATTCTTATTTTGTAGAGGTTTTAGCTGTTGCTCAATTATGCAATAAGGTCAATGGACCATGCTTTTCGAAATTTGACGAAGGATTAACTTCTGCATTTGCTTTGTTTGTTGGCATTAGTCTTGTGCAGGTAAGTCTAAAACTAAATTCATAACTAAACAGTATCTCATATGTTGTATGGTTGTTATATACGTGTTTCGCTGAAGAATGGTTCAAATAAATGATTGTATTTTTGTTTTATATTGTAGTCTTTGTTATATAAGAAAGCTAGTGATGCTCAGAAAAGAAGTCAATTAGCAAATGAATTAATGATGTATCATATGCAAGTAAGTTGTCCAACATTAGTTTCAAAATTACCACCTTTTGCATAACGTAAAATATATAGGTAAAAACATATATTTAACATATTAATTAATTAATTTAATTAAAAACATGTATTTTTCAACGTATCAGTTGATGTGTTTCGTGGTGTTTTATTTTTTCAGTGTCTCTGCTGATCATAATAATTATTTTGTTTTCATCTTCAGGTAATGAACAATGATACAGAAGGCTATTTGGCAACACCATTGCCAATCAAAACAGATATCAGTAGCAATTTAGATAGTTTTCAATTTTTACCAAGAATCACTCTTGCAGAAACAGACACGATCAGGGTAAGTAACTTTGTGTTTTGGTATCAACTATTGATTTAGTTTAACTTCTAGGTGAAGTGTCATTTGTGACCATCAATGATAAGAACGTTGTTCACCTATAAACAAACTCACAATCCATTACCAACACCAAAACCATGAAAATACCATAAAGCTGTTGTGAAAACACCATGAAAAAGTAAAAGAGTGAAAACGATAAATCTTTTAGGCCATGAAATCACCATGAAATTTCACTCTTTTCTTCATGGTTTTGGCGTTGTAATGATCAGTGATTTCAAAAGAACTTATTACCGTACTAAAATAGTCTAATAAGAAGTAGTTAGTAGTTGCACTATCCATAATCAATCCAAATAATATGAATTCTACGCCAGCTTGCGATAATATCAAAATGATGAGTTGCACTCTGTTAATATCCCCCCTTGTAGCCTATCTGTGTTTCATCTTTCTCAATATAGACTATCCCCAAATGAAACTGATTTCCACTCAAGCCCCCATTTTCCACCTCCCCTGCTGTCCCAGCTCCATTTGATGCACTCAACCAATCAAATACCCAGCTAAAAGTTGGAAGAATAATAATTGTTAATATTTCTTATTTTAGGTTGTTTTAGCCATGTTTAATGATTTAGGTTTTATTAAACGATGGAAAATCAGAGAAAAGACTTTAGTCAGGTCAGTAATGTAATATTGATCAAGAGATTTATCATAAATAATGCCATCGATTTAATTGTTAAGGATAACTTATCCTGATTTTCAGGTAAGATCTGTAAGATCTGATTTTTTCCAATTTGAAGTGAGTCCAATTCAAGTTATCTGCTAGAAACAAAATAGGAACAAAATTAAATGAGAATTCACAAATTGTTTGTGAGTTAAAGACAATTTTTTCATCCTCCTTTATTGTTGAAATTTGACACAAAATTATAAGAATCTTTGATTTCAGGTCGTTTTTTAATTGTTCTTATCTTTGGATATGCTTGTGTAGCCAATGTCTGATATGCAATATGTCTATATTTCATTTACTGGTGTTTTATCTATTTATTATCTTGTTTGTTCAGGTTTTGATAAGGGTATTTGTTTGGCTTGAGTTCATGATTAGAGTAGTTTGAGCTAAATTATCATGGTTCCTTTCCTTGTTAAGCCCTTGTTTTGTGCATTTTGGCTGGTTCAGAAAGGGCATCCTACAATTTGATGCAAACATTTTTTTATTTTTGTTGTCTTTGATTTTATTTTAGGTTTTGTCTTGTTGTTAAGAAAGGCTACAGAGATCCACCATACCATAATTGGACACATGCATGGACTGTGGCACATTTCTGTTACATTCTTATTAAGAACTTACCAGTTTATGATTACTTAGGGTATGTGTTAAATAGATCTGTATACTATTATAAGTATATAATGGCTAGATATGAAATGTAGGAAAGATGATCACTACATACAGAATGTTGAAAGACAACTATGGAAATCTAACGCAGCTGTGACTCAGATGTGAGTGTCTAATTATTCTTAGAATTGTCAATTGGAATCCTTAAAGGTTTAGAGCATTGAGTGTTGATCTTACTCTCACTAACATACTTTGAAAGAAATGTAGCAAAGATTGAGCTTTTGGTCATTCTCAACAAAAGCACTTAATTTCAAACCAAGTTTTTTTCTAATTGATATTTGTCTTTTTCTAACAGATGAGGAAATGATGATTAACTATCAGAAGTTGCATTAAATATTATTAATACCCCTTTCAAGTTATAATAATGATTAGAAATTTAAATAAGATCATAAATAAGAGCAGGCATGAAAAAATTTCCCGGAAAAGCTGATTTGCTCGTTTCCTATATCAGTTTTGAAAGAAAAAAAAGCACTGTTTTTTTTTATCATTTTGGCAATTTTCAAAGGAGTTTTCCTGTTTTTGACTGAAAAACAGTCAAGAAGAAAGAAAGAAGAAGATTTAAGATAATATTATTTTGATTCTCGTGTTTGTAAGAGTTATTATTTTATTTAAAAATAATCTAAATGATGATATTGCTATAATAAAATATATTAATGAGTAAGGGATTGCCGTTCTTTTTGGAAAAAAGGGTAGGGGATGCCGTTCCCCCACTTTCCATCAGCATATCATCACTGGTACTGTAACTGATTGTCATTGATGGTTTATTATTTGCAGGGATCTAGAATTGTTTGTCTTATTTGTTGCTTGTTTGTGTCATGATCTTGATCATCGTGGTACAACAAATTCGTTTCAAATATCTTCGGTATGTTTTGATCAGTTTTATTTTTGTTTTGAGAATGAAAAATAAGAATTTTATTCAGTTACATTTTATTTGTGATTTAAAAAGACAAGCAACTTAATTTGATCAGATTTAACTACCATGAAAATAAAGAATTATCATATGGTACTGTAACAACGTTAAATTAATAAAACTACAGATACTAATAAATAATATATAAGGACTTTATTGGTGGCAAAACATCAATAGAGTGGTCGATACAAGTTTGCAGACCAGTATAGGAATAGAGTCAAAGATCATAAATATATAAATATTTTTAGAACATTTATTAATTTTTAATTTGAACATGGTTGCATGACACAACCAAAACGTTGTTATAGCACTATCTATTAAAGTATTAATTTATTATTTTTATAATAATAAAATATGATTAAATTTAATTTCTCGTCTTTTCTGATCAATTGTATGTTAAGGAAGATTCTGATAATATATCATTTTTGCATTCAATTTAGAAATCAGTATTAGCATCTCTATATAGCTCTGCTGGTTCTGTTATGGAGGTATGTATAGTATTAGTATAGCTGTCATTATTAACCAGTCATTTTGTTATTTTGACGTTGATGCCCTTCAAGTCTCCTCGATTGGCTGAGGTCAATAAGCTTTAGGTCCTGAGACAACAACGGCAACATTTGCGTGACTCTTAAATCCTTCAAAAATCTTTGTCATTTAGCCGCAATGATCTTTTGATTTTGTCTGATGTGTTGGATAGTGTATTTTATTTTTAGCATTCTCCTCCTGAAAAAAATCCATGAGTTTATAAGCAGTTTCATGAACATCATGAACAGTTCATTAAATTTTTATGAACATTTTATGGACATTTCTTGATTGGTTCATGAACTGGTTCATGAATGTGAAATTGCCTGAAAGTTTATAAACATTTCATGAACTTTTAGGCAATTTCACATTCATGAACTCATGAACTTTGTCATTCTTTCAAACCATTATATTCGAAATTTGTTAAACCCTTTCAATGTTGTGGCTTCTCCATAGCTTCATCTTAGCTCAATCAAGAACATTTGCGTCTTTCTAAAAAAATCGGGTCCATGTAGCCTCTCTTGAAAAGACTGCCCCAAAAGAGGAAAATACACGTCAGATTGTTTTGATTAACAAACAGTGGAATCATTTTAAACCTTTTACAGTTTGAATATTATCCAGATACTAATTGTTATGGCTTGTAATCCTATCGCACACACACCTAATTGATATATCACAAAGGCGATTGATATACTGTAAAATTACTTGCTAGATTTGAGAAAAAATGCAATTTATATTTTAATTTTAATCTTTTCAGCATCATCATTTTGCACAAGCAATGTGTATTATTAACTCTGAAGGGTGTAATGTATTTGAAAGTCTAGCCAATAAGGTAAGTTTTACAGTTGTTATTAAATAGATTGAGTAAATCTTTGACATATGAGCCATAATATTGTAACTTTGTGTTAAAATGACACAATTTTGATCACAAAGTTTAGTAATAAAAATATTTTCATTTTGAGCTTACTAGTTATAGATCAAATTAACACTTGAGCAATTGCTCATGGCTTATCCGTAAGCATTCATTGGGTCTCATGACTCAATTTTCATATTTAAATGAATTCATATTTCACAGAAAGTATTTAATGCTTCTTTAATTACTTTATAATAATAATATAATTTTATTTATTTCAACTCGCATTCTACTACATGTACGTAAAATACAGCAGTTGCCAAAATAGGCACGTTTTACAGGATGGTGAGATAAATTGCTTTTTGTATATTTTTTGTAAACAGATCACATACTTTGGTTAATCTACCAGCGATTATACTGTATTCAATATTATAATATAGAACGAGTGAAACTTTCATTAAAACCCAAATATATCGAGACGTTATCAACAAAATACCACACAAAACATTCATCAATTTGTAATTCGATATGAATTTAAATGTCATGATTCGGCTTTTGACGAGTGGTAACCTCAGGGGTAAACATAAATATTGCTTTGAGGCATGGTTCGACAATTCAAGTTTTTCTTATATTGAACGATGCGCGTAATAATTCATTCAATCATGATCATAAATTAATGGGCAAGGATTTATTGAAAATGTATATCATATTTTTATTTTATACCTTGAGTATTAAACACATTCTTGTGCAAGATGGGTAATATAAAAACGAGTGCTGTGTCATCAGGCACTCAAAACGCTTCAGAAAATCATTCGCTAACACTGCTTATGATTTTCTTACACCTTCCTCGTGCCTCGTGACGCAACCCTTGTGTTTATATACCGTAACCCACATTGCACAAAAAGTGTTTGATATTTGTATAATAATAATAAATTAAAATAAAATAAAATTATAGAGAGTGTAAACTCAGATACATATATAATGTAAAGTGCTCAAAATGATGAAGCAAAGCTTTTTATCCGTTACTCGGAGTTTCACGCGCTTAATTGAGATCTTCAGACGGTAATACATGTATTATTTTGTTACCGTCTGAAGATCCCAGTTAAACGCGTGAAGCTCCGAGTAACGGAAAAAGGTTTTGCCTCATTTGTTTCTTATTGTATTGGCATAATATAATTGTTTATGTTTGTTTAATGTAATTGTTTGTTTTATATAATTGTTCATGTTTGTTTAATGTAATTGTTTGTTTTATATAATTGTTTATGTTTGTTTGATGTAATTGTTTGTTTTATATAATTGTTTATGTTTGTTTGATGTAATTGTTTGTTTTATATAATTGTTTATGTTTGTTTAATGTATGTAATTGTTTGTTTTATATAATTGTTTATGTTTGTTTAATGTAATTGTTTGTTTTATATAATTGTTTATGTTTGTTTAATGTAATTGTTTGTTTTATACAATTGTTTATGTTTGTTTAATGTAATTGTTTGTTTTATATAATTGTTTATGTTTGTTTTATATAATTGTTTATGTTTGTTTAATGTATGTAATTGTTTGTTTGATATAATTGTTTATGTTTGTTTAATGTAATTGTTTGTTTTATATAATTGTTTATGTTTGTTTAATGTAATTGTTTGTTTTATATAATTGTTTATGTTTGTTTAATGTAATTGTTTGTTTTATATAATTGTTTATGTTTGTTTAATGTAATTGTTTGTTTTATATGATTGTTTATGTTTGTTTAATGTAATTGTTTGTTTGATATAATTGTTTATGTTTGTTTGATGTAATTGTTTGTTTTATATAATTGTTTATGTTTGTTTAATGTATGTAATTGTTTGTTTGATATAATTGTTTATGTTTGTTTAATGTAATTGTTTGTTTTATATAATTGTTTATGTTTATTTAATGTAATTGTTTGTTTAGTATAATTGTTTGTTTGTATTTTATAGGAATACGGTTCTGCTTTAGATTTAATGCAACATATCATATTAGCAACAGACCTTGGCACGCATTTCCAAATTATTCCCCAAATAGAACAGATGGTACAAGGTTTGTTAAATAAAAATACATCAAATTGATATACTTCATGAACAATTCTTGATTGCTGTAATTAATAACTGCGATTTCATAGTAGTTAAAGATTAGATCAGGTTGTAGAATCTTATTTGGAAGGCCATGCAAACAAATTTGTTAAGCTCATTAACTGTCCATGAACATCCTGAATTATTCATGACAGTTCATGAACGTTAAATGACCCAATTTTCATAAATGTTTTTCATGAACTGTTCATGAACATTTTACGTTCATGAACTGTTTTCAAAAGGGAGAGCTTGATAAAATGGCGACCGCTGGGACTGCCGGTTGCAGAAAGTTTTGTAGAACAGGATTGTATTTTCTTAATTGATAACTGCCAGATAATCTAACCATATTCCAATCAACTTTGATTGTAATGCACTATTTTTGGACACATGATTGCTAGTGTTGTTTGACTATTGAAATTGAAAATTGTTTACATATTGATGGAATGCAAATAGTCATTCAAACTGAAATCAAAGCTTTTTCAAACGCAATGAATGCCGCTTTTCAATGGTTAGAATTAAAACTGAAGTTTCACTCAAAAACTGACAAAAGTGACAATAGTTTACAGCAAATGTTTCAATGTTTGTCAGTTGCAATCTTAATTTGCTCTGTTCCTTTTATCAATCAAATGAAATGAAAAGCCGAAATGAAACAGGTAATAAAAGGATCATAGAAGAGTATTTTTCTTCATCCTCGTTTTTACCCTAATGTGATGCTCTTTACCCTATCCCGTAGTCATGCAGTTTTTTATGTTTTCAATTCTCAGTCGGTTTCGATAACACCAATCAATCGCATCGTCAACATGTTTTGTCACTGCTGATGACGTCATGTGATCTATCAGATCAAACAAAACCATGGGAAGGAGCTCTCAAGGTTTCTGATTTACTTTATGCAGAATTCTTTGCACAAGGAGACATGGTAAGAAACATAATAGGATAGCATTATCTAAAATTGTTGGTAGTTTTTATAAATATACAGTCAAACCTGTTATAACAGTCACCTCTATACAATGACCATCTATATATAGTGGTCACCCTAGCATTGGCTAAATTAGTATTTTATATTGAAACAACCATTTGTCTAAAGGCCACCTGCATACAGCGGTCAATTTGTCAAACTCTCATAGCTGGTTGTTAATTGTTTGAGAGGTTTCACTGTAACTGGTTAAGAATAATTTTGTGCCCTGCTTTGTAATATTTAGAAAGTCTTGATTTGAATGAGAACAGTCAACATGGCCCTGTTTACAGGAAGGAGCATCCTTTCAGTCACATCATCTGGCTCTACTTATTATGTTTGTGTTTACAAGGGTGAAAATGAAAACAGATTCGTGGTAGGAGAGGTATCCTTTTATCAAGGGCAGATTATCCTCTCGACGTGACACATGTTCTCTAATTATTTTCATTTTGTGCCCCCTTTGTAAACAGCGGAGGAAGATTCTCTTAGCAACCCGCACAACTTCTTGTTGGACCCAGATCCATTTCCATTAATTTCATGGCTACTATGCATGTGTAGAAGGCTGTTCATCCCTCGGCATGAGTCACCTTCCCTTGTGAACACAAATTATCATTTCACCTAATGTGGTGGACTATTTTATAAATGTAATAGAATTATTAACTTTGAACATCTCAATTGTTGTGAAAAACAGGCTGTTTAAGTTTATGAGCTAAATCATTAATGTTTCATGAGCTATTTATAAAAAAATTCATGAACAGTTCATGAGTGTTTGTGAAGTTCATGAACTCAACATATTTCTTGATAAATGGACTACTGTGATCTAGAAAATAAGTCTTCATTGTTTTATAGTCTATATTAATCAATGTTGTTACTGTCTGCTAGGAAAAATCACTTGGTTACAGTCCAGTGGCAATGATGGATCGGGAGAAAGCAAGAATTCCTAAATTACAAGTTGATTTCATTTCGAAAGTTGCAATGCCACTATACAGGTAAGAAACACACTTACATATTTTACTAGTAATGCGTCACCAGCATTGCCAGATGAATTTAAATAACAGATGTGTTAATCGAGATGATAGCCATAGAGTAGGGTCAAATCATAAAATATCTCACCGCAACTATCGAACATTTGTTAGATAGTTGCAGTGATATTAAATTTGAATGAAGTTAATAAATTAATACATACATGCCTGTTAAAAAAAAGAAACAATAAGCTCTGAGAGCTGTGTTAATTGAGTTATCGTTGAAAATATGCACAGATTGAAAATGCGGGGGGCCAATTCCAAGATGAGAGTATTCAATTATTTGATTATCGTTTAATTCATTTTTAGATTGCTTAGTGATGTATTTCCAGCCGCACATCCTGTATTTGACCAAGTTGAGAAAAATCGTGAAATGTGGAAAAATTATTCTCTTTGAAAACTGAAGTCAATTAACATGGAGAAAATGTATAAATTATGTATAATTAATGTATAAAATATAAATTGTTGTATATTTGTTGCTGGTTCCAAATCTAATTAGGAATCCAACAACATGTTATAAAATACGAGGAAATTCTATATTGTAGTAGCCTGCGTCACGGATCCAATCAATTTACGATAGAATAAGGCCTGTATAACACAGTATGATCTCTTGTTCTATATCACATTGTGTGCCTGTGTCGTAAATAATTTGTTAAACTCATGCATGGTTTTCTCACCTTCCATGTGAAATGAGAGGGGTGTGTGAGTAACTTCCCCCCTCTTGCACTACTGAAACAAAACACAATAGATCCTCAAATTGTACACAGACGCTATTTTATCGTAAATGAATTGGGCATGTGACGCAGGTTAATATTGTAGAAGTGTTAAATTAATGTTAGCATCCATTTAAAAAATAATTATATTGTTTAACATGACACTCAAAAGAAGCAACAAGGTTGCGTTTTTAAACTATTTATCACAATTCAAGTTTTAACTGTATAATTCAAATTTTATCTTATAAGGGTGTTATTATTGTAAAATTGTTGATTGATTAATAATTATTGACGGAATTTTGGAATCATCTACTTTTGTTACTACAGTAGAAACGTTACCTTTTATAACAGATCACCTGTAATATTCTATTTGATTGAAAGTGCCTTAAGGGTGCCGCTATAGACAGTTTCTAATCTATACTGTACCTAAACATTTATACCGCTAAAACTTGCATGTTTACCAAGATGGTAAAGGCATAAAATTGACCTATGCGAGCTAAAATGATGAAAAACGAATGCCATTTCGTCATTAAAGCAACAGATAATGTGCTATGCATTAAGCACCATGTTCAATGACCAAGCGTAAATGCTGACGGATGTCAATTTTACCCAGTCAAGAAAACTGTAGCCTAGGGTCTGTGAATCAACTGGCGATTTAATTAATCCCGGGTGATGGTCAATTTTATGCCTTCATGGAAAATATAGCATTCAGCTTTGGGATATATTCTGTTATGGGTGGATTTTTGAGCTAGGAATAATTAACGATTTTAACTTTCTCATATCATCTTAACCACCAAGAGTGGTCTGCAGATTAAAATTAAGCGAAGGATCCAAACTTCCAGATGACATATGTAATATCCAGATCAAACAGAACTTATTCAAAATCAAGACAACGAATATAAAGCTTTTATAATTTATTAGTACAGACGGCCTGTGTTGTACTTGACAAAATAATACCCCTAACAAGCTTTAAAACGGACGGAAAGTAAGACATTGACTCATACCTTGAGTCTAAATTTGGTAATTTTTAAAAGTACAATGATTAAAAATTATAAGTTTTGATAAATAAAATCTCTTTACACTATGGTGTGTTTTGTTGTATGAATTTTCATAATATTGACAACATATAAACACATTTTAAGGCATAGAAAAAACCATGGATGGCTATTTACAAAATATATGATCGACGGATAAAGCGAAATTTTATACAATTGAATTTATATTATAAAGGTGGGTTTATTGGTGCGATGAGTTGCGATGCTTGGTGATATCTGAAAGAGAAAGATTTTTATTAGCTACTAGCAATGAGTTAACCGTGTTGCTGGTAGTGGACAGATCCCTCACAAACAATAACATGTATGACGAAAAGCCACATTTTTTTTCGATACGATGAATACAAAATAAAATCTAGGATATTTGATACATTTCAATGGGAAAGAGTGATAAATAGAGTTTCACAAAGGCAAAACATAGTCTGAAATCCGCTTAAAATCTGAAAATTCTCATGGCTGCGTACTGTACATACGTTGAAGCAACTTTAATATTTTATATGTTCAGATCATAGTAACAAAAAAATGAAAGGAAATAGTCCACCTGCGTTTTGTTTTAGTCAAATGTTATTGCAAATCTATTAAAAATCCAGATTACATTCCACGATTCAAGGTCAAAGTCTTTTTGACATTTTCAGAAAGTGCTGCATAGTGAGCTCCACAATAAAATTTTACTAAAACAAGAAAGCACGGGAAAGTATCTATCTAATTATATGAACACTTTTGACTAAGTTGACCTGGAATTGAAACGAGCCCTGCTGTTTTAGACACGTTCTACAAATGGAAAACTAATTATACCCTAAGGAATAGAGTAACAAAATAGTCTGACAAAAGTGGGGATCGTAGGATCCTAGATCCCGGAAGGCTAGAGAAAATTAAGAAGAAATATCACTTGCCAATTTATAGGGCAAATCTAAACAAAAAATTCAGAAGAAAATGTGCAATAATGTTTAAGATTCCAAAAGGCTAAATCTTTTGTCGGACACTGGTTAGAGTTATACACAGTTGCAGTAGCTCTAGATTAAATTGGATGTTTCGTTATTTTACAATCCTAAAATTTTTCATAGTAGGCCTAGGCCTATAGGCTACTGGTGTACGCATAGTAAGATTGATGAACTTACTTAACACTGCTATATTTTTCTTTAATACTCTGTTGTTGAATTTGTGGAGCATTGACAAATGTTCGGTGAATATCAAGCACGCAACTTTGAATATCTGCTAATTGGAAGTCGGTGAAATAGCTCAGCGTTGGTGTCTGCAGAGAAAAAATACATGAAATTGTTACAGTAGCAATGATACCAGTACCCATTATTAGCCTACTTGGTCATCTAAATTAACACACTTGTTTGATAAAAAATAATTGAATAAAATTGATTTGCAAAAATATGATATGCAAAGTGTCAACATTTTATAGGTGTACAAATTCAGCCAAAAATTATTTGAATTATCAGATCTCATAAAAATTACAGTTGCATTTGAACTTACCCAGAAAGGTTTTCCATTTGCATATAACGAAACAGCTAGTGCCGAAGCAGCAATAACTGAAGGGAGGTATTGAAGATACGTAGATGCTTCAAGTAATGATAATTCGCATAAATATTTTGCCAGACTTCCAACTTGAGTTTCTTTCGAATCAGAAATAACTGTGATGTATCGATCAACAAAGCATAACACTGTTGGAACAGAGATGTCGAAGTTTAATGCCTTTAAAATTAAATGCTCCATTCTCAATACCTACGAAAACAAAAAATAAGGAAATAACTTAATAAGTAAAATAGTTAATCTAGAAATTCATTTTGAAAACTATCCGAGATATAGTTAATATGAATCATGGGAATTATACCTGTTTTGCTGTGTAAGTATCGTCGGTAATGTAAACAAATTCAGAGACCTCAGGAGGATAGATTTCTTCGAATTTCCTGAAAACACCAAGCAAAAAATGTTGTTAAAAAACTTAAGAAATATAACATTAATCTAACTGAAATTTCGGGAAGTCTCCTTCAGAAGCTCTGCAAAAGTAATCAGCATGCAAGCGTAAGAGCCAGGCCCAGTCAAGGCAAAATGACTCTATGTTAACATGATTAAATCACCCTAAATAGTTTGAAGGGAAACTTTTAATCCCAGAAGGAAAAGTATTTTATCGGACCCTGGGTTTAATCTATAAATCAAAAACAATTTTGAATTTTCATTTTATCATTCTGAGGTTAAGATTCCTCGCTATTGTTGGAGGACAGATTCTAAATGTTTTTTAATTCAAAGTAAAGAAAATGCTGCAGAGAAAATAATAGGCTACCAGCGTCCAATACTATTGGAGGAAAACAAAACATTCGAGATCTAGAAAATTTTGTTACTTACGAGGCAACTAGCATGCAGGCTGTACCAACCAATTGTAAATTTCCCCTTAATACAGACATCACTGATAGAAACCGATCAATATAGTTGACAGTCAGATATAGCGTCTGTGGCATAAGTTTGTATTCTTCGGCAACTTCAACAAGCCAGTCGACAAGTATCATGCGCATATTATCGTTTATATCGGTTTGTTTTCGCATGTAGCCAACCTTCGGTCGATTCTTTTTCTATAAGGAAGAAGTGAATATTAAGTGTTATATCTTGAATTTCAATTACAATATCATGCAACAAATTGGATTTGGATGAAGATTCTTTAGCCAAGAAAATTACTGAAAAGTATAGACACAAAATATAAAATCAACCATCATGCATCAACCATGTAGTTAAATTACATTCCCCATTTTAGTTAAAAAGAAAGTTCAAATTTTGTGAAAAGTCAATCAATTCAACATACATAAATATCCCATTTTTTCTGAGAACCGTGTTGGAAATTAAATGGGCAGATCAATTATGCAGGGGGCATTACTTAGGTGATTAGAAGCACAAGATAAAACGTGTCTTGAAGTTCTGTGTCTTGAAGACTGACATTTTTTTGCATGTAGGTAAGGTTTATGATTCATCGTCAATTAAACGTTGGTATGTATGGCATATATTTTTTGATATTCATAACTTACTTCTGACGCTTTCATATATTTGTGAATGTCTTGTGCGTATTCAGATGCCCCAAATTCACTATCAGTAGCACTCAAACGACTCTCTGCACTTTCTATGGGAATTCGATCTACTTCTCCAGAACTAATCACAACACAATCATCAGAATCACTTGTAACCATAGGACAATCTATATAAATTAAACAAAACAATTATTAATATTTGTAAGGTAATGCAAAATGAGTTTGACGAAACAAAAAGATGGAAAATAAATATATGGGCTGGGGACTTCAGCTGACGTGTGTGATAAATTTTGAAAATGGCGCTAAACAGAACATTTATTGTGCAGAAATAGATCAATATATTTGAAAGTAAGCACCAGACGTTAAATCGGTAAAAATGTAATTAATGGAAAATTTAGGGTTGTTTAACTAACATATAACGTCATAAATGGGTTGCTTGGGTTGATTTAAAAAACTAGGCCTACAGACAGCTGCCTAGGCCTATAAAGTAAAATAAATATTTCTCAAATTCTGAACAAACCTTCGAATGATGTTTCTAATACTTTCGATGTGATATTTGCTAACGGTAATCGTGCAAGTGAAGAAACTTCAGTGCTCAATTCTGTTTGTCTAATTGGTTGTTGTGTATCTCGTTTAGTGTTGAAATCATCGACGTGTATTGAGAACGGTTGGTTGTTGCTTTGAATTTGAAAAGACTTTGAGGAGGTCGCTTTAGAGAATATATTTTCATCGTTTCGTGTAGATGCTTGGCAAGCAAGTCTTGAAGAACCCTAAGATAGATAAAATATAAAGATATAAAATCATTTATCATGAGAACAGATAGTAAGAATAAGAAGATGGTGGTAGGCTGTGACAAATGAGGAATTCATTCCGGATGATTTGAAAATCCTTATGGCGCTCTTACCTTAGCATTTCTGTGTGGTTGAACACGAGCAGCAGTTACATTTGTGATTGTACCTAACGCTGCTCGTTTACTTGGTTTTGGAGCATTTGTTTTCAGGTCATCCACCTTCGTTCTTCTCGTTCTGGCATTGCCACGATTATTCTCTGTGTCCACATCTCGAAAAACGTAGGACGACATTGAAGTTGAATATTAAAATAATCGAAGACTTTTTATGCCAGAAAATCAACAATATAGCTGCACAACACAACGTTATACTATTTTCAGTGAAATCAATTTATATTTAACAGCGCAAAGAGATCAAATCATTAAATGATTGAACTTATTTCTACCTTACAACCAACCGAACCGAAGTTACAAATTGCCAGGGAGATTGTCGAGTACCGTTGTAAACGTTGAATTTCAGCGCCGAGGACGATCGAGCCAATCAGCGTCAAGTGTCGAATTCCGCTGCTTAGCAATCACCAATCAAATACTAGTACTTAGGTTCTACATTGTTGTTGAAATTATTTATCCATTTTCCCTCTTTCCCATTATCCATTTTCCTACTTCCTGTTTCATTAAGTGCAGCGGATTCAATCCACAATCAACTGATCACGATCAACATCCGAATCTTACTTCTCAATATCTCCCTCCCTTCAGAAATAGAAAACTCAGCACAGGAAAGTAAAGACAGTAAAATAAAACAATGTTTCATATACATATACCCAAAATTAGGCACTTACATCGAATTTTTGAATGAAATGCAGCAAGGGATTATACGAATGAAATACAAAAACATAATGAAGCTCGCTTTTGTTTCTGCATTTATCTCGTTTTTAGGGCATATTTTCAAATTAAAATTTTATGATTACTTTCATGCCGGGGAGTATAAATCCATAATGTGACGGCTATATGAGGAAACGGTTTCTTGGGTCCATATATTTAGCTGAGAAGTGTAATACGTTTTGGATAAAAAATCCTGATTTTTGAACTTTTGGCTTCTCAATGTTTGATTGTCTATTATAACTAAAACAAATATATATTTTAAATTTGAAAAACTTACGATTTTTTTTAATTTGGCAACATTTTTTAGATTATTGATACTTTTTTCTTTTGAGGTATTATCTTCAAGTGTATGGAGCTTTTTGGGTAGCAGGTACAGGGATTTTGGAACCCCCTTCCGTGCCAGAACTGAAGTATAGCTGATTTACCTTTACCCCCTCCGGGACTTTCCGATACAACAGTATTTATAGCATTGCACATTTCATCAGTAAATAAGTATCACTGAAATATTCGTTGTGGAAATTCCCTAATAGCTATAAATTTTTCTAAATTTCCTTTTTTTGTAAGACCGGCTCTTATAAAAAGAAGTATCAATGATCAGTAAGTACTGTAATAGGACAATGTGATATTATTTCCGCGTGACGGGTAAAATGGGGGAGATCCTCATGATTTAAACGACTAAGGGACTATTTCAATATTTTGATGTCAACATGACATATTAAAATACGTACAGCCCATTATACACAGTGCAATTAAACAGCTCAGATTGTGCTAAAAGCCGACTCGTGATTATTCGAACAACGCCTAATTATTGTACACATATCATGACAATAGATCTTTAATATGCTGCAGGTATTCTTCTTTGAGTTGATAATTTTCTTAGAATATTAAAATAATTTATGCAATAACAATTGTCTGCGAAACAATTAATGCACTTCTTCCTGTTTTTCAAATCCTCTCCGAGTCCTTATAGGAGAGCGTTTCAACTCAAACACATAGTTTGATCATTTAATAGAAGTAATCAAATAGATAAAGGTAAGACTTTAATTAAAAAAGATTAATATTGTAAAAAACATAGAAACTATAAATGTTTAATTGATTATTATATTTAGACCATGAGGAATCTTCTGAAAACATCAACACGGCTCTAATATCGAATGCCCGGGATCGAATGACGGGATAGGGTCTAGTAGAAAATTGGAATCAGTTGGGAGGGGACATTAGAGGGGACATTGGTTGACACTTTGACATTGTAGGGGGAATGAGGTGTTGCATCTTCCCAAATATTTAGATTTTGTAACATTATTCTTTTAGGTGACCACTGAATAGCATTGAAAAAAAAATATGAGGACTGATGTGATTATCGTCTTTCTAATTTTTATGACATCTGTTAATGGAATAATTGTAGGATTACGTCGTGGAGGAAGATGGTGGGGAAAACGTTAGTATGATTTCTAATCTAGATTGGCATAGATTTATGTTACCATAGTAGGACTTTTATAATGACCATCAGCCTTGTGAGAAAAACAAACAAATTTACAGGGAATTACTTATTTGCCGGGCCTTTTGTATTTTTCATCAACACTATGACCATAAAACTTATATATAATATTATAATGTATTAAATATACAAAGAAAAATACAATTCTTATTAAAGCCATAATTTTATCACCGGCCTATGAGCTTGATCTTCGAATATAATAATAATAATTATAACTTTAATAATAAATAATACAATTCTACAATACAAAGAGAAATAAAAATATAATTACTTTAATAATAAAATAATAATTTATTTGATATAGCACATTTTTTAAAAACATGCGCTTCACAATGTTGAATTTAATGATACAAGTGATATTCAATACTTTTGGCTTGAGAAATGGATGGCACTCACGTCTTTCACTTTTGAGACTGCGATTGTCAATTTATACCTTTAAATGGAGCTTCATTTTCATCTTCAAAGTATGTTTCCATTATCAAAACCTTGTTTCTTCGATCATAATAAAACACAATACAAGGGTCGCAGGTCATTGTAACAGAAAAAACATTGATACTCATAATTGGCTGGCATAACAGACCAAAAACTGCCGATGCTTAGAAAATATTTTCGAGAAACAACTGGCAAACATAAAACAGTTTTTGTTTTTCATTGAAGGACGTACTTACTCATTAATTACAAATCTAAGTTGCATTATTAATGAGATAGAATCTCAAATTTTGATCTATTTTTCACTGCAGCATATGGTAATTTGTTTAAATTTAATTTTTAAATATCGCGTAATGATATTGTAACAACTTGCAGCTTTCTGCAGTACATATTACGTAAAGACTTAAGCAAAATGCTATAGTTTCGAGTTTAAAAAGACATGACATGCGGGGAGATAATCTGTTTACTATTTGGAAAACATATTTTTTAGGTGTTGAAGACGAAGGAAATGAATTGGAAGAAGATGTTGATGATGAAATAGGTAATGCCGAAAAAGTTATGGACAATTTTACTATATAAATTTGCCGCCATGGATACTTTTGAAATCTTTGAAAGGAAAGTACAGTAAACTTCTAAAGAAGTTCCGACTACCCTTTAATTGAATAATAATATTACTCCTTACGCTGTTTATCTATCAAAATTCATCAACAAATAAATCATTTCATACTGTAACAAAATCATTCTACAACTTGATAAGAAATGTCATCAACAAGTTATTTATATAAATGTATAATAAATACATTTAAAAAGGTTAATATAGCGTCCCCAGAAACGCGACAGTTTGATAAGTCTATGGTTGGTCTTAATTAATCGCCATAAGTGACGGTCATGCAAATTATTTCTATTTTCATCTTTGTTTTCGGTTCCTCTCTACTGTAGGCAACTATGATGAGATGAATGACATTCTCAGAGGTGGGTATATATAGGATTTTCAATAATGTTATTTTACTTTGTATGGATTTTCATGTAAACCATTACCTTTTCTTACAGGGGGTGTATATGATAAACGTATACTATTCATATTGCATATTCATTTTCACGGCCTCTGCTTATCATGCAACCGTTAAATTTTCACTGGTGTTGCCATTGCAATATTAATATTATTTAGATTATTTTATTATATAACCATCAGTGTTTTAGTGGGTTTTCCGCCACTCATAAAAGCCGTATTCGATAAAGTTTATATTTCACACGTAATAATATGATATTTTCAAATGTAAAAATAACACTTTTCAACCAATCACAGAGCGTCTTTCATTTGCATTACCAAGGAAACTCCCGCTTCGAAACTAACCCCTAGGTTATACGCCGTACTTTCGAGAGCCGTACCAACTTTTTTTCGTACGCCGTACCAATTCGACCAAACACAAAAAATTATAAAAGTGGGATTATACGCCGATCTAAAAGTGGCGTCCCAGTTGATTTTTGTTTGAACTTTACCGCTTCCTGTGAGAAGAGCTGTGACATTCTGTTCTGAGAATCCGTAATAGAAAGACTTTTTAATTCGAAATCTGCAAAGTTTTTACTGCAAATTATTATTTGTCGACATACGCGTATTTACAAAACCACTAAAATATGTTTGGTTTACAATCACGATGCTCAAGATTATGTTATCTTCATACTTAAAATATTTTTCATATTTAAAGAGCTCAAAAACAATATATCATTGATAGATAGATTATTTGCTTTCGATAAAATCATGATAAAATATAAAAATGGCAAAGAATACTCAAATATGATCACAACAGTAGTTTATTAATTTATTTGAATTTAAAACGTAATACTACACCACCGCTATTGTTGTGTTACGATTACCAACCACGGTTACTTAGCAACAGGCAGGAAACAATAAGAAATTCATACAGAAACCCCCTGGAAATGACGAAAACATTCCAAATTCGAAATGGTACGCCTCACGAAAGTACGTCGTATATTCCAACTGCTTTTTCAGGCGTACCGGTACGGCTGTTTTCAGTTTGGTACGCCTGGATCAGCCGTACTTTCGATTTTGGGTCGACCCAAAAATTAATCGCCGTACTTTGCCAGATTATACGCTGTACTTTCAGGCATGCCGATCCATTTTTGATGGATCGCCTCTCGAAAGTACGGCGTATAACCTAGGGGTAAAAGGAACGCCAAGGTTTGGAATCGATTCGATACATACATTTGATTGAATATATATTGAAGATCATTTCGATGAATAGAGAATAATTGAACTTGCTTAAACATAGCTCTTGTTTTCTTGTGTGTTAATCTTAATTGCGTTTTAAATTCTTAATAAATAAAGTAGTTTGCCGAAGTTCTACATGCTGTCAAGTAAATTTTTTATATAATAAATAGAATAATTTTCACGGACCGAATTTTAATAAAAACAACAAAAGAAAGTTATTGCAACAGCAACAAATAGATATCAATGATTGTTTTTAAAGTATTATTTTCAAGTGTAAAAATAACATGTTATTTTAAGTGTGAAATATGAGCTTTTTCGATAATAGCTTTTCGAAATGGCGGAAAACCTTGTACCACTGATGATTTATTATAAAAATATACATTTACTACATAAATAATGTAAACTTGCCTGATGATCGCCGTATGACTCGGAGCAGCGAGAACAGTATGTCTCTTTTTTACTCATTTTATTTATTTATATATATTTTTGCTATATTGCTTTGTATTATAACGAAAATGATTCGATCAATCTGATTGGTTTAGAGTTTGACGCAATCCAAAACGCAATCGATCTTACAGTTCAAACTTGGTATCACAAATGAGAATTTCCAATTTGATCAGGAGTTTTCAAAAACACTTCACGAGCAAGAAAGTCGTGTAAATGCTTGTAAAAGTTGTGCTAGTTAATACAATACAAAGCGATTAACGCACAGTTTCCTATGAGCTTTTGATGTTTGGCTCACTCAAGTTATGCTCGAGTCATTTCAGGAGAAAAATCGAAAGCAAAAATCACCCACCGCCATGGATCATGATTCTGTGATGCCATCTCATTTTCTCCTTACGTGCCTCTCGTGTGTCAAATATCAAAAGCTCATAGGAAACTGTGTGCCAATTGCTTAACATTTATTTACATATACAGATTTAGGAAATGATATCTATTTCCTTATTCAGATAATATTATGAAGGACCCACGGGCCATTGCAAAAGCCTATGGATACGGACGAAGACGAAGACGAAGACGAGGCCATTTCTGAAAAATACGATTGAATAATTTAAAGTTTTCTGTACCTTTTTTTCTTTGCTAAATTGTGAGTTTATATACTATAGATTGAGTTCTCGGACATTTTACAAGAATTTATCTAAAATATTTTGATACGACTTCACAGAGTCTGTTTTTCTTACATCTGCAAAGACGGGATCTGAGTGAAGGGCCCGGTAAAGGGCTTCTGTCTGTTCATACATGTTGCTTTTGATTAAGTTCAAGGCATTCAAAGTTTATGTGAGGCATGTTGATTTTGATTCTGATCAAGGCATTCAAAGTTTATGTGAGACAAATTCTTGAAAATGTTTCACCAGCCTGGAATCCACGTTTAGAAAAAGATATTAATATTTTAGAAAAAGTTCAAAGATATTTCACTAGAGAAGGTTGTCCTCTCCAAGATCGTACTACTGCGAGGAGACGTATCCAGAACGCCTTCTAACTTTCAATTTAGAATCATTAGAAACACGTAGGATAAAAAATGACCTGATAATTATGTTCAAAATAACTCACAATATGCTAGATCTTGATTTCAATAAATTTGGGACTTTTGATAGTAGTAAATACAATATACGTGGAAACTCTTCAAAGTTGAAACAATTAACAATTCCAAAACTAGAAATAGTGAAAAATCAGTTTTCTCACCGTGTTATTCCCTGGTGGAACACTCTACTAGTCTGCGTTACAGACCGCGATTCATTCACAAAAGAATAGATGTTGTTTATTTCCTTTAATAGTAACTATTATTGAGATCCCGGATTGAGATGTTCGTCTCGGCAGTACTATGCTTTACGATGAGACATTGTTAGTGCTTA
This sequence comes from Haliclystus octoradiatus, assembly GCA_916610825.1. NCBI lineage: Eukaryota > Metazoa > Cnidaria > Staurozoa > Stauromedusae > Haliclystidae > Haliclystus > Haliclystus octoradiatus. The sequence goes on from OU744448.1 coordinate 2,235,613, forward strand.
CATCACTACTTTTTGGAATTGACAGGCTAGCTTTCCCCTGGAGCTATAAACGGCATCCCCTACAATCCATACAGAGGGAAGAATAATAACTTTGCAAAGGCAACACATCGGCTGATTTTAACTTCGCCTAAAATAAGAAATGTAAGCTATATTGATACAAAATGAACAATTTCAGTCAAACGCCTAGGGATGTTCATGGTCGCAATTATTTTTGACAGAAATTGACTATTATGATTTGATGATAGGCCTGCAGAAAAACAGCAGAAAAAGATATCCAATAGAATGTTAAATTAAATTACTGATACTAAACTAAAGAACTGATACCTTAATTACTCCTCGACAGGAAGTCAATGTAACTTTGTATAGACTACAGTTAGTTCATGTTACTAATTTAACCATGGAATGAAAATTGAACACAGGAACTTCACGTAAAGGTTATGCCCAAAATGTTAACTATATCCTATACACATATACAATCAAGCCTGCTATAACAGCCATCTCTATACAGCGACCACCTGTCTAAAATGGTCACTCTTTCAATATCTTGAAATAGCATTTTCTACTGAATCAAAGATTGATGATCTTGGCCGCAGTTTTGGTGATTTACTCTTTTTCTATTTCTTGGTTCCTCTGAGCAGATAAAGGAAACTTGTATAAGGAAAGTAAGTTGTATAAATAAAATAATTTGTGCCACTTTTGAAATTTGAAAAATTCCCCAACCATTAACTCTCCATTCATTAATTAACAATCGTCAACATATTTTCGAAACTTTGAACACAAGTGAGTAAAACTGTAGGGTTCAAAATATGTGTTTGGCAGCTCTACATAATATTCCTGCGAAAAACAGTTCAGGAGTTCATGAACAGTCCATGAACAGTTCATGAACGTTAAATGGCCCCAAGTTTTCATAGATTGTTAATGAATTGTCCGTGATGGTTCATGAGCTGTTCATGAACTCTGTAAGCATATATAGAGATTTACCGCGTTTTAATGTTATAGCCTCTTATTCATTTATAGTGTATTTAGCACATGTTCTGTTTTGATATAGATCAGATTCGTTAGCGTTCGCTTGTGCAGCAGTCTGAAACATGATTGTTGTTGAAAAAGGTAACAATTTTCATTGGTATTTCTTAACTTGGATGTATTTATTTAAAAAATGAAGCTGGCCAAGTGCCCCTCTCGTTAATGACGAATCTATTGATATGTGTTTCTAGTATTTTGCATCTAAAACGGCATCGTTAATCCTCACCTCACATACAAAAACACATACAAATGGAAATAGCATAAATTTAAAAGTAGATTGGTATTATATACATATTTTGATGATGTGAAAGATTTTTTGAAATCACTATGAATTGAAAGCAAAACAAAGGGAAGCAAATCATAAGAAGCCAAGTAATTTTCATATGTTGCATTTTATTATTATCTATGGTATTGAATCAAACATTTAGAATAAAATGCGATACATACTTCGTTCGTATTAAGTGAATTATTCTTATATTGAGACTGAAATCTTTATCAAATCTTTATCTTATCCCCATGCATAAAGTTAATTGGATGCGAAGGCAATCTTTCGTTTTGATGATGGTTTTATATGCTACCATTATTGTGAAAAATTATAATTAGTTGCGATAATTATTTGTTATCCAAATTTGAACCTATACGATACATGATTGTGAAAATATCTATATATACGTATCACATTGTCAAAAGATTTAATGAAATAAAGACGAACTGATCCTGGTATAGCTCTATATGTGCATATTAAATGGAAATCGATTGAGATTAATAATTATGATAGTTATGGAGTAATCAATAGATTGATCCTCAATTTGTAATCAGTCACGTGATAATCTAGGGTTTTCATCGGAAAGTCCAAACTGCGATCAAACAAATATACAGTTACCACATAACAGAAGTGTTTCACAGCCAGAATAATCTTTTAAATGGCAATTGAATATTAAAGAGAAGTAAGTACTATAAAACTGCTAGATCATAAAAATGTTTCTGACAGCGAAGAAGAATCATAGTGATGTACTGATGTTTATCCTTAGTCTTGAAAAGTGTCCGTCATTTACAATGACGTAATGCTATAAGTAGTAAATCTGCTAATGAAGGAACAATCCTATTTCGTCCGAATGAACATTCGGTACGAATAGATTGGAATCTGTTCACTATTAACATCCTTATAACTCTCCCAATACATTCCAGATTTCAATGGAGCATCTGGAGAAGAGTTATATGATCCATGTAAATTAGATTGAAGACAATCTTTGAACCACCATCCACCACCAAACTTCTGGGCACAATTTTCATCTGGTGATGCATCTTGATCTCTGTCATAAGTTGAAAATTTCATTCCTTTGTGAAACGTTAATGAGTCACCGGCGGCTGGAAAATAGAATTGCATAGATGTAGCTGAGTAATAATAGATCGTGTATCGTGTGATGCTGGATGCTTTCTCCTTATACTATATATATATGGTATATATCTTTGGAATTCGTCATATACAGAAATTATGTAAGCAATAAGCATGATTATGTTATTATTTACAAATATCTGACTTACATATTGTGGATGAAATTGTCAATTCTCTATAACTATATTTGCTGCGAATTCTCTATCTTGAAATTCGATGTTGTGTCTTTTGTGTCATTCCGTGATCGAAAGAGTATTATCAAACATAATCACAATGGTTGTAGGTACATTACTGTCCCTCGTGTGATAAAAGTTTCAGATACAAAATAGCAATATCAAACGAACACTAATATTTAAACTCATGATGAGCATGTTGTACAATCATGGTGAAAATAAAGTCCTTGTTTATGACCCTTAATTTTTGTTACAAATATAGTTTGGTTCCACCTACGTCCGTTTCACTGGAAAATTGCGAATGTGGTTAAATTTTTTTGAATAGAATACACATAATTGTTATTTTTATTATTGTAATGCTATTATTAAAACTCCCACTTTCGTTCTACAGCAATATCTTGTGTAAATCTATATCATTACGCAATATGATAAATATGCGGATGCGCAGTACAATTTTCAGAATAAGGGAATTTTTGCGTTATCATTTGTTATAGATGTAGTATTGATATTGTTGGCTCAGGGATTGAAAGATTGACGTTTTTCTACACAATCAAGACATTTTGTATTCAATTAGCACTTATGTATGTCTATCCCGATATGATTTGTAAATAAGTTATACTAAAGGTGAAAATAATAATAATAATAATAATAATAATAATAATAAAATTTATGTTTATCTAATAGCAGATAATATAGGGCTCTATGTCTTCATTTGACAGAGCGGTAAATAATAATAATATATGGCGAAAGAGTCAAAGAATACACATTCTTTACTGTTACTCAAGTTTCACGCTTTTCACAGCGATCTTCAGACAGATTTTTTACTCAATGAAAAATATACATGATATCTACGTTCTATGGTCAACTCTCCGTAATGCTGCTTTCTATTGTTTAATTAATACAATGCTATTGTTATTGCTATTGTTAATACAAGTGGTGGAAAGATCGTAGATATCATGTATATTTTTCATTGAGTAAAAAATCTGTCTGAAGATCGCTGTGAAAAGCGTGAAACTTGAGTAACAGTAAAGAATGTGTATTCTTTGACTCTTTCGCCATATATTATTATTATTAATAATAATAATAATAATAATAATAATAATAATAATAATAATAATAATAATAATAATAATAATAATAATAATAATAATAATAATAATAATAATAATAATAATAATAATAATAATAATAATAATAATAATAATAATAATAATAATAATAATAATAATAATAATAATAATAATAATAATAATAATAATAATAATAATAATAATAATAATAATAATAATAATAATAATAATAATAATAATAATAATAATAATAATAATAATAATAATAATAATAATAATAATAATAATAATAATAATAATAATAATAATAATAATAATAATAATAATAATAATAATAATAATAATAATAATAATAATAATAATAATAATAATAATAATAATAATAATAATAATAATAATAATAATAATAATAATAATAATAATAATAATAATAATAATAATAATAATAATAATAATAATAATAATAATAACAATAATAATAATAATAATAATAGCGCATATTCATTACTGTTCTATGCGCTTCACAAGTAAAAATATAAAATTTGCTTTACATAAAAATACGTTAAATCTTTGTTACGTAATTGAATAAAATTGAATAAAATAGAATAAAATAAAGCATTGTGTTAATTAAAATTGTCCAAAGTAAAATTGTTTTATTTCTTAAAAGCTAGGTTAAAAAGGTAAATTTTGTTTTAAAAATGTCAATGTTTATGCTGGATCTAATTTCGTATGGGAGTCTGTTACAGACAGTTGGTCCTGCAACTAAGAAGGCTCTTGAACCATATGAAATTAATTTAACTCTTTCTTCTGTTAAAATGTAATTGTCTTTGGATGAACATAATGAGCGATTGGTAATTTTGATATTTACAAGCTGCTTCAGATAATCAGGTGCTTCATTATTGATAACTTTATATATCAGTAAACAAATCTTGAACGTAATTCGATGTTCTACTGGAAGCCAATGCAATTTTTCCAATGTTGGTCTAATGTGCTCGAATGTTTTTAAGCATGATATCATGCGATCAGCTGAATTTTGAACTCTTTGCAGTTTTCCAATGGTCCTTAAAATACAGGGCTTTTGTCTCCCACTTTTCCTCTCAGTATACCATATCAAATTAAACAAGTATAAGAATAGAAATATGCTAATACAATAAGAATGATCATATGCCAGAAACGTAATTATGGTTTTTATTAGGAGCTATTTTAAAGTTAAGTATTGAAAGTGCAGCAACAATAATTTAGATTTACCATATTTAAAGAATTTTTGGAAGCAGAAACAGTTATTGAATAATTCGTTTTTCTGGCAATGCTTTTCATCTTGTTCATATACTCTGTTTTTTGACGATTACTGTTATTTTTAATAGTTTTACGATGAAGAATCTTTGGACTGATTTCCCTTTTTTCATGTCTTTCACTAGGCAGGAGTTCCATGCCAGTGACGAGGATTCAATCCTTTAAGTTAATAGCGGACGCCTAAATAAATTTTATGTGATCTGACCACAGCAGTAACTACAGGATTTTGACTGGGGTGTTTAGACAATTTTATCCGAAACAAAGGTGTGGCATTTGCATATTTGGGAGCTTTAGTATTGTAATTTTTGTGTACATTTTGCAATTTTTCGTCTCAAAATTGCCCGAAATTTAAATTAAAAATTAGTATGGGAGTCTGAAATTTATCTAATGAATGCAAAAAATGTGTACAAGTTTAGCGACGACATAAAAAACCATTCTGTGCGTTACATATGAAATGATTTGAAAGCAAATAATCTCATAATTGTTGGGAAAGTAATGACTCCATGACTTTACATGCTATGCAGGTACGTGACATTGAGTCGGGTGTCGCACCGTGAAGCAGGACCGACGGGAAACCGTTCCCTTTCCAGTGGAAAACTTCCTTTACAAATATAATCTCACAGCTGCAATCACAATTTAGCAACAAAATCTCATGAGCAATATAATGCGCATAGTCCCAGGCTATCGCTTAACCCCCTCTCAGCGACCCTGTCCAGAAGGACTGTTTTACCACCTGTTTGTATGGGAATTTTCCCCCACGTTCAACTAATTACAGCGGCCCAGCATGTCATATAGGGAGACGATTTGGCCCACACTTTTCTTATCTTTTTACCAGCTTCGTTTTCGAATCTTCAACTTTTCGAAAAATAAATAACAGATACGGAACTCAGGGGTGGATCCAGCCAAACAGTCTGAGAGGTGCAAGAATTCTGGGGTAGAGGGGCAAAGCTTCGTGTATCTAGGAGGGTCCGGGGATATATCCTCTGGGAAATTTTTTGAAATTTAAAACCTCTTAGGATGTCTGTAGCATTGTTTTTGCATATCCAAATCGGACTTTCAAGTAGCTACAAAGTATGGTCTATCTCATAGTTATTCCAAATTTACAGCGACAAAAAATGCTGTACCCAAGAAAAATAAGTATATATTCAAGTTAAATAATCAGCATTTGCAAGAAAGTAGTAAATACAAATTTAAACAATGTACCCTGGAGAGAGAAGGACATTTGTCTTGTTTAGTATTTCTGGAGTTTGGACAAGGATGCCTCGTGAATCATGATACCAAGATAAGTTTCCACAAAATTTGAGATGACCTTATGAGTTTATGAGTTTGCTCTCTGACGATGCAAACTGCAACTCTGAAAATTCACAAACTTCTACCAGCATCGTTCAAATAAAATGACACCTTGAACTCATGTGAATTAATCTTCTTGGAGTATATGTTTTCAAACTGCTTCAGTTTTATCTTGAGAAAGATCACCATTTAAATTTGTTTAACTTCCAACAATGATTATGAATTTCTCTCTCTCTCTTTCACGCTTTTCCGTCCCAGGACGAGGACACTGCGCGGTCAACAATAATCCGCCATGTTTTTCTATCTTTTGTTAGTTCTTTTAGTTCTTTAATGTTAAGTTTTCGTTTTATTATTTGATTGTCAGTTATGTTTTTTGTGCAAATTTCAACATTCAGTGCTTTTAAATCATCATTAATTATTTTGAGCCATGTCGTTTTTGGTGCCCCTCGTGGCTTTGGCCAGAACAGTAGTGCTTCATCGAGTGCTCGTTTGGCAGGAGTGCGTTCTGGCAAGCGTAATAAATGACCATACCATCTGAGTCGTCTGGCTTTTACTTCAAGACTCCAAGGTGACTGATAAGACATTTTATATAGTGTAGTGTTTGTGGTTTTGTCTTCCCATGTTAAGTTTAAAATTCTCCGTAACAGTTTTCTTTGAAATATATCGATTGTGTTTTCATGATTGTGTGTACAAGTCCATAACTCACAGTTATAAAAAAATATGTTTTCTACATGCGTTCTGAATATTCTCATTTTAGTTTTAGTTTCTACTTTTCTACTTTCAAATATATATTTTAACTTATTGTATGAATTAATCGCTAGTATTTTCCGTCTATTTATATCTTTATCTGTATCTAAAAGACTTCCTAAGTATTTACAGTTTTTCCAGTCTTCATTTTCACCTGTTCCTCGTTTTATTACATATTCTTCAGTCTTGGTATCATTGACTTGTAAATTATACGCTTTCAACATGTCTGGTATTCTTTTTCTAATTCTTTGGTTGTCTTCTTGATTAGTTGTTATGTAACTGATATCATCTGCATATTGTTGGTCTATTAAAATTTTATGTTGGTCTCCTATTATATATGTGTGATCATGAGCATGCGATGGATTAGTGATGTGATTACATTTTTTAAGTGCATCAGCTAGATAGATTACAAATAAGATGGGACTGAGACAGTCACCTTGTGGTACGCCAATATTACTATTGATATTTTTTCCTATTGTTTCCTTCAATTTAACTTTTAAAGTAACATCCTCTATTAGTATTTTCATCATATGTAGCTCATCGTTATCTAAGATTTCCTTCAATATATTGATCATATCGCATCTTCTGACTGTATCGAATGCTTTTGACATATCTAGTAATAATAATATAATTTGATAATTCTCTGAGGTAATTGCTTTTTCTGCTAGTATTTTAAAGCTGAACACTTGTTCAGTGGTACTTCTGCCTTGTTGGTATGCTGCTTGTGTCAAGGGAATCTTTTTGTTGAACTTTCCTAGGCATCTTCGTAACATACAAATGGCCAGGAGTTTTCGCAGTACAGAAAGTAAAATGACAGGTCTCAGGTGAGCTGCCGGGCCTGGCTTCTTGCCTGGTTTTGGCAATGGTACAAGAAGCCCTTCTTTGATTTCTTTTGGAAACTCACCTGTATCTGCAATTATATTAAATATGTCACTTATCTGTTGACTAATATGAGCTGGACCATGTTTTAAAAGTTCTGCGTTTAAATTATCAATGCCTGGACTTTTTCCGTTTTTCAAGGACTTGATAGCTGATTTAACTTCTTGTGGATTGAAAGGTTCTTTCATCTTCTCTGGTTGTATTGTTGTAATATCTTTTTCTGAAGTTTTACAAAAAACTCCTTCGAAGTATTTTGTTATTATGTTTAATTGTTCATTTTTATCTGTTGTTACACCATTTTTTCCACTTACTATTACTCGGTTATTACTATTTATGTTTTGAAGATGCTTGATAACTTGAAACATTCTTCTAGAGTCTGGTTTTAATTTTTCTATTTGCTCTACTAGCTCCATTATATGTGAAATCTCTTCTTCTTGAAGCTTAAAATGTATTTCTTTCATAATAAGGTTTCTCTCTTTAGCGAGTTTAATTTTTTCTTTTTTATTATTAGTTTTATTTATTTTATTTCTTAACTCTTTCTGTTTATCTGATAGCTTTTTAATATCTTTATTCTGACTTTTCTGGTTTTTGTTAGTTGTTCCCACTACTTCATTTGCAGCGTCTCTACACGATGTCACAATTTTTAACCATTTCTCTTGCACGTTGCTAGCCTCGATATTGTTCAGATTTTGTACAACTTTTTGATGGTAATCGAATTGTTTCTCTTCATCTTTTAATGCTTGGATATTTAGTCTTTCTGGAGGTGTCTTATATTTCATTTTACGCCATCTTATGTTGAGCTTAGTTTTTACTAGCCTGTGATCTGTATAGGTTTCTATTCCACTATATGATCTTGAATCTTCAATAAATATTTTATGTTTAACTTTCATTATGATGTAGTCTATCTGATTTCGATATGGATTGTTTCTTAAATTTCCGTTTTTATCATTGTGATCTTCTTTCCTTATAGGCGCTTCCCAGGTTGTTCTATGAGCCATTTTGTGTGGAAACATGGTATTGCAAAGCATCATGTCATTTCTGAGGAGCATTTCTGCGAGTGATCTTCCATTTGAATTCATCACCCCTTTTCCATACCTTCCAATTACTTGCGGGAATTCTTCTGTACCTAGCCCAGTTTTTGCATTTTGATCCCCCCCTATAATACAAATATCTCTACTGTTTACATTTTTTATTACACTTTCTAATTGTTCATAGTAATCTTCTTTTATTTTAGGATTTTTCTCACTAGTAACTAAGGTTGGTGCATATGTGGAAATGAAAATTATGTTTCTATTATTACATTTTTTATTTATTATTATTTTATTTAAATTAACAGTTGCTATACATATTCTACTGGATATTGTTTTGTATTCTACTTTTAATCCCTTTTCTACAACAATACCAACACCATAATGTCGATTTTCTTGATTTCCAGTGTGAAATACTTCATATCTTTTCTTATTGTCACTTGTTTGTATATCAAATATTCCTTCTTCTTTCAACTTGGTTTCTTGTATGGCTAATATTGACAGTTCATATTTGCATATATCATTTGCCAATTGTTGTCTTTTCATTTTTGAGTTTAAACCTCTTACATTTAAGGTTCCTACGTTGAATTTATTTTTTATTATTCCATGTGTTACATCATTAACTTTAGTCATTTTATTGACAGATATTTTTGTTGTTGACCATTTGACTTGTATGTTATTTAAACTCTCCGATGGAGTTTGTGAGGAGTCACCCTTCACAGCCGGCTTTTGTTGTACTTTCGCTATTGTTTCATCTAAATTAAATTACTTACCAGGAGCTGAGTGTCAAATGCTTACCTTGTATAAACCGTTTCTTTACCAATTTCGAAAATTTGGAACAACAGGAGCTACAATGCACAAACTTATACAAACAGAGCACAAAACTGGGAAGTTTATGTTTTGACAAACAAGGAGTAAAAATTTCACTTTTACTTGAATCTAACTAACCTTTCAAGCAAGTCGTCTTAAGTTAGCAGATCATAAAGCGAAATAAGTAATCTGTTATCAAACCGGTATCAAAGTTTAAATAGTAAACGCCCCTTTTTCAAACTTGACAAAACAAAAATATCACAAGAATTATAAAAATTGGAACGTTTAAATTTGATGAACAAGGAATAAAAAATTTCACTTTATATTGGGTCTAACTAACTGTTCAAGCAAGTCGTCTCGGTTAGCAGATCATAAAGCGAAATAATTAATCTGTTATCACTAACCGGTATCAAAGTTTAAATAGTAAACGCCCCTTTTTTTAAAAAAAAAAATCGACAAAACAAAAATATCACAAGAAATATTAAAATTGGAACGTTTAAATTTTGATAAACAAGGAATAAAACATTTCACTTTAAATCTACTGACCTTTCAAGCAAGTCGTCTCGGTTAGCAGATCATAAAGCGAAATAATTAATCTGTTATCAAGCGGTATCGAAGTTTAAATAGTAAACGCCCCTTTTTTTAAAAAATCGACAAAACAAAAATATCACAAGAAATAATAAAATTGGAGCGTTTAAATTTTGATAAACAAGGAATAAAAAATTTCGCTTTATATCAACTAACCTTTCAAGCAAGTCGTCTCAGTTAGCAGATCATAAAACGAAATAATTAATCTGTTATCAAACGGTATCAAAGTTTAAACAGTAAACGCCCCTTTTTTAAAAATCGACAAAACAAAAATATCACAAGAAATATTAAAATTGGAACGTTTAAATTTTGATAAACAAGGATAAAAAATTTCACTTTATATTGGGTCTAACTAACTTTTCAAGCAAGTCGTCTCGGCTAGCAGATCATAAAACGAAATAATCAATCTGTTATCAAACGGTATCAAAGTTTAAACAGTAAACGCCCCTTTTTTAAAAAAATCGACAAAACAAAAATATCACAAGAAATATTAAAATTGGAACGTTTAAATTTTGATAAACAAGGAATAAAAAAATGTCACTTTATATTAACTAACCTTTCAAGCAAGTCGTCTCAGTCAGTAGATCATAAAACGAAATAATTAATCTGTTATCAAACGGTATCAAAGTTTAAATAGTAAACGCCCCTTTTTTAAAAAATCGACAAAACACAAATATCACAAGAAATATTAAAATTGGAACGTTTAAATTTTGATAAACAAGGAATAAAAAATTTCACTTTATATTGGGTCTAACTAACTTTTCAAGCAAGTCGTCTCAGTTAGCAGATCATAAAACGAAATAATTAATCTGTTATCAGACGGTATCAAAGTTTATAAATAGTAAACGCCCCTTTTTCAAAATTGAAAAACCAAAAATATCACGGAAAATATTAAAATTGGAACGTTTAAATTTTGATAAATAAGGAATAAAAACAATTTCACTTTATATCGAGTCTAACTAACCTTTCAAGCAAATCGTCTCAGCTAGCAGATCATAAAAACGAAATGATTTATCTATTATCAAACGGTATCAAAGTTTAAATAGTAAACGCCCCTTTTTTAAGTTAAAGCAAACAATGTGTGATTCAACCGTTGACCGCGAAATTCAAGTTTGTTAAATAAATTTCAAAAAAATAAAGTAAATCATTTACATATATTCAACACTACTTGGATAATTAACGTTAACAAACAACTCATAGTATACCCTGTTACCAAATCGCCGATGCGCCGATGCCGAGGGCGGCGAACTATGTCAGGAATGTGAAATAGAGCAATATCATTGGTTCCTAGCTAAATTCTTCGAAGATTACGTCATCTGAGGGGAGCGAAATCAAAGCAATCTATTAGATGCTCAACTTCCGCGGTAGCGACATCAGTGTCGTTGATTGGTCGAATTAAGTTGACTACCTTCAAATCTAGTGTCCAATCATACAATTGATACATCAATCATACAATCAATCGATCAATCATCAATCATACAATTGTACTGCTGCTTCCAACCTGCTACGAAAATATGACGTACTCAGGATGAAATTCATTTACAAGTCGTTTTCTCAGTTATTGTTTTCGTAAAGAATGAAAGCAAAACAACAGCCGCGGCGCCATCAACCAGTTTAAAAATCTGACGGGTGTGCTTGCCCCTGTTGCGCCCCCTGGATCCGTCCCTGAAAGAACTGCAGCTGAATTTAATATCGATACAGTATTACTACTGGAATGTCATGTGTACTGCAAATGGTGACTGGTATCCAAGTCTTAGTGCGCTTGCGACTTGCATAGATGAAATGACAAGATGGGCTATCCCGCTCATGAAGTAAAATCCCAATTGAAAGTCCATTACAATGATACAGAAGTTATTCATATGAATATAGACTTGGTTGTGCCACCCGGGACGTCCTTTCTTCTGGGCTAGCGCGCCTAATAGAGATATTAGGAATTCAATCACCATTGACAGTAAACCTGCATATAACATTCCAGGTAATTGCATTGCTATTCATTTCATATTCTATTACCATGCTATATCTTCGCTTGCAAAGTTTGAGATTTGAAAATGAAAGCGGTTGTCAGAGGTTGAAAAAGAGAGACAAACGTTCACCAGGCTGTAGGTGGACTGGACGAAAAAGAAGACTTCCATACAAGCAGGACGCTTGGCTGGCGTTCAAGTCCAGAGGCAACCAAAGCATTTATACAAGAAATAAATGTGATCGACTTTGAACAGGACATTATAAAATATCTCTTCAGCACTAGGCTCATACCAGCTTGGTTTGGCGAAAATGAAAACAATGATTGAGCCTCAACTTTAGTTGACACTCAATATTAATAACTTCTTTAAGCATGGGCATGGGTTAGAAGTATTTGCAGATATAGGCGCCAGAGAGAGATAGATGTTTCATTAATCATGTAGAACACTTAACGATAAAAATATACAAATCGACGTAGTTGAAAGTTAATTAGTGATACATAATATTTCTAATCCCTAAAGCAGTGAATGCTTGTTTATTTGGGATACCTGTAAATTTATAAAATGATTAATGAAATAATTTGTAAAATTTAATAAGGTTTCCGGTTGTTGTCGCTGTCGGCCGCGTTTTATTTTCTGCTCTTATTTTTTTGAGAATTTTATTCCAAACATCAAATAGAAATAGTATATTCTTTATTGAAATAGCCTATGGTTAAATCATGTGTATATAAGTTGTACATAGAAAGACTAAGCAGAAAAGAACTAATGGAAATGAAGCCCAACTGTTATTCGTAATTTCGTATGTATATCTTGTCGTCTGAGCTGAAAACTTTTGAAACCCGTGTGTCCGTGTTGAATACGTTATAATTGTTGCTGATTGGTTTTTTATCATTGATATTGGTCTCTATCTGGTTGGCTATCTGTATTTTGTTTGTATACCTGTTCTATTAAAGTATTATCATTGTTTTTGATGCGATATTCTATCAATTTTGATTTTCTCAAAATTCAAACTGTTTATTACCGTTAAAACAATTCAAATCTTGTCGTCAATATTTCTTGTTTGCTGATTGGTGTTTTGTCGCTGCTATTGTTCTCCGTCTGGTTTGGCTATTTATATTTTGTTTGGATCTATCTATTTCTCTGTCACTGGTTTGTATTGAAATGATATCGTGTTGTTTACTGTTCTAAATTTGGAATACTGTCAATTGATTTTAATCTTGCTTTTAATTCGTTATTATTGTTCCTGATTGGATTTTGTTACTGAAATTACTGTATTTCTATTCGTATTGTTCTCTGGTTTGCTTACCTTGCATTTTTACATTGCCTCTATTTTATTGTCGACGCTGTTTTCTGTTTCAAAATTATAATGTTCCTCCCGTATCTTGTTACATGCTGTCTCATATTTATAAATATATATTCTATATTTCCTGTTTGCAAAAGTTGTCGAGCTGAATCAGATGTGACACTCAATGAATCCAAGACTGGCTATAATTTTCTGTACATACAAAACAATTATTTTAGAACATATCCTTTACCTTTATTTAAACATATTTTAATTAGGAAACATTCTTTTTGTTGTAAATATTATTTTAACTTTTTGCTATTGCTTTTGCTTCTTGCTGGAGATGTTGAGCTTAATCCTGGTCCGCCCATTTGTGCTCTTGACATCTTAGGCGGTCGAACTCTCTACGACAGTACCAGCGGTTTGAAGATCTGCCACCTCAACTCTGGACAAGGAGGGGTACTAACCCATCTAGATAATATCATTCAATTCATTGCGGAGTATTGTCCGGATGTCCTCTGTTTGACAGAGACCTGGTTATCACCTGAGATACCAGATAATCTTGTGTCTCTGGATGGTTACAGTTCTCCCGTCAGGAACGATAACAGTGGTCGATTTGCTGGCAAGCAAGGTATATTAATTTATGTTAAGTTAGGTTTTATTTATTCTATTAATACTATTTACAATAATTTCAATTTAATGAGCGGAACCATAGAATTACAAATTCCACGTACCCGTCAGAAACTATTAGTTACTTGTATATATAGACACCCTCAATCCCCCGTAAGTTATTTAGATGAATTTTCAAATTTTTTAAGCTTTGTAGATAGCAATAATGTAAATAGTGTAATTTTAGGAGATTTTAATATAAATATGATAGATACTAATTCTTCGCTAACTAAAAAACTAAACTCAATCCTAACTGATAACAATTTTAATCAACACATAAAATCACCCACGCGTATTACAGACACATCATCAACTTGTATAGACCTAGCAATTTCCAATTTAGATACTAATTTTGTGAGTGGTGTTACATTGGCACGAGTAGCTGACCACCAAATGAATTTTTTCATTCTCAAATGCACTTCTAGACCTTCACAAAATACACACAAACTAACATTGACACGCAACTATAAATCACTCGACGCTAATTTATTAAATTCAGCAATTAATCTAACAAATTGGGATTTTTTAAATCTATTCCCAGATGTCAATGACTGCTACTACGCTTGGCAGGCTGTTTTCAACACAATCGTCAACGAATTTGCACCATTGAAACAAATTAGAATAAAACAAAAAAAAACTAATATTTATCTAGATTCCCATGCCAAAGACCTACGAAATAAAAGAGACAACTATTATAAGCTATTTATCCAATCAAATAATCCACAATATTTAAACCTGTACAAATCAACTAGAAATCAATTTACAAATTACTTTAGAAAATGTAAACGAACCTTTTACTGCAAAAACATAGCAGAAAGTAGAGGCCACCCTAAGCAAATGTGGAAATTTTTAAAACAAATTTTACCTAACAAAAATAATAGCATTAATGTAAATAATATAACTGTAAATAATCAACTAATCACAGATAAAAATGTCATTGCAAATGAATTTAATACTTATTTCTTGAACATTGCTAATAAATTATCCTCCCTTATTCCTCTAACAGATCTAAATCCAATACATATTACCAGACAATTCATAAACACTATAACCAACACCAGTAACCTTACTAACAAATTCCAACTTGAAGCTATCACAGAATATGATATCCTTCAGTTAATAAAAAACTTACCTGCCAAACGGTCAGTTGGTATTGATCATTTAGAAACCAAACTAATAAAACTAACAGCCTCAAGCATAGCACCAGCACTAACAAAAATATTTAATTTATCTCTAAAAAGCGGAAATTTTCCAGAATCCTTCAAAACTGGGAAAGTCTGCCCCCTTCACAAATGCGAATCTGTTCTTGAAAGAAGCAATTACCGCCCAATATCTGTTTTGCCTGTACTTTCTAAATTATTAGAGAAAATAGTTCACGAGCAATTTAATTATTATTTATCTACTAACAACTTATTAACACCTTACCAATTTGGTTTCAGAAAAAAGTACTGTACAGCTTCAAGTGTACTAAATTTTACAGAGTTCTCTTTTGAAAACATCTCAAAACATAAAAATATAGGTGTGGTAAGTATAGATTTGAAGAAAGCTTTTGACACGGTTGATCATTTGATACTGTTAGACAAACTTAAATTATATGGTAGCGATGAATGTAGCTTAAATTTTTTTAAAACTTATTTAATAGGTAGAAATCAAACTGTAAATATAAATAATACAAACTCTGATCTAGGTGAAATTAAATATGGCGCTCCGCAAGGGTCAATACTGGGACCACTGCTATTCTTGATCTATATTAACGATGTATCTAAAGTTGTAAATAAATGTAAAATAAACCTATATGCTGATGATACCTTATTGTACATAGCCGATAAAGACCCCGAGATCATTAAAAATTCACTTTCCTCTGATGTAAATAGTATTTATTCATGGCTAAACGCTAATAAACTAACTTTAAATGTACATAAAACCAACTGTATGCTAATCGGAACAAAACAGAAAATAAATAGATACGAACCTTTACAATTAGAAATTAACAACGAAAACGGAATCATACATAATGCACCACTAATTAATTATTTAGGAGTCCGCATTGATCCAACACTATCCTTCGATCAGCATATCGAAGCAATGATAAAGAAAATAAATAGAGGCCTAGCAGTACTAAAATTTGCACGGAAGTTTATCCCACAATATACAGCAGAGATGATCTTCAACACCATAGTCTTGCCACATTTCGACTACTGCGCTGTCGTATGGGGGAATTGTAAAAAACAACACATCGATCGCCTCCAGAGACTACAAAACAGAGGAATGAGGGTCATTCTCCGCTGTAATTATCGAACTCATGTCTCAGACATGCTCAACCAACTTGGTTGGCTACCAGTCAGAGACAGACTAACTACACAACAGCTAATATTCACACATAAACTAAAATTCAATTTAGCTCCTCCCTTGCTCTCCAATTTGTTTCAAAAACCACACTCCATTAGAACACGTGCACATTCCCACAATGACATCTACATTGAGTCAAGCCATAGACACTCATTCAAGTATGCTGGTGCTCATAAGTGGAATGACCTTCCGTCTGAGATGAAGATTGTTGCTAGTGGAACCAGTTTTAAGCATCTTCTCAAGAAGCAATTGCATAGCAAATCGTGACAAATTTTCTTTTTTTAGCCATAGACTTTATTGTAAATATTATCTATATACCAACTATAAACCTTACCTTTTACACTTATCGTGTACACATGTACACATATATATTATATTTGTTTCAATCAGTCCTGTGAAAAAAAGCTCCTGTAGCTTATCAGGTTCTGAATAAATGATGATGATGATGATGATGATGATGATGAATACAACATTTGAATAAGAATAGTCAACAATGGACAATGATAATAATAGTGATACTAAATATGGCTAAAAGAATAAAATAAATTATAAAACGTTACTTAACATATTACACCGTGTTCTAGGCAATCCGATAAAAGCCATGAATGAAAACAATTGTCTTTGGATAATAACTAGGCTGAAATATACTACAATTTTTAATTAAACTACTAATCTGCGGCGCACTTTTCCGAACTTCTAATTCACTTCTTGTGTATCTATAGACCTTCAGCTAATCAAGGTTTAGTAGTTTTTGCAGCTTAAAATGAGATTAAAATACGCAGAGTTGGGGAAACAGAAGGCTGAGTTGCCTCGGGTGCTGGCTGCAAGCCCAAGGCTGCATGGCTTATACGAGCCATCACTGACATAGTACATGATAGGAAAGTCGTATTCAAACCAATCTTACATTAGCAGCCATTTGAAACAATATTCTAATTGATAAGTAATATATATAGTAAGAGTAAGGACATCATTATAAAATATTTGTTCTTAACTGATATAGTTTATATAATTAAGAGCCTTTCCAATGGTTGTTATCGCATATCTCTCCAAATTCTGCATTAAAATTTTCGTAAGTAGTACCATTCGAAGCGCTGTGTTCTAAACTGGGTGCTTACGTCTCTTGATTTTTGATTTTCGTTTTCTGCTTTTCGTGTCGAAACAAAATGTGTCTTTCCATTTTGCGGCTCCAGACCGCACTGTCATTGTTTCTCGATATTTTTACCTCGCATCATTGACTTTTACCATTCCGTCATACTATAATTGTACGCGAGGAATCTCTCCATCAATAAACACAATGGCTATTACGTCATCTCACTATTGTTCGAGTGGGATCTCGCCATCAAGCAACTAATGACAGCTCAGTCAAATTGCACGTGCTCCTGCAGATATCTCTGCTCTGATCTGACAAAGTTGTTTTCGATTCGACATTTTCTACGGAAATCTAGATTTTACTTTGGACATTTTTGACTATCATGTTATTATTATGGATTTTGTTGTCTTTCTAGTAATTAAAAGTTTCTTCGAAAAACATTGTAGTATGAACATAGTCATAAGAAGAGATAGTCTGGCAACGGACAATGAGCTATTGTTCAGCACTATTGTTGTTCGTTTTCATGTTCTTCTAAACTTGTCCCCATCTTCCTGCTTGCATTAGCTTTCTACCACTTGCTGTACATTCGTGTGTGAACATTTTCGTTCATAAAAGATAAATGTGAGCTGCACAGTATTCAGTCTAAAAAGAAGCGAGCAAGATCATTGCGTACTGAAATTAAAAAGGCAACAAGTAATCTCACTCAAGGACACTAATGTTAAACATTGTAATACGGTATAGCCTTGTTTAGATCACTGTTGTTGTGCAGCTAAAAATTGCGTTTTCAAGCCAGTTGTGATATTAAGCAGGGTTAAATAGCAAACAATCAAACCTGTTGTAACGGTCACCTCTATACTGTGGCCACCTGTTTAAAGGGAGGATTAGCTCAGATGGCAAGGCAAACGAACTTCCCCGAAGGTCAACTCAGCCTTGACTTTATCTAAAACATCAAATGAGTACCATCTAAAAGATGGCGGATGGAATGGTCTAGAGGGAATTGCATTGTGAGTAGCTGCGGCGCACATTGACAAACCAAGGCCTAACTACTAAAACAGTATTTTCTATTAAATCAATCCTGTATATAAAGGCCAAGCTTGCATGCTTATAGTGGTCAATAGCTGAGTTTAATAGAAGTTGTTTCTGAAAAGTTAGTGATATTAAGCGGGTTGTGAAATTAACAGCAATGACTGCAGTGATATAAACCGGGTTGCACTGTAACACTAATAATTGAGTAATTAAGTTATGATTTTAAACTAACCTTGTAAATTAAAAGAGAGAAACTCACAGATTTCTATTTATTTCTTGTATTTATTATCAACCTTTTTTCAATATTTAGAATTTTTACTGTAAACCAGATTCATACTTTTGATTGTTAGAAATTAAAATTGGCAAACTTTGTGAATTTCTATGTTTTAACAGCAAATTTGCTTAGTATTTAATACAACTTTATTTATTGTTGTTGCATTCCAAACATACAAGTGACTGATAATGTAGGTGATGATTTATTTATTTATATATTATAACGTATGCTATCTTACTTCGAGATTACATCGTTGTGGTATTGCATAAATCAAGCTATTCGTATTAATTTATGACTTATTTACTGGAGCATTTACAGTGATGTCAACCAATTTTAAATCGTATTATCACCTGTTAGTGTGAATTTGGAACATTTAATCAATTAATAATTCAAGTCATGACAAATGATTTTCCTGAAGAGTCTTATACAATGAGTCTTAATGTATCTGTCAGCTATGAGACTCGAGAATGTTGAGCACTATAAAGAGGTGCATTTTATATACACAGGTTAAATTCAACTTAAATCAACATTTGAAAATTTATGATGTGATTTTTTATACATAAGGTTGCTCTATAGGTGGCCTTTATTCACAGGTTGTCCTGTATATAAGTACTGAAACAAATGATTTTTACAAATATATCAAACACAAATGTTCATAACGCAAAATAAATGTAATTTCATCAACAACAACAAAAAGTGAACCATCATCATCATCATCATTTATTCAGAACCTTTAAGTTATACAAACTTTTTTTCAAAGGACTGACCACTACAGGTCCATCAAATGTAGCCTAGTCATATGTGAATGGCTAAAATAAGATAAGTCATAATAGTCACATTTTAGATAGTAGTAATTAAAATAATTGTTCCGATTACATTTCACAAGTTCTACTACAGAGTTTGCAGTAATTTGCAATCCTTCATGTGTTTGCCATGAAAGAAACATATTAGATTTCTCCGTTTCTGAATAATTTCTGGGTCTTGCCTCAATTGAGTTTTTCCAATCCGTAAAATAGCCCAGAAATATGTCAATTAGCCAATTTAGCCGCTCATCATCGCACGACGTAAATGGTTTTAAAAAGCTTTTAGATTTCTTACATGCTTCTGCTTTGTTTCGGACATTAACACAGTCAAAAAACTTGTCAAACATTAAACAATAAACAGCAGTTGCATGTGCCTTTGGCGGGCCAAATGTTTGCAAAGCATTAGATACAGATTCGCTTAAAACCTGAGCCGCAAGTCGCACATTCATTACTGAATAAGGTGTTAAATTGATATGATCATTAGTGATCTTTGGGACTAGGTGTAGGCCACAATCCAAGTCATCTAGAAATAACTTAGATATGTGATTCCAAGTAAGGTGACAATTGTTATTCCGCATGTCCTAGAATATCGTCCTGCCATAGAATTTCTTACGCAGTTGCGGGACGTTTTAATAAGATGAGGTGGATCTGAAATAAAATATATGCACCTTTTTTCATCAGCAAATACATTTAATGTACGATATGTAGCATCAACATCGGAATTTAAATCTTCTACACGAGTCATATGTGAATGCATCCGATACATTGTTCTGTTGGCAGATGCCCCATCACTTGTAACAGCTCTAACCTTTATCTTGCATTTATCTTCCAGAATGCTCACTGCTTTCCAAAATATGGGGAGTAACTGAATTGATTTTGCATTAGAAGTTGAAAAATTTGCAAGAGCAACTTTGAGTGAGTTAACAAAACTTCTTACAAGAAAGACTAAAACATGGGATGCTATTTCGTGTGCTTTTTGTGGTGTTGCGTAATTAAGTTGGGTATCTCCTAAATCAACAAAACCAATTACGTCCCCAGTGTGCTTGTCCCACACCAAGCTTTCTTTTATCTTCATCTCATCCATAATAATTACTCCGTATTTTTCAATATCCTGATAACCTGACACAATTTTACATAGTTCTTCGATTACATCTTTATTGAAACCTTGTTTTGGTCGAATGTAGTTTTTGTAATCCCAAAGGCGTCTACGGCTTGGTAGAATGAGGAAGCCGCTTTTTTCTTTATCAATATATCTTATCTCATCATAAAAGGCTGGCGATTTAGCAGCTAATCCCAAACAGTATCGAGTGATCATAGGGTGATATCTAACACCCCTTTTGGACGAGGCAAGATATTTCTGTTGTTCCTCCCAAAACATTTTCATAAAAGGGGGGAATTCTTTTCCACTAACTTTTTTCATAATTTCAACTAAATCTGTGGATAGGTCTTCATCAATTTGCATAGATTTTGTATCTAATTCCTTACTGATTTCTACCAGTTCATCTTTTAATTGTTTATTTTCTAGCCGAATACCTTGCAACGTAAGTTTTACTCTTTCTGGATTGGTTACTGTTATAGGGGCTTTTAATTTAGCCGGAATATTTAAATTTCCCCTTTTCCTTTTCAAACTGACTTTTTCTTTGGATTCTGCACTTTCGCAAGGTTCACATTTATTTATATTTTGTGGAATAAGAACAAGACAGGAAGAAGAGCGGTACCATTTAGTTTGGTGGAGACCGCTTGATTGATTTTCAGCGTTGGCATACAAAATTTTTGGAACACAATGTTCGATACCAGTAGCTATAAACCGGTCTTCCAATGCAGGACAATACTACAATACAATTATTTCTTTTATCAAGCTAGATACAGTAATGAATTTTACAGAGCTTTTGTTTCTCACGTATAGATATCATGGTTGTCAAGAAGATTCCATAAAGTACACGGATAGTAAAGTACAAATTTTCGTCAACATAAAGTTCATATTTTGGAACAACATGGATGTCGTCTTTAAAATTGAATGTGAACATAGAGTGTGTGTTGAATACAGCCCAGTCATTTAACTTGAGCGATGTAATTCTCTTTGAAAATTCACTGAAAGACTTGTAGAAACAAGTTGATGTGTTATTGTCTGTTTCAGGAAGGAAATGTAAAATTTCTTTCTGTTCAATAGAGCTTGCTGATTGTCTGGGCCTGTTGATAGTAGATGACGGTATACTTTTAATTGGCAAATTTAAAGTGGGAATAGCCTCTGGGTTTGAAGTTTTCTTGTCACCATGATCAAAATATTTATCTTCAGTGAAATGGCGTTGGCAAATAAATAGTTTTCTATTCTTAATTCGAGCTTTGAATGATTCATCATTTTTGTATCTCTATCCTTGGTAATTATATCAATAAGTTGATCTCTCCAGATCTTATCAAGACTACGGTCAGTTGATGGTATTTTAAATAATGAAGTTCCTTCAAACTTCTTCTTACATCTATGGACAAGACATCCAAAAATTGCACAATTATCACCTCCCATAGTATAACATGATAAGATTTATAAAAAACATGGATATTTTTTTCACCAACAATTGATATAGTTAAAAAAGAATATTTCAAACAAATAAAAAATAACATGTACCTTCAACTCCAATCCAATTTAATTCTAAACAGATCTTCTAATAGATAATAATAACTCCAAGAGTGATTTATGTACATACAATGAATTCTTAATAAATTATAAATCAGAAATACAGCGTAAAGTATTAAACATAAATACAGCTCAGTTGTCTTGATCAAACTAGAACTAGTTGTAAAACTATAAAATTCGAGCCATGTGCATGATTGTGAAAGAAATTGATTCATTTCTATATTAAGAATGTGATACATACGGAAATGATTGTAATAATACTTACATTTAAACGAGTTTTACAGGCTATAGGCATATTTATAGACATAGTGTTGAGGAAGTGTTTTAAGAAGTCTTCGGTCTTTGAAAGCTTCTGAAATCATCATGAGCTTCAACTTTCTAATTGATGAGATTATTTATCCTTAGATAAACTATATTAGGTTTGATTGGTAACTAGTAACATCGTTTCAAAGTATACAAACATGTACCATTATAAAGTTTTGAAGAGAATTATATTTGACAGCATAAAATGTGGTGTCAGCCATTTACGATCGAAGTTGACTCACATAAGAGAATGGGTACTAGCTCAGAAACTTGCACAAAAACATTATACAATAGTCCATTGTCCGTTGCCAGAATATCTCTTCTTATGACTATGGTATGAAAGATAGCGACAAAAAATCACGATTAAATTTGTTCCGAAGTTTCGACATTGCTGTTGTAATTTTCAAGGTTAAATGAAATATTATATGAAATTACAAGATATATATAGGTAAAATTGTGCTAAGATATAAATTTAACATTCTGTGGCTATTGTTTACAAAGAGAGAATTATGAAAATCTACAGATATAAAGACAATAGAACGCTGTGACAAAGGAAACAATTAAACTAAAAGTCGCGACTTAATTGAATCGCTTTGAAAGTTAAGAGTCGGTTTTAGCTTCCTGATTGCCAACATTTCATGCACCGAACAGTCAAATTTATGTGAACAACTGAAAACATGTGGGTTCGAAAATGTAACTCAAAATTTGACTGTTCGACTTATCGCGTCAACATGTTCTTTGTATGTTAGTTCATTGTCCAGCATCACTCCCAGAAGTTTTAACTATTTATGTGACTTGCGTTCAATGCCGTTAACAAGAACTATGGGTGACATAGAGCCTAAGGCCATATACTGTGTCTTGTTGTTGTTCAATAACAGCTTATTGCTTTCAAACCATGATACAACATCCTTGACTCCAGTGTCGATGTTCGTCTGAAGAATAGGTTGGCTTTTTGCAGAACAATATATTGTGGTGTCATCTGCATACTGTCCAACTGAGCATGTCTTGCAGAACAGGAATAGATCATTTGAAAACAGGTTGAAGAGTATTGGCCCTAATATGCTGCCTTGTGGGACACCAGACGGTACATTTTGCCAGTTGGACATTTCTCCATCTATTCTCAAATGTTGCCTTCTGTTGTGAAGGTAGCTCTGGATTAGAGTTGACGCGTTTTCTGAAAATCCGTATGCATTAACCTTCGATATGAGGAGGTAGTGGTTAACAGTATCGAAAGCTTTCGAAAGGTCAAAGGCAACGACCGCAACACTTTCGCGCTTGTCAAGTGAAGATCTCCAATCCTCTGTATATTTATGTAGAGCAGATTCATAGGAATGACTGCGTAAGTAGCCAGAGATGGAGGCTGACCACAGATTGTTGTCGACCATATATGTTTGTATCTGTCCATGCAAAAGTCGTTCAAAACTTTGGAGAGGGCGCTGAGAAGAGTGATTGGTCGATAGTTAGTCTTTATAAGCTGGTCACCGGCTTTATAGATCAGTGTGACAAGTCCATCTTTCCAAGGTCTGGGGTTTGTACATTAGATGACGCAGCGATTGAAAACTACGCTCAAATGCCATGCTAAGGCATTACTCAAAATTTTCAAAACCCGGCTCTGTAATCCATCTTCATCTGGCGCTTTTCTTGCTTTGAGATTTTGTAGGACTGATTTGACTGCAGATGGTGTTATCTCTTCAAAATTAAAGGCGATAAAATCTTTCTCTTCCATCTTCAGTACGATATCATGCATGTACTCTCTGATTGCACGCCGTCTGGCCATTGAAGTTGTTCGTTTTTCCTTGAAATATCTCTCTTTGCTTTCAACAGTTCTGCATTTCAGAAACTTATGATAGTGGCGATTTCGTGTCCGTATACTTTGGATTGATAGTGGCGATTTCGTGTCCGTATACTATGAATTAAACTAGGTGTCAATCAAACTGGCTGACTTGGTCTGATGACTCTCCATCTAGTTGGACAGTGGCATTCAAGAGAGGATAGGACTATCTATGCTATTAGCCAACGTTTCCCAAGTATTTTTTGCTACGTCCTTAATAAATGCCTCCTGATCTAGTCTCTTTGTTACCCTATACTTTATGCGAATAAGTTCTGGTCTTTTGACTTTATTTTTAACAGATACACATACCATTGAGTGATCACTATCAGCTCGTGGTATTAATATCGTTTCATCATACAGACTTGGGCAGCTTGTAATGATTACGTCAAGCAAACGATCTAGATAATGGACGTGTTCCTGTGTTTACTAAGTTTACGAGCGAATTATCATTTATAAATTCCTGCAGTGGCCTACATGCTGATTCTGGTTTAAGTAAATCAAAGTTCAGATCCCCATCTATTCGGAAATCTAAGTTTGCAAGACATATTTGACTTATAGTTATTTCCAAAGCAGATAAGAATTCAACCGGATTGCAAGAAGGTGGTTTGTAAGCAAATACCATAACAACTTTCTTTGTTTTAAGGTCTATTTCAATGCAGATGATTTCATTGTCCCCATTAGAACAGAGGCCTTTGTCTTGGTTTCATTGTTTTTAATACATAGACCAGGAGACCGCCTCCATGTCGATATCTGTCCTTTCTAAATATTTTATAATCAATGTTGTTGACCTAAAATCTCGAGTTTGGATCAGAAGAGGCTAATTTAGATTCCGAGATGCATAATATATCCAATAATTTTGTTTTAAAAATTTGAATATAAGAATCTGCTAATTATTGAAATGTAGTTATGTTATGTTATGTTTTGATAATTATCAATGATTTAAAGTTGGGCAAATTGTTTTTGAATTGTTAATTTGTGCAAAATATTTCTATACACTTAAACATCATAATAGTAAACATCATAGTAGTTTAATAGTACATTCTGTCTGATGATCGCATAAAGCGAGAAACTTCAAGTGACAGTAAAATAATGTTCAGTCTTTGACTTCATTTCATTATTATTATACACTTAAACATGTTTGTTTACTGGCTCAGATATTTCTCCTGCAAGCCATTTGGTTTATTTTGAACAACTGAGAAACTGCATGAAACAGTAACTTAATGAAATTGTATATGACTCTACAAATATTCACTGTATTTGCTTTTTACTTTTTATTACTTGCTAGTTTATAATGCCATATTTAAATAATTATCGGGTTGTTGGTATTTTGATATGATATTTTCATAAATTTCTTGAAATGGACGGGGTCAAGCTCGGCTATGGTGAAATGGCGTTATTGGTGTTAACCAATCAAATTGCAAGAATAAATCGTAGCAGATCCTTGATATGTTCTTATATTATAACATACTATTAATATATTGTTAATTATACAACAAACGTATTTCTTACTCGGCCCAAATTATCTTAGCAACGCAGCTCACTCATTGCTAGTAGTTTATATAGCGTGATGAAACCAAGTATATAGCAATACATAATTATGATTCTGATCCTAAATGTTTTATAGTAATCTTCATAAAAATGCTAAAACATAGTAAAAATGCCTTGCTTATGTATATTTCACAATATTTCAAAAACTTCCATCCTCGACTGTGTGCTGATTCATTGAAATACAAAACTATTTTCATAGCCTTCTCAGCTAGTTTAGCATCAACAATTCATTTATTAGGTCTTATTAACGCATGCGCAAATTGTAGAATTGCGCAATACCATAGATAGAAACAAAATTTCGTTGTAGAAAAAATGTGGGAGTCTTAATAATAGAAATAACAATTATGTTTATTCTACTCAAAAATATTTCACCACATTCGCAATTTTTTAGCAAGACGGACTTAGGTGGAACCAAACTTTGGATGCCATTTTCTCGACACTCAGGCAGAATTTGGGTGGGTCACGTGTTCTATTTGAAGTATAAACGATTATCTTTCGTTTGATACTAAATTTATACTCATATCAGAATTTTCGGTAAGATTTCCTTTAGCTGCCTTAACGATGTTGAATCCCCTCGGATAATATCAATAACGAGAATAAAGAGAATAAAGAGAATCAATAAAGATATATATGCATGATACAACAACACTGTGTACATACGACTGCTTTGTGGGCTCCAGTTCCAAGCGAAATCCATCTCATATTCTTCATCAGCATTTTTCATTATAAATCTTTCATAGCGAGTGCTAACACTTGGTCCAATAAAAAGAAATATTTTCCCAACAATTCTAGGTACTAACATTGTTATTTTAGAAATTATTGCGTTACCAAGCCAATACTCATGTTCAAAATCCCCAAAGCCACTCTCATATTCTACCCAAGATCGATTGAAATTCAATTTGCCTGTATTTCTCCTTCCTATGCTGACAATTTGGTCTATTGCAATATTATGGAAAGTAATTATAGATAAATTATTTTTAATTGTGTTAGGCTAGGGTTGAATTTGGACGCACCGAACTCAATTGATTCATTCATTCGAATTAAATCTCATGATAGCGTGCTTCGTATAACACCATTCGTTTTATCAAAATTCCTCAAAAAACATTAAGTGTGTCAAGCTTGCTCCACACTTCAAGCCTTGACGTGCGGAGCTCTTCTCTATGAATTAAATTCATCGCTGCGTTATACGAGCGAGCTATCATCACACCGAACTAAATACATTCGACTCACGATGCCGTGACTGAGCCCCTATATCTACCTTTTATGGCAATAACCGGAGGATGTGCAAATCATAAATTATTTTGAAGGATGTTTCCATGGCAATGCGATGAAAAGAACATCGCTTTTGGGAAGTTGTTATTGTGACTTGTTTATATGATTGAGAGATGGCTGACAGGGAAGCTGAAGTTTTCCAAAATCATGATTTAAAATATGTAAAAACGTTATGTTTTAGTCAATCACAATGTATCAGCACTAGAATTGGGGTCGCTTTTATCATAATACTTTATTTTAACGGAAATTCACATTTAATTTGCTCTGAGTACTATGCCTTGTTAGAACAAAAACTGACAACTGTCTCCCGTAACTAATGCTTGCAAACCTTCAAGATTACTGCTTCATACAAATTTCAAAATCGCTGAAAAATCGCTGAAAGGGAATACTAATACAAACAAAACACTCTGGTTTCAAACCATGTGGTATAATTACAAGAAAACTAATTCCTATCATGTGACATTTTGGCCAGTTTTTAAAGATCTTCAATATTTGGTTCGTCTGTATAACACCAAATGCGAATTTAATGCTAGTCAGTGTCCCACCTAATTCGAATTGAGTTCTGCGTCCATATAACCCAAGCCGCAAAGAAATGCTGTTGCATTATTGGAAACAAGAAAGGAAAAATGTTTAATAAAGTATTAAAACAACAGCTGTTTACATAACCCTCAAAAACATATATATATATTGCTTGAATAACACAATTACCTTACCCTGATTGCTTTTAATCCTAATACTAACAGGATGTAGTTTGTTTGAAAAGTTGAAGTGGAATATTCCAGATTTTGTAATTGTTCGAAGATCAGTTATCGCTAGGAAAAAATTTCGATAAGTAGTTTGTATATATAATAAAAGTAAGGTTTCATTTATTCATTAAAAAAAAGTTGATAAATAAATGAATCGATTAAAGCCGTACATAAATTAGGATTCTTTGTTGAGCTGATGGCAACAGTGAAAAGAGACTTCAAAAATGACTAATTTTAACAACTCCTTTACTTGGATGGATTTATATTTTGAACTAGAATTTTCTCAATCTTGATATAAATTCATGATGTTGTCGGAAAATAAATATATCTATTCATTTATTCATGCATGCTTACCCATGCATTCTCCTGGTTCACAAATTCTTCTTTTGGTTGAATTTCCGTAACAAACGACATTATCACATTTTGGAAGTGTTGTGTTGGCAAACATGTTCTATACTTGAGTGGGTTTAGTTTACTGCATGGATCAGGACATGTTGGATCATTGTACCAAGAAGACCAATATCCAACCACTAAATGATACAAAATTTTAATGAAGTTAATCTAGAATTGACTTTTAAGTTATCTCTACCAATGATGAGATGTTATATGACAATAGATTACCTTCTGAAGACATGTTGCAGATGTACTAGACATAATAAAGGAAAAAACAACAAATAAATATAAATTTAATGGATTAGGGCAGCTATCAAAGCAAAATTGTTTTCCATAACTATTAACGAGAGAAAGACCCTGAGATGTTTGCAATTTAAAAAAAAATTTAAATTATTTATTCTTCAACCAACGTTCCAAAAACATGCAAAATGTACATATTATGTTAAACGAATGCTTATTTATGCATTAGAAGTAAACATTTTCATTAAATTTACTCTACGATACATTAGAAGCACACCAAGAAACACTGTATAGTAATCAATTCTGAACCTCCGTGTTGCAGTAAACATTATCCAGGGATGCCATGATTCCTATAATTGATAAGAGATGTCCCGGGAATCATCTGTTGGAATTGAAATTGTCATATTTTACGTACTACTGTAGCAGCGATAATAGGTCACGGACATAATCTACGCATTTCATGATATATTAAATAGACCCTATTAACATGCTTTGACTGCGTGGTGTAAAAAAGATTGCAATGTAGGTATCTATATAGTAATGCAAAGACAACAGAAGAGCTTGAATGACAATGCTCGATACAAAATACATATTATTTTATTATCAACATATAAAAATTAGATGAAGATGATACATCCTTATGTATCTCCCGAAAAACAAAATTGCATACAGGATCACTTTGGTCATTAATTATGCTAAAAAAGACAAATTCAAATGTTATTTTTTCTGCATGTTGTCGCAATGAAAATTAGGTCTTATATTTCCTTAGTTTTTCTAATGATATAGATAAGCTATATATATTAATAAGGGCGTTCTCACCTAGATGACTCTACACGTGCTCCAAGGAAATAATTCTTAATACAAGTACATCGTTCTCAAGCCTAAAGCATCTATGTCTTGCCCAGATTCCTAATTAATCTAATATCAGCTCATTGTTCTCAGTTCAATCTTTATAGTATTTTCAGCATGCAGCAGCTGCTAATTCATTATTTTTATACTCACATCAACAAAAATGATTGTAACACAATCTGGATCATCGATCAGCTTTTCAAATACATTTGTTCCATTATAAACCATACACATAGGATTTTGATTAATTGTTACGTTCTTGCAATGAGATACAGCAGATAAATTTCTACCAAGATGACGACAAGTGTAAATCGTAGGAACAATACGAGTAACTAATCCATTTTCAGTATCTATTTTCTTGCCGCCAAAATATCTTCCTTGAAAATGAATTGAATTATTTTTGAAACAAGAATCATTTGTTCCAACGACATCTGATATAATGGAGTACAGATTAAAAAGTAATAAACTGAATCTGAGATATTCTTTCATCATTCAAGTCACTTACGTTTTGAGTTATCTTCGCATTAATTTGGATTTTGAAAACAACTCAGTGAAGAGTTTTGCAAACTATTGAATTATTTATTCATTGGCTCTCACTTTCTACTGTTGTGATAAATATCACATTTCTTACAGCAGGTACGATGCAACATAGCGCTGAAAAATATTTAGCAATATTTAATATTTTGAATTAGTTTGAAGTAGTACAAACTAAATACAACTATATTTAAAAGCTGTCAACTTGTCGAGTATCAATTATAATGTACTAGCAATGTGAGCAACTCGCGTTGTTGGTTAAATTTGGGACGAGTTAGATTGGGGGGATCATTAGTTTAATAATTCTCAAGGGGCTCATTGAGATCTTATGAAAAAGCTCTATTTCAATACATTTACATTAGGCTTAGCACAACAGCATGGATTTTCTAATAAGCGTCTTTATTCAAGTACAAAACATTGTGACAGGCAGCAGAGTAGAGATTGTTGATAAATTGTAAGGGATTATGTTAATATTAATGAGAAACGCATCCATGCTGTGAAAATATTTGTAATTCATGTTTTTAGTTTAAAACTTTTAATTTCTTGAAAAACTTTAAAATCATATCTCCACTTTACAGTTTAAAACTATGGATTAGATCAATCCCGGTTTCGATTTGTTATGATCCATTCAGGTTTGTAAATGAAACCTTATCACAATGAAATAAAACCCCCTTGCTGAATCTGCATCTAAAAGCTGCATCGAATTTTTCGTTGGGACTTTCGCAGTGAAAATTTGTGCATTTGAGCATGTGGCAGATGCATGAAATGTTTTTCCAAATTAAAAATTTTGTAAATCCATATTGCACCTGTTTTTTTGATACCATGACAGCATTAATGCAATGCTCTGAATGGCTTCAAGCTATTCGCCGAAGCGAATCGCAAAAAAGTAGAAGCAGTTCCAAACTAAAAATTCGCAGAAGCAAATTGCCATAGCTGTTCCTGTATGGCTTCAACGTCACACTATGCATGCGTATTAGCTTATTTCATCACGAACAATTCACTTCAGCGAAATTTTCGCCAAGTGGAAACCAGCCTAATGTGGAGTTGTCAAATAAATCATGCATTTGAATGATTCAATAGCTTCTCCGCGTTCGTGCGTACAAAATACTAAAAGCGGTGAACTTGTGCTTCACTGAGTGGTCATGATTGATTGGCGAGATCCACGGGGAGGTCCATCGCAAAACATAGCAGCGATGACGTAGTCCGCAAAGGCCACAAGGTGAAAATATACTTTTTTTTCGATACGAAGAGTACAAAACGAAAATGAAGTAGCAATCCAAATCAAAACACAGATTACAACACGAACGGTGATTCGAATGATACTACTTTCGAACATTTTGATAGAGAATTGGGAGAGTATTAGGGTAAATACATTGGAAGCGACTCTCTTTTATATGTTAAGATTGAACATGATCCGTTGAGACCAATCAGTACAATACAAATATTGACATCATTGTCTATAACTGCATTGGAAATCAAAATTATAACTGCATAGATGAGAAAAACTGGTATTCGTTAATTCGATAGTTGACCATCTACAATTACGTTGCTTCGTAGTAAAATAGTGACACACGCCAATTGAAACTTGAGACCACAACTTGAAACCGTTGCTTTTTTGTGGGTCAAAACACTTATATATTGAGCTATTGGGAAGACTTCTCCCCTTTCTGTTATAGCGTATGCTGAATCCATGACGTAGTCAGACAGTGAATTTTTATAAGCACTGAAATCATATATTTTCACCCCGGTTTAATAGATGTTAAGTGTCAACTTGTATCGTGAATTTGTCATCGCGTTTATTCCATTAACCAATTTATAATTACTAGCAATTCAAAGAGCGTGGGGCCAGTACTGGCCCCTGGGCGATAACTGTTTCAGATACATAATATCAATATTAATCGAATAGTTATACACATTATTTATTATTAACACAATTATTAAGAAAATATGACAATATGGTGTATTCCTCTGTTTTCTGAGTGGTCATGGATAGGTCCTTGGACAGTTCGGTATATAATTGCGTGTCCGTGTGCCAACCTCTTCACACTTCTGAGATAGAGAAATATACGTCCTCACGATCGTGAGAACCATACACATATTTCTTTTTCTGAGACCAATCAATTTATTTGACTCGGCAACAACTTTCATTGATTGTCATGCCTGTCACTTGATTTTTTTTCTGGGATATTGAAAGGATTGATTATAATTAATTGTTGAAGAACGGAAAGAGGAGGGAGAATTTTATTTGTTGGGAAGAGAGGAAAAGTTTTGATTCTGAATACTACATTTTCCTCTTATCTCTATAATTTATGAATAAATCCTATCAGGTGATGAAGATAAATGATATTTTTAGCTAAAACATTCAAAGTCGAGCTTAATTCAAATTAAATTCCATTATCTTAGGTCCAATCAAATACCTGAAAAGGTTAGATACTTTTACTTTATCCGATTATATGGTAAACCTATAAAGCAAGTTTGACATGTTCGGTGTCTTTTGTTACAAACTAGGTCAATTGTGAGCAAAGAGAATGGGTGTATTCCAACAGACTAATCCCAAGCAACTGCTAGAGAGATCACATCAATTCTCCGCAATATATGTCAATCGTCTTGATTCTTTTGTTTAATCCAATCAGTGTCGTCCTATTAGTTTTTTAATTGATTTGAATATCACAACAAGGTATTTGCTTATTTTTGCAACACGTTTCATCGCAAAAAGTTTATTGATTACTTCACGGGAATCCAAACTGACAATTCATGATCACGTGATTCAAAGGGAAAAGAGATGTGTAGCTCGTAGCGCGAAGCAATAGCAGACCCTCCCCTTTATCCGCATCAGGAATTCATTATTATTGAACCACTTCTCCGCGACGCACTTTCCAAGCTTCTAGTTCATTTTTGGGGCATATAGTGACTAGGCAAACTTCCAAGGTATTAGTTTTATAGCTTAAAATGCAATAAATCACTCACAAATTGCGATTGTAGTACGCGAAATTATGTCTAACATTAAATTTAGTCGTTGGAGCTGCTCTCTTTATAGACACTGAAGAAATATCTAACGTATTCAAAAATCCTTCTATCAGTCCTAGCTAAACGCATTTGCTTTGTCTGCAGCTATTTCCTGTTCTTCTATAAAGTGTTTTCGCCTTACAAGTTTTACTACATGTTACTAAAGGGAAGCGGAGCGTCATCTTTGAGGGAGCTGACGACTGAATTGCCCTTGTGGAGCATTCCGCATGCCGAAGGCTTGTATCGGATAAAGGCAATGAAAACATCAGTTTTTATTTGAGTGAATTATACTTGTATTTAGACTGATATTACTCACTCAATTAACTTATCTCCAAAAAAGTTTAAAAGTTGCAAAGGTACAGTATACTTTGATTGTTTTTGATTATAGCGCTCTCTAATTGTGTATTAACAAATAATAATTTTTTTCGATAATTATTTGGATTTCATAGTTCCACGTGGATAAATGCGTTATATATAGCCTTACGAAATTAAATCATAAACTGCATGGTCACAGAATATTCCTAAATCAGTTTATTCTTACTAGGATTGGTATGAAGAAGGATTCGTAACAGAATAATCATTATATCTGAATGCTCATTTTGTACGAATAAATTGGAATCTGTTCACCATTATCATCCTTATAACTTTCCCAATACATTCCAGATTTTACTGGAGCATCTGGAGGAGGGTTATATGATCCATGTAGATTAGATTTGAGGCAATCTTTGAACCACCATCCACCACCAAACTTCTGGGCACAATTTACATCTGTCGAGGTGTCTTGATCTCTGTCGTAAGTTGAAAATTTCATTCCTTTGTGAAAATTTAATGAATCACCAGCAGCTTAAAAATAAATAAAGAATTAAATACAATTAAGTGAAGTAAGTAATGTTGACGGTATTACCCTATACCGAAGTCAACCGTACCACTCCTCTATTTCTAGAGGAGTGACTAATTTTGTAGCCTGCTCGCAGAATCCACTGTCAAAATGTAAATTTGGTAAACAGTAGAGTCTGCTAACTCGAGGTCAAAAGCTTGCCTTTGCTGAATCAGCATCGGGCGTGGAAAGGTGTAAAAACTATTGTCCTACAAGGGCTGTGATTCGACGCCAAGATTTTCTGGCGACGAATCAGCGAAGATTATGTCAAAGAGAGGCTTGGTGGGCTAGGCTGCAATAGCTCCCTTTCCTTGTCATTTTTCAGAAAACTTTATGCCTTTCGAAATCAATTGGAACATTTGCGATAAACTTCAATGCCAAGGATTGAGAATTAATATCATTTCCAAGACGTGTTGGAACCATTAAATGTCGTAATTTGGGTCGTAATTGCATCAATTATTTTTATTTATATCTCTGATTAGTCTCATAAATGTATGAAATGTTTTGGACAGCGTTTTTATTCAAAAGCTATTACAAGCGGAGAGGCGCGACACGAAAACAACATGGCAAGGAAAATTAATTCAACAAACAACAAACACTTTAGTTCAGCCGCATTATTTAATGGCTATAGAAAGGAAGCTATTTTTGAGCCACTGTTTTTCGTCTTCTTCTTATTTTCAATATGATTACGCTATATTTGCTTCGTTTGTTCGACAAAATAAGTCTATCACGCGGCTAATTCAAATTCGTAGCGGCTCAAGTTTAATTCCGATGAAGCATGAATTAATGCAGAAGACCTTTTGATCATTACTGATGTTAAATTCGAATTTCAGATTTATTGAAAACTAGATATCTTCCCTAAAATTAATCGTGAAATATTAACTGTAAATGAGTTTCAAGTAAATTAATAATAAATATGATTGGAGTCGTTGGTCTTTTTCTGGGCTTGACTTTCATGGCCAAGCATTCTTAGCGAAAGCGAGGCAACCAATTTCCACGCCCCGTGCTGATTCAGCAAAGGCAAGCTTTTGTCCTCGAGTTAGCAGACTCTACTGTTTACCAAGATTCCATTTTGATAGTGAGTCTGCGAGCAGGCTACTCATTTTGCGGAAAGCAATGATTTCAAACGGTCTTCTTTGACTTCACCTGCGACACTGCAGATCAATTTCAACAGATTTCATGGCAGATAGGTCTCGATTGTCAATGCGCAGCGATTCATCGCAGCTACTCACAATGCATTTCAAATACAACTATAGAATTATAGAATCTGTTGTTACGTTGATTGAGTACGCAATGTCAAACGATATTTTTATATATATTTTTTTTTCAAATGCGAATTTTGATCAATTATGAGGAATTGTTCAAGGGGCAGAAATAAGCTGGGACTTGATAGAATGGGATTGGGTAATGAGAGTTAGCTTAACTGCAAGTATCTCATGCACAAGGCAGTAAATTATATCTTTGCGTTAATGAATATTCAAATTTTTTATCTGAAATGGAATTTTGATGTTGTTGGTTGACATACATGTGTGTGTACAGCAGCTATTTTTCTATTGTGGTCGGTGGTGCGTTTATTCAAGTTTCGGCGAGTATATTCGATATAGTTCGCTTCACACGAATCACATTGAAAAATATTATACTACACATTGACGATATAATAGATCCAGTTTCTGTTCACAAACACGTAAATCATTTTTTAACTTTCTACGAGTGAATACTGATCGGATAACTTGCCCGGATTTATTTCTCAAATTTGCCATTTGATATTTCAACAAGTTTGCAGAAGCCTGATCATTATATAACAGTCAGCTACGAGAGGTAGATAAGTTTACCACTATACGCGAGAAAACTTTATATAAAGGAATTAATTAAATACAGAATAATTCTTAGACATTGCAAGAGTGATCACTATAGACAGATTACCGCTATATGTAGAT
Source organism: Haliclystus octoradiatus (assembly GCA_916610825.1). Classification (NCBI taxonomy): domain Eukaryota; kingdom Metazoa; phylum Cnidaria; class Staurozoa; order Stauromedusae; family Haliclystidae; genus Haliclystus; species Haliclystus octoradiatus. Next base: position 2,271,529 of record OU744448.1, read on the forward strand.
GACCGTTAATGCACGTGTTACTGTACATACATTTGGTTACACAGGCACACCTTGTTACATTAAATGGTGACATAGAACGTGTAGACTGGTTGAAGTACCTAAGTTCTGTAATGTATAGAGGCCAGGTTAGGCATGGATGTCTATGTAATTTTTGGGTAATCGATGTCAAACACACTGTAGTATTTTCAATATATCTGTTATATGTTAAATCTACCATGTCACGATGACGTAATTATTTCTCAAATGTAATGTTATACTATTATGTTCGTTGACCTTCTGTTATTGTAAAATATGCTGAATCACAATGATGTATATACATAAACTAGTTACACAATTATATACCTAGATGATTCTGAATATTAGTCAGCAAATTATAAACTTGTATATATATGTAGGATTTGAAATCAATAAACACTTTTCAGTTACAGCAGATTCAATGTCTCGTCTCTGACTGTATTCCTTGCGATACCACATTTTGGCTTCCCCAGGTGGGCCTTAATCATTAAGGTTCGTGTTGAAGTTGATCAAAGTCTTCAACCAATTCATTGTTGTATATTCATCATGGAAATGAAACTTCGAGAATTAGATTTGTCAGATCCTGAACGATCAAATGCATGGTTCTTAGCGTTTGAAGCCAAGGCAAGAGGGAAGAAAGTGGTTGACGTTAAAGCAGAAGCAAATCTTCAACAATCACTGGCAAAAACTTGACTTGAATTGATGCTTGATTTCTTGCGTCTCAAACCAACAGCGACATTTGACGATCTCAAAGAAAGAGTGAGACAATACAAGCAGACGTCAAAGTTCCTCAACCGTGGCGATGACAACAAAGCTGTGTTTCAGACGAATGGCGTGACCAATGATGTACTGTACATTCAATAAAGACATCAGAGTATAGAAATTGTGGTACGAGTCACCCCCCAAGACGATTTCCTGGATATGGAAAAGAATGCCACGGGTGTAGGAAGCAAGGACATTTGAAGAGGTATTGTCGATCTAAAACTACTAATAAGTATTGTAACTTTCAAACATAATGTAAACTCAGAAAATAACTTCGTTAACGAGCAAGAACAATATTTTATCGGTAATATTGACGACGAAGTCGTGAATAGTAAGGAATCAATCATGGAGATGGTTGAAATAAACGGAATTAAAGTAACTATGCAACACGACACTGGTGCATCGTGCACAATTTTATCCTCTGTCTTGTGTCATGAGATCGGTTCGCCTGATCTTGAATTATCTGAACGTAAATTAAGTAATTATGATAATCGTGGTCTCAATGTATTAGGGGAATGTTTATTAACAATAGTTAGAGAGGGAGTACCCTTACCAATAAATGTACAAATAGTTGACTCTTCACGTAAATACGGTTTATTTGGAATAGATATTTTGAAACTTTCGCATGTTGGTTCTGTTGAAATCTCTACTGAGTATTTACCTGTTGTTAGGGGTATTGTGGCCACGATGAAACTCAAAACAACTGCCAAACCAAAATTTTGTAACGCGCGACCGGTTCCATTGCCATTACAGGCTGCTGCGACCAAAGAACTTGAGCGTCTGCAAGTCATGGGCGTTATAGTGCCTTTGAAAACTGGCGGAGTGGAAAATGCCTCCCCTATTGTTTGGGTAAAATAGTCTAATGGTGACCTCCGTATGTGTGCTGATTTCAGTGTACACGTGGACGGTAAAATTCTTAGTGATTCTTATCCCATTCCTAACATGGAAACAATTTTTGCAAATCTAAACGGTGCAAGATATTTCGCAAAAGTCGATTTAAAATCTGCGTACTGGCAAATAGCGATTGACGAAGAGGCACAAAATCTTTCAACATTGAATACAAATAAAGGTTTGTTCAAGGTTACACGTCTTCAAATGGGCATGCAAAATAGTTCTTCCATTTTTCAACAAGCAATTGAACAAATTGTCACTGGTCTAAAAGGCATCATCCCATATCAGGATGATATTTTGATATACGCGGCAAACGAATATTCCTTAAAAAAGAGCTTAAATGCAGTCATGGAACAATTTAGACAGCGACGTTTGTCTATCAATAAAGAAAAATGTGTTCAAAAAGTTGAATATGTTTCATTTTCAGGCTTCAAAATAAGTGCCAGTTGCATAGGGCTAGACCCAAAATTGGTTGACAAAATTATATCTATTGCTCCGCCCACCTCACGTGATGACGTAGCCTCGTTTGTGGGGTTGGTCAATTTTTTTGGACGTTTTAATCACAATTTTGCAGAAAAACTAAAACCGTTAAACGATTTACGTGAACAAGAATGCGCTTTCAAATGGACTGACGCTGCTCAACAAGCTTTTATCAATCTAAAACAAGAGCTTTCTTCAAAGCCACTTGAAGAACCTTATTCTTTATCCAAAGAGGTTACATTAACTACTGATGCCTCAGATAATGCAATCGCAGGCATTTTAAGGCAAGACGAAAACCTGTTCTTTTCGTGTCTAAAACTCTGTCGAGTGCTGAATGAAACTACTCCTCCACAGAACATGAGGCGCTTGCTATTGTTTGATGTTGTGAACGTCTTCGGCAATTTTTGTTGGGTCGCCGTTTCTCGATCATTACTGATCATCAAGCGCTAGTCTTTTTATTTGGCAAAAATAAAGCCATTCCAAAAACTGCATCAGCCCGAGTTTGTCGTTGGGCAATTAAGCTAATGGCTTTTGATTTCGACTTAAAACATCGCCCAGGCAGTCTAATTTCACATGCTGATGCACTATCGCGTTTATCCCAAACCACAGTTTCACGTGAAGACGTTGTCGCTATCATAAATGTTGCCACTTCCTCTGCATTTATTTGCTCGTGTTCTTGACGTGGCCACTGTCAAATCAGCCACTGATTGTGACCCTTTAGCAAAGGATGTTATTTCTCGTGTTGTATTAGGCCGCTGGGTCAATCTTTCTCAAGCCGAACAGCCATTTGCAAAAGTGAGTGATAATTTGACTGTTGAAAATGGGATGTTATAATTCAAATCATCCCCTTTCGTCCCTTTAAAACTCCGCCCAATTGTACTTTAGAAGGCGCATTCAACTCACTAAGGTATAAATGCCACTACTCGTTTTCTATTGCAAGGTGCCTGGTGGCAAGGAATATTTCATGATGTAGACCGTTATGTGTCTGATTGTTCAAAGTGTTCTGAAACACGTCCTGTGTGCGATCGTTCTGTGCATCGTTGGCCTGAAGCTGCCCCTTGGGAGCGTGTTCACATGGATTTTGCCCATATTACTGACATAGAGAACATCTTAATTGTCGCCGACGACGGTAGTGGCTGGATTGAGGCCTTTAAATGAGCTGATCGGGCTACCGTCAATCGTCATTCACATTCTTGCGCAGATTTTTTCTCGTTTCGGAATTCCAAAAGGCTTTGTTTCAGATAATGCAAAGGAATTCATTAATGATGATATCGTTCAATGGTTGGTCACTTCAGGCTCCTCTAAATTTGAATCCCCTGTTTATTTTCCCCGAGCTAATGGTTTTGCAGAACGCGCAGTTCAAACAGTCAAAAAATCCATGAAGGCTTGGAATACCGGTTTGCGTATCTCGTTCGGCTTATTTTTATATCGTATCTTACTGGTTCACCGTGCCACATCCCTAGCGAAGGGGAAGACTCCTGCAGAGATTTTAACAGGCCGCCAGCTTCGAGCTCCTTTCGTTGCTGATTTTTCTATTGGAGATACTGTTATGTATAAACCGGTTAGTAACAAGGCTGCTCAGCTTGCAGAATATATTGTAGCTAAAGGTAATAATACGGCGTGGTTATCCACTGACGGCAGAACTGTCTTAGCTTCTCGTTCTCAATTTGGACGATCGGGTAGCGATAAAAACAATGTAAATACAGAGACATCTTCGTCTCACGAAGTAGCTACTCCTATTATACATAGTACATCATCTGTGGATCGTTCTGTACCTGAAGAAACGACAGCGGTTCGCCGTTCAATTCGTATATCTCAACCACCGGATAGATTAGGATATAATTAGATTTATTGATATTATATTGATATTATAATCTACTATATTCACACAAAGTAGAAATTATATTAAAATTGTTATTCGGCTAATTGTATTAATTCTGTTTTATAATTATTTTCCTATCATCGAACTAAAAGGAGGAAGTTCTAGTATTTTCAATATATATTATATGATAAATCTACCATGTCACGATGACATAATTATTTCTCAAATGTAATGTTATGCTATCATGTTCGTTGACCTTCTGTTATTGTAAAATATGCCGAATCACAATGATGTATATACATAAACCAGTTACGCAATTATATACCTAGATGATTCTGTAATATTAGTCAGCAAATTATAAACTTGCATATATATGTAGGATTTGAAATCACTTTTTGGGCCCATTTTCCAAGCTGAGAATTTTTTTTTGGATACGAAGATTCAGAATTTGGAACGTTTTGTTTTTCCTTTTTTGATTTTATAGAGATCTTTGATTTTGAAAACTTTCAAGTACTTCAGATAAGCAATCTGAAAGTCGAATGACTATTTTTTTAAATTTTTGAACATCTTGGAGCATTCATAGAATTTTTGAATTATTTTACTACTTTATTTTTTCAATAATTTGCACTCCTCCGAGCCTGCAGAACTGGTGTTTCCTTTCTGCCTCGCACAAGTCTTGCTTCACTCAACTGAGCTCATGCGTCTTAATTTATAAACTTTCTTGCCTGTCTTAATGTACGTAGGATAATTGTGCGATAATTGTGATTCTGTAATATTAGTCAGCAAATTATAAACTTGCATATATATGTAGGATTTGAAATCACTTTTTGGGCCCATTTTCCAAGCTGAGAATTTTTTTTTGGATACGAAGATTCAGAATTTGGAACGTTTTGTTTTTCCTTTTTTGATTTTATAGAGAGCTTTGATTTTGAAAACTTTCAAGTACTTCAGATAAGCAATCTGAAAGTCGAATGACTATTTTTTTAAATTTTTGAACATCTTGGAGCATTCATAGAATTTTTGAATTATTTTACTACTTTATTTTTTCAATAATTTGCACTCCTCCGAGCCTGCAGAGCTGGTGTTTCCTTTCTGCCTCGCACAAGTCTTGCTTCACTCAACTGAGCTCATGCGTCTTAATTTATAAACTTTCTTGCCTGTCTTAATGTACGTAGGATAATTGTGAGAAAGTATTTTACTCCAGGGTATGTCAGTTATTCCAATCCGAAACTCAGAGCCGAACCTCTGAAATGATGGAAATTATTTCAAACGAAAATGTGAGTATTACTTTAAATTATTAGAACAAATACAATTCGAGCTCAACTTGCAAAATATATCCTATGGTATTATCAATTATCAAGATAATTGGAAAATTTCATATTATACTTGAAATAGTTTGAAAGAAATTCTTCTTCTTCTCTATAATAAGGAATACTTAATTTATGTTGAGATTGATTGCTCTGAGCATTTATCTATATTCGGGGATCGAATTATCAAGCAATCGTTAAAAAGTCATTTAAGATGATAAGCATTCGCAGGAAAATTAACAGTCTGTTGACGGTTTCAGTTTATTATAAAAGTTTTCTCCGACTAAATGAAGATACATTCATTCATTTATTCACGTTGAATAATTCATAAATCAGTACAAAAATTTTTTGAACCATTCTGTACCTGAATTTGCAAATGTAAGCTAAATGGAAAAATGAAATCGTTGAAGCTTAATTAGCGACTAATATCATAATTGACAAAACTGAGCCTAAATCAAACTTTTGAGCTTAAATAATAATTTTGCATTATTTAGCTTATCTAGCCGCAAAATATTAAGTTATTTTCTGAAAATTTTTATACAAAGTGCATTAAGATAAATTGTAGATTTCCTAGTTGCGTTAATAGTTATATGCTGTTTAATTTTGTTTCTTATCGCTCGAAGCTTCAGAATTCGAGAAGAAGTATTTTCAATTTTTAGCATCTTCTTTAGTTGCAAACTTGTGGCAAATAAAATTTGAATTTTTATCGATATGTTGAAATTAATACTATAATGCAAAAAGAACTTCCCTGTTCATTCATTGAAAACTGTCTAAACTATGTAAGCGTCATAGTGGATGATTCCTTTGCGCTGTTTACATGATGAACATTTAAAGATTGATTAGAGAGCCAAAATTTGAGAGTCTCTTCTAAAACTGATGCTGAAGAATATGCAATTTTCTCTTACAAGAGACATATCAGAGTGATAATGTGATGAGTGCACTCTAACAGTCGCAGTATAGCATAATAGTAAATGCAATGAAAGTTTAATAGTAAATTACCCGATTGGTAATATATTTTGATAATGACTTACCCCTTGCATCACACAATAATCAATAAAGATATACAGATACAAAAACACTGTGTACGTACGATTGATTGATGGGCTCCAGTTCCAATCGAAATTCATCTCATATTCTTCATCATCATTTTTCATTATAAATCCATGATAGCGAGTGCTAACACTTGGTCCAACAAAGAGGAATAATTTTCCATATATACTTGGTACTAACGTTGTTATTTTAGAAATGATTGCGTTACCAAGCCAAAATTCATACCCAAAATCACCAAAGCCATTTTCATACTCTACCCAAGATCGATTGAAATTCAATTTGCCTGTATCTCTCTTTCCTAAGTGGACCTTTTGTACTATAATAAACGTTAAGAATAAGTTGAAATGTTGTCTTTGTTTCCACTCACAAATAGTCTATATTCTACATACTATACATATTCATATTTATCAATCAATTGTCATAAAAACGAAGCATTTAGTCAAACATTTCATATCTAGCAGTCACGACAATGAACTGAATGATAATAAAACGTATGATGGATGCATTGATGATATCCACAACTCAGTGGAAGTTATTTGATTAAGAATTGGTTTACAGGTCATTTGCATTGAAAAAGGCTTGAAGCAGGCAGTAAACTCTAAGCGCTTTAGAATTTTCTAATGATTCTATTCGTTATTTCAAAACTTCCAAACTCGTCTAAAAATTAAAATTAAATAGAAATTCGCAGTGTACTTATACGACATTGATATTGAAATGGTAAACTACTTTAAACCAAACTTGCTAGACAGCCCTTGAATAGATTACCTTGCTTGAACTATAAGAATAATAACTTACCTCCATCAGAGGCTGAAACATCAATTTTAATTGGATATAGAAAGCTTGAAAAGTTGAAGTAGAATACCCCAGTTTGTTGAATGGTTCGAAGATCATTTAACGCTAAGAAGAATAAAATTTAGATTTCCTATAGATTGATGATAGGGTATGAGAAAAAGAAATGGCTATATTCGTTAATCAAATATTCAATACTTGTTGAGCTGTAAAGAGAGGAATGTAAATACTTCTATTTAACATCCATTTGGTAAATCGATATTGTGATTTAATGACCTTGAAGAATTATCCCATTACAGAGTGTCTCATTGAGCAGGTGGACTCATTATGGTAGATAATATAGGGACAATGATTCAATTCAATTCAATTCAATTACTTTATTTGAGTGTCTATGCTTTTAGCTTGATTATTATAACAGATTAACTTAACTTGTGTTACTTCTCAATTAAAGGGTTTTAATTTCTCGATACTAATTAACTATATTGTGAAGCGCCATTGGATTATTCTAAGAAATGGCGCTATATAAATTCATTATTATTATTATTATATGGAATCATGGAATATTTTTCTGAGCTATGATTGGCTGAGAGCTATTTCTATTTTGAAAGAAAGCTATATCGATTAGCTTTGGGCTATGCAATTTAGTCATGTGGGCCATACCGTTTAAATAAGGCCACCATGGCAACATAAATTCAGAAAAATCGAATACTCATTGCAACGTGACTCGAAAGAATTTTCTCAGGCTTTGTAAACATAAATGATTAAAATTCAAGGGTATTTTCTATTAAAAATTAAAAATGTATTTCATAAATACGATATGGAACTTAGTACTACGGTCTGTGTCATGTTGTATTAACACTCCTCGAGGTGCTGTGAGACACGCAATAAGTTAAAAATCACTCGCCAAGCACCTCGTGATTTTGTAACGGTTCTCTTGTGTCTCACTTCCTGTCCAATGCGTATGTTGTATATTTGTAAAATAGAATTGACGGTTAAATATTGGTAACACACTATACTAACATTACAGCCTCAGCAGTAAGTATATCATTGTACAAAATTTGAATATGTGGTTTTGAAATAAATATGCATTCGTTTATTTATACGTACTCCAATCGTTCCAATGTAATACTTACTCATATTGGATAGGAAAACAAGTGAATGTCACATACATACACTGATGACCGCTAATTTATTGTTGTGTGTATAATATGTGTAACAAGAAAAAAATGATGAATAATTTAAAAATCAATATAAATATTCATATAATTTAGTCATATACATACTCATGCATTCTCCTGGTTCACAAATTCTTCTTTTGGTTGAATTTCCGTAGCAAACGACATTATCACATTTTGGTAGTGTTGTGTTGCGTAAACATGTTCTATATTTGAATGGGTTTACTTTACCACATGGATCAGGACACGTTGGATCATTGTACCAAGAAGACCAATATCCAACCACTGAATGATACAATAATGTAGGAGTAACAGTAAAATAGACTTTCATTATTAACTAGGGCAACAAAAAGACGAAAATGATGGATTACCTTCCGAGGAATTTTTGCAGGTGTACTAGAAAAGAAAACAACAACAAGAAATCATCTACTAGGCTAATATCAAAAGAACATAATAGAGTACCTTCCGAGGAACGTTTGCAGGAGTACTAGAAAACAATCAAAAACAAAACTAAAACAAAACAATAAAAATATTTGAAAATATAAATATTTGTCTTGATCTTAATAAATAAATAAATAAATAAATAAATAAATAAATAAATAAATAAATAAATAAATAAATAAATAAATAAATAAATAAATAAATAAATAAATAAATAAATAAATAAATAAATAAATAAATAAATAAATAAATAAATAAATAAATAAATAAATAAATAAATAAATAAATAAATAAATAAATAAATAAATAAATAAATAAATAAATAAATAAATAAATAAATAAATAAATAAATAAATAAATAAATAAATAAATAAATAAATAAATAAATAAATAAATAAATAAATAAATAAATAAATAAATAAATAAATAAATAAATAAATAAATAAATAAATAAATAAATAAATAAATAAATAAATAAATAAATAAATAAATAAATAAATAAATAAATAAATAAATAAATAAATAAATAAATAAATAAATAAATAAATAAATAAATAAATAAATAAATAAATAAATAAATAAATAAATAAATAAATAAATAAATAAATAAATAAATAAATAAATAAATAAATAAATAAATAAATAAATAAATAAATAAATAAATAAATAAATAAATAAATAAATAAATAAATAAATAAATAAATAAATAAATAAATAAATAAATAAATAAATAAATAAATAAATAAATAAATAAATAAATAAATAAATAAATAAATAAATAAATAAATAAATAAATAAATAAATAAATAAATAAATAAATAAATAAATAAATAAATAAATAAATAAATAAATAAATAAATAAATAAATAAATAAATAAATAAATAAATAAATAAATAAATAAATAAATAAATAAATAAATAAATAAATAAATAAATAAATAAATAAATAAATAAATAAATAAATAAATAAATAAATAAATAAATAAATAAATAAATAAATAAATAAATAAATAAATAAATAAATAAATAAATAAATAAATAAATAAATAAATAAATAAATAAATAAATAAATAAATAAATAAATAAATAAATAAATAAATAAATAAATAAATAAATAAATAAATAAATAAATAAATAAATAAATAAATAAATAAATAAATAAATAAATAAATAAATAAATAAATAAATAAATAAATAAATAAATAAATAAATAAATAAATAAATAAATAAATAAATAAATAAATAAATAAATAAATAAATAAATAAATAAATAAATAAATAAATAAATAAATAAATAAATAAATAAATAAATAAATAAATAAATAAATAAATAAATAAATAAATAAATAAATAAATAAATAAATAAATAAATAAATAAATAAATAAATAAATAAATAAATAAATAAATAAATAAATAAATAAATAAATAAATAAATAAATAAATAAATAAATAAATAAATAAATAAATAAATAAATAAATAAATAAATAAATAAATAAATAAATAAATAAATAAATAAATAAATAAATAAATAAATAAATAAATAAATAAATAAATTAATTAATAAATAAATAAATAAATAAATTAATAAATTAATTAATTAATATAATGATCTTCTAGCCCTACATATGCAAAGGCTGTTGGCTTCTGAAGGCAACTAATTGTAATTAACATATAAGTATTCATACTAAAGTAGGTTAAAATATTCGCGTTTCCTGTTTTAGTGAAATTATATGGTTTATTTTTGATTTGATTAAAAAAATGGAACTTTTATATAGTCCATGATTTATGTTCAAAGTAAATGATTTGCGATTCCATGGAACATGAAGCATAAAGAAAATACCAAGCTTATATGTTTAAAGAGAGCTCTGATTGAAAATTGATTTATAAATCAAATTTGGTGAGCTTCACAACAAAATTTGACTAAAACAAGTAGCTGGAAAATGTATGAAATCTTGCATTTTCACGTGCATTTCAAGTTGTCCAGGGTAACCTGCCGTTTTAGTTTGATCGCACGTTTCGACATACAATAAAAATCCAGGATGTTAGTTTTAATGATACCATCATATTCTCTTGCTTTGGGCTTGCGATGTGACATGTATTACCTTTTACTTCTGAAGAATAACCTTGTCTATTTTAAAATAAATGAATGCATTTTAGATTGGACCTTAAATCGTAAAACCATTGAACATTTCTAATAATCATATGTTGTATACGCAGCTAATATGTGTGTATGTATGTATGCATTTTCGTCAAATATGACGACGCGATCACACAAGGATGTAAAACCGTTTATGTGTGCCGCTGAATAATTAATAGCTAAATACAAGTAGTTTAATCTATTTGTAATAATTTTCATAACGAATAATATGATCATTTTTAGCTTTAATAGCATTATCATATATACAAAGTGTATATCCTAACAAAATATTTGACTAACTACATATTATATATATTAGATAGCATCCCATACTAAACGAACGTCGGCGAAGTATAGTGATTTAAGAGCATATGTACGTACTTTGTGCTAGATTTAATGAACAAATAGAGCCTGAAAAAATTGCGAACATTTTAGTAAAAAGCAGCTATAAATATTAACTATGTTCATACTCACGTCAAGAAAAATTATTGTTCCACAATCTGCATCATCAACTAACTTATCAAATACATTTGTTCCATTATAAATACCACAAATGTGATTTGGCGTAATGTAAGCGTTCTTGCAATAAGTTATAGCCGATGAGTTTCTACCAAGGTGACGACAAGTATAAATAGTAGAGGCGTTGCGAGTGATCAAGCCATTGTCTGCCTCGATTTTTTTCCCGCCAAAATATCGTCCTTGGAAGATAACTGAATTATTCTTGTAACAAGAATGATTTATGCCAATAACGTTTGATATAATTGCGTATAGAAGAACAAATAGGAGATGTATTTTGAGATATTTCTTCATCTTGAAAGCTGTTTAACGTCTATATTCAATTTTGTAGTCATCACAGAAGTTTGGCTACTTCTGAATAACTAATTCAGTTGTTTCTTGTTCTCTAAGACTTTTATCTATAGAATGTGAAACGGACAGATATCCACATTCACTTGGAGCGGAAAATTAAAAACTTTGAGTGATGACAGCGTTTTATATAACAAAAAAGCAGATGCAAACTCAGATTAACCAATGGTTGCAATTAAATACTTTTGAATACATATTCAAATTAACGGCATTTAAAATAGAATATTAAACAGTCTCGTATTCAGATCAACCAGGAATTGTATATTGAAGGCTTTTTAACGAACATAACAATTAATGTTGTTTCCTATGGAACATAAAAAATTGTAATTCACGGGTTTCGATTGAATAGTTTAAAAATAAATATTCAAGGCTGCTGAATACAAAATAAAACATGAAACAGGCTCGAATTCAGATTAATCACGGGTTGTTAATTGAAGATCGAATTCAGATTAATCAGGGGTTGTTAATTGAAGACTTTCAGTGAACATTAATTTTTAAAGTGTTTCCTATGGAACATAAAACAGATGTATATTCCGATTAATCTAGAATTTCGATTAAAAATTTAAATATAAATATTCAAAGTTGCTGAATATAAAATCGAACATGAAACAGGCTCGAATTCAGATTAATCACGGGTTGTTAATTGAAGATCGAATTCAGATTAATCAGGGGTTGTTAATTGAAGACTTTCAGTGAACATTAATTTTTACAGTGTTTCCTATGAAAAATAAAACAGATTTATATACCGATTAATCACGGGTTTCGATTGAATAGTTTAAAAATAAATATTCAAAGTTCCTGAATATAAAATCGAACTTGAAACAGGCTCGAATTCAGATTAATCACGGGTTGTTATTTGAAGACTTTCAGTGGACATTAATTTTTACAGTGTTTCCTATGGAACATAAAACAGATTTATATTCCGATTAATCACGGGTTTCGATTGAATAGTTTAAAAATTAATATTCAAGGCTGCTGAATACAAAATAAAACATGAAACAGGCTCGAATTCAGATTAATCACGGGTAGTTAATTGAAGACTTTCAGTGAACATTAATTTTTACAGTGTTTCCTATGAAAAATAAAACAGATTTATATTCCGATTAATCACGGGTTTCGATTGAATAGTTTAAAAATAAATATTCAAAGTTCCTGAATATAAAATCGAACTTGAAACAGGCTCGAATTCAGATTAATCACGGGTTGTTAATTGAAGACTTTCAGTTGACATTAATTTTTACAGTGTTTCCTATGGAACATAAAACAGATTTATATTCCGATTAATCACGGGTTTCGATTGAATAGTTTAAAAATAAATATTCAAAGTTGCTGAATATAAAATCGAACATGAAACAGGCTCGAATTCAGATTAATCACGGGTAGTTAATTGAAGACTTTCAGTGAACATTAATTTTTACAGTGTTTCCTATGAAAAATAAAACAGATTTTTATTCCGATTAATCACGGGTTTCGATTGAATAGTTTAAAAATAAATATTCAAAGTTGCTGAATATAAAATCGAACTTGAAACAGGCTCGAATTCAGATTAATCAGGGGTTGTTAATTGAAGACTTTCAGTGGACATTAATTTTTACAGTGTTTCCTATGGAATATAAAACAGATTTATATTCCGATTAATCACGGGTTTCGATTGAATAATTTAAAAATAAATTTTCAAAATGGGTGAAGATAAAATCGAACATGAAACAGGCTCGAATTCAGATTAATCACGGGTTGTTAATTGAAGACTTTCGGTCAACATTAATTTTTACAGTGTTTCCTATGGAAGATAAAACAGATGTATATTCCGATTAATCACGACTTTCGATTAAATAATTTAAAAATAAATATTCCAAGTTACTGAATATAAAATCGAACATGAAAATGGCTCGAATTCAGATTAATCACGGGTTGTTAATTGAAGACTTTCAGTGAACATTAATTTTACAGTGTTTCCTATGGAATATAAAACAGATTTATATTCCGATTAATCACGGGTTTCGATTGAATAATTTAAAAATAAATTTTCAAAGTGGGTGAAGATAAAATCGAACATGAAACAGGCTCGAATTCAGATTAATCACGGGTTGTTAATTGAAGACTTTCGGTCAACATTAATTTTTACAGTGTTTCCTATGGAAGATAAAACAGATGTATATTCCGATTAATCACGACTTTCGATTAAATAATTTAAAAATAAATATTCAAAGTTACTGAATATAAAATAGAACCTGAAAATGGCTCGAATTCAGATTAATCACGGGTAGTTAATTGAAGACTTTCAGTGAACATTAATTTTTACAGTGTTTCCTATGAAAAATAAAACAGATTTATATTCCGATTAATCACGGGTTTCGATTGAATAGTTTAAAAATAAATATTCAAAGTTCCTGAATATAAAATCGAACTTGAAACAGGCTCGAATTCAGATTAATCACGGGTTGTTAATTGAAGACTTTCAGTGAACATTAATTTTTAAAGTGTTTCCTATGGAACATAAAACAGATGTATATTCCGATTAATCTAGAATTTCGATTAAAAATTTAAATATAAATATTCAAAGTTGCTGAATATAAAATCGAACATGAAACAGGCTCGAATTCAGATTAATCACGGGTTGTTAATTGAAGATCGAATTCAGATTAATCAGGGGTTGTTAATTGAAGACTTTCAGTGAACATTAATTTTTACAGTGTTTCCTATGAAAAATAAAACAGATTTATATACCGATTAATCACGGGTTTCGATTGAATAGTTTAAAAATAAATATTCAAAGTTCCTGAATATAAAATCGAACTTGAAACAGGCTCGAATTCAGATTAATCACGGGTTGTTATTTGAAGACTTTCAGTGGACATTAATTTTTACAGTGTTTCCTATGGAACATAAAACAGATTTATATTCCGATTAATCACGGGTTTCGATTGAATAGTTTAAAAATTAATATTCAAGGCTGCTGAATACAAAATAAAACATGAAACAGGCTCGAATTCAGATTAATCACGGGTAGTTAATTGAAGACTTTCAGTGAACATTAATTTTTACAGTGTTTCCTATGAAAAATAAAACAGATTTATATTCCGATTAATCACGGGTTTCGATTGAATAGTTTAAAAATAAATATTCAAAGTTCCTGAATATAAAATCGAACTTGAAACAGGCTCGAATTCAGATTAATCACGGGTTGTTAATTGAAGACTTTCAGTTGACATTAATTTTTACAGTGTTTCCTATGGAACATAAAACAGATTTATATTCCGATTAATCACGGGTTTCGATTGAATAGTTTAAAAATAAATATTCAAAGTTGCTGAATATAAAATCGAACATGAAACAGGCTCGAATTCAGATTAATCACGGGTAGTTAATTTAAGACTTTCAGTGAACATTAATTTTTACAGTGTTTCCTATGAAAAATAAAACAGATTTTTATTCCGATTAATCACGGGTTTCGATTGAATAGTTTAAAAATAAATATTCAAAGTTGCTGAATATAAAATCGAACTTGAAACAGGCTCGAATTCAGATTAATCAGGGGTTGTTAATTGAAGACTTTCAGTGGACATTAATTTTTACAGTGTTTCCTATGGAATATAAAACAGATTTATATTCCGATTAATCACGGGTTTCGATTGAATAATTTAAAAATAAATTTTCAAAATGGGTGAAGATAAAATCGAACATGAAACAGGCTCGAATTCAGATTAATCACGGGTTGTTAATTGAAGACTTTCGGTCAACATTAATTTTTACAGTGTTTCCTATGGAAGATAAAACAGATGTATATTCCGATTAATCACGACTTTCGATTAAATAATTTAAAAATAAATATTCCAAGTTACTGAATATAAAATCGAACATGAAAATGGCTCGAATTCAGATTAATCACGGGTTGTTAATTGAAGACTTTCAGTGAACATTAATTTTACAGTGTTTCCTATGGAATATAAAACAGATTTATATTCCGATTAATCACGGGTTTCGATTGAATAATTTAAAAATAAATTTTCAAAGTGGGTGAAGATAAAATCGAACATGAAACAGGCTCGAATTCAGATTAATCACGGGTTGTTAATTGAAGACTTTCGGTCAACATTAATTTTTACAGTGTTTCCTATGGAAGATAAAACAGATGTATATTCCGATTAATCACGACTTTCGATTAAATAATTTAAAAATAAATATTCAAAGTTACTGAATATAAAATAGAACCTGAAAATGGCTCGAATTCAGATTAATCACGGGTAGTTAATTGAAGACTTTCAGTGAACATTAATTTTTACAGTGTTTCCTATGAAAAATAAAACAGATTTATATTCCGATTAATCACGGGTTTCGATTGAATAGTTTAAAAATAAATATTCAAAGTTCCTGAATATAAAATCGAACTTGAAACAGGCTCGAATTCAGATTAATCACGGGTTGTTAATTGAAGACTTTCAGTTGACATTAATTTTTACAGTGTTTCCTATGGAACATAAAACAGATTTATATTCCGATTAATCACGGGTTTCGATTGAATAGTTTAAAAATAAATATTCAAAGTTGCTGAATATAAAATCGAACATGAAACAGGCTCGAATTCAGATTAATCACGGGTAGTTAATTGAAGACTTTCAGTGAACATTAATTTTTACAGTGTTTCCTATGAAAAATAAAACAGATTTTTATTCCGATTAATCACGGGTTTCGATTGAATAGTTTAAAAATAAATATTCAAAGTTGCTGAATATAAAATCGAACTTGAAACAGGCTCGAATTCAGATTAATCAGGGGTTGTTAATTGAAGACTTTCAGTGGACATTAATTTTTACAGTGTTTCCTATGGAATATAAAACAGATTTATATTCCGATTAATCACGGGTTTCGATTGAATAATTTAAAAATAAATTTTCAAAGTGGGTGAAGATAAAATCGAACATGAAAGAGGCTCGAATTCAGATTAATCACGGGTTGTTAATTGAAGACTTTCGGTCAACATTAATTTTTACAGTGTTTCCTATGGAAGATAAAACAGATGTATATTCCGATTAATCACGACTTTCGATTAAATAATTTAAAAATAAATATTCCAAGTTACTGAATATAAAATCGAACATGAAAATGGCTCGAATTCAGATTAATCACGGGTTGTTAATTGAAGACTTTCAGTGAACATTAATTTTACAGTGTTTCCTATGGAACATAAAACAGATGAATATTCTGATCAATCCCGAATTTCGATTAAATAATTTAAAAATAAATATTCAAAGTTACTGAATATAAAATAGAACCTGAAAATGGCTCGAATTCAGATTAATCACGGGTTGTTAATTGACGACTTTCAATGAACATTAAAATTTTAGTGTTTCCTATCTTGCAATTTTAAAACAATTTTATCAAGTGTTCAATCAAATCAGTTTCTTCAATACATACCCAAGGTAACTGTATTTAAGTTGAATCTAATACGAAACAGACTCGTTTTCAGAGTTATCACTGTTCTGGAATTGAAGACTGTTAACGTACAATAGAGTTTAGACTGTTACGTTTGAATATATAACAGACTTAAATTCATTGTAAACACGGGTTCCGATTCAATAGCTTTGAATACATTTTCAAAGTTATCGAATTTAGAGTACAATATGGAAGAGAGTGGTATTCTGATTAATCAAGGGTTGCGAATGAAATCCCGGGGGGTAACTCCCATACTGCTGCTATACGAGGACATGCCACTTTTTTGGGGTCTATATTCCAGCTGAGAAATTATACTTTTGGGGTAGAAAATTTAGAAACATTAAACGTTTTGTGTACCATTTCGATTTTCGAGAGAATTTGGGAAAAAACTGAGTTTGGAGGCTGAAAACTTTTATGAAATGAAATTTTAATGAAATTTTTACCCATATACAGATATAACATTCCCGCATAAAGCCTACATGGAAGTTCCCTCCCTTGTCTTTTGGGTAGCATTTTCAAGTTTTTGAAACAACTTGGGTAGCACTGACAGGGGATTTGCGAGACTTCTCGAGTACTTCACATTTTTCCAAAGTGGCACCCCCCATCAATACGTCATTTTGAGTTGACCCCCCCGGGTATTAACAGATCTTCCTACTACATATGTTGTTAAAAATAATTGCCATGTCTGATCCTACGATACTTGCACTGCATACTCCGCATCAGTAATACCTTTTTATGTCGAAAAAAACTTCCTTCAACCAAAATTCATTTGGTGTAAACTTCCTTATAAGACAACTTTTGGTTCGACGTGACATCTTGATTATTTACGGAAAGCAACATGATTAAATGCACTGCTGGACTGATTTAAGTAAATAATTACATGCTGGTACACCTTCATGTTATTGATATATTGTTGAAGTAAAATCCTGAGACAAATTCCTAATATACGGAACATTGTTGCCACGCTAATACAAGGAATGTACAGTAAACGACAAGTTATCCAAGGCACTATAAATAAGTTATATCAAATAAAGCTTATCGATACAAAGCTTGTCGTTTTAGTGAACTCTATTTGTGTTTAGATTTACATTGATCCCATCATTATAGTATCCCTATACCCCCATGGTGTTTAATATTTATACTGTGATATTATTTGCAATAAATATTTAGATTTCCAATTTGCATGTATACTATTGTGAAATTAATAACGGAATCGTTCCATGTCAGCGTATTGTTCTAAATAGGATGAAGAGGAAGTAAGATTCATAACCGAATAATCAAACTGTCTTCAGAACCATTTTGTACGAATAAATTGGAATCTGCTCTCCATTACCATCCTTATAACTTTCCCAATACATCCCAGATTTTGATGGGGCACCTGGAGGAGAGTTATATGATCCATGTAAGTTAGATTGAAGACAATCTTTGAACCACCATCCACCACCAAACTTCTGGGCACAATTTTCAGTTGGTGACGTATCTTGATCTCTGTCATAAGTTGAAAATTTCATTCCTTTGTGAAAAGTTAATGAGTCACCGGCGGCTGGAAAATAGAATTACATAGATGTAGCTGAGTAATAATAGATCGTGTATCGTGCGATGTTGGATGTGTTTTCCAAATATCAAATACAGATTACATTGTTCTCATCTTTGCTGTTGGGAGTCTTAGAGATACAATATGAATTCATTATCAATGTGAACTGCACGTTAGAAATAATGGAATTGGTTAAGATATCTTCTGCTAAAACGTTCAAATTATTGAATTTATATTGTAGTCATATTGTGTCTGTTTATGAAATGGGTATAAGGTGATTTCAGTCAAAGAGCTGCGGCATTCCGGATCACCGACGTTAAGTTTATGTTCTTGGAGGAAATGTTGACCAATGGCATGTGACTGATTATCGGGAATGCGTTGGGAAAGGTGGCGGATAGTAGAGCCGAATATAATCTCAAAGTCCGTGATTATTCAATGTGATTCAATGTATTAAGGCACTGTCTAAGCAAAACGGATTGCTTCATCAATGAGATTCTAAATAGAACCCACTTGAAATTCACAAAAAGATTTCATGATTTTGTATGTGTTTGGATTGTTTGGATAGAAATTTCAGTAGAAAAACTGTTTTATTGGTAATATTTTAGATTGGAAATATACAAATAGATTCATGAAAATATGTTTTTTACAATATAAATTAGTTTACTTGAAAATGGTTACGAGTTGTAATCACGAAATGTTATTTTGAAATAGATTATTTCTACTGTTCAACGTCGGTCGCAGAAGTTTTAATAATAAATAATTTTAATAAATAATAAAAAAAGTTAGTTTTCAAAATAAGGCTATAATAAAAGTGACTTGTATATTTGAATATTTCTTCAACTTTTCTATATTTCTACTACTAATAAGACTTTTTTAAATATACTTATTACAAAAACGTGCATAATGTACTATATACTGTCAACCTACTAACTATAAATGAGTTACAGTTTCAAGTTTAATTTTTAAAGGAATGGTTTTTTATCATACAAAATTGGCGATATACTTTCATACTGAAGCTTTGATGTCTTTGATATACTGTATCACATTGTGTAAAGAGTCTTGAATAGAGTATTATAAGCTAAATGGACAAAGTTGATGCAGTCCCTTAACTATCGTAGTGAAATTGTTCTAGAGTTTAGTGCAGAGCTATGTGACTAGAGTTAACTGCATGAAGTATTAAACTTTTGTAGGATAGTCGATTATGCCGCAATTCGCAGGTTTTACAATTAAGGATACATGAATGCATTATTAACCATAACTATCAAATCATACTTCCGGGTTGCGTACTTTACGTTATCCTGTACTGAGCATGCGCAAATTTTGTAGGTGTGATCTTTTGTGTTTTTGTTCAAATCTAATTTGAGCATTTTCAAACCATTAGCGTTTTACTTCAGTTTACAACATATTTAGTAGAACTTTATGCTTCTCATAGGTTGCTAAACATTTCTTTATACCTGTAGTTTATTTCTCCAATTTCTGGAAGAAATATATGTGTTTTTACCTCCGAATAACCATAGCAAGCAAATTTCAAAATCTTGATATTTTAAACTGAATTGAGGTTGATATAGCTAGATAAGAGGCTTAATCAAAAGGACAATATGTATATTTTCGTAAAATTTCGGCTTTGTGATGATAAGAAAATTAGATCTGCCTTGGAGTTTAAAGAAAATTACCTTGCATTATCTGTTACAAATCTAGCATCAAAATCAAGAAACTAACAAGGTTTAGTACGTGTCGATTCTCAAAAGTCACATGCAGCGGTGATTGATTCGGTTTATGTCTTTAACTTATTATAAACGTTGCAGAAAATTCCAATCTTTCAAATGACGTGCGTTCTTGATATATTTATTTTGGGATTGTTTCGAAATATACTTAAATTAATATTTGTGGAGTTACCTTCGTATTGAAATTACAGTAACAAATAAAAAATGGGAAATCTTTGACAAACTTTGCAGCGCTCAATTCTGAAAATTATAAAGTAAGTAGTATATCTTAATATATTCTATTGACTTGATAAATTGATTGGAATCCGTTTTGGATGAAAAGAAAGACCACGCTTTGCTTAATTCAATATTTCGTATAAAAAATACATGTATTTTCGTAAATATTTTGATCAAAAAGCGCGACCCGGGGGGTCCGTGTCGCTTTGTTCGCAACCCGCACTATCATCATCTAAAGTTCATGAGTTATATAGACTTAAAACCTTGACATTTCTTGCGAAAACTGGTCACAGTATTTATTACATTGATGTACGAATAATAGATTTTATTTAGACAAATTGTCTCGCTATTACATTTTGTTAGTTTTATCTATTTGAAATCGAAATCTAGCTTTGTCGGAATTTTGTGAAGGTACGTACTTCCTTCAATCGCTATTCCTCTCATATTGTTCGATGATACTTTTCGAGGATTTCTTATAGTGTATATCCCGAATATTGGGAGATTGCTATTTTAGGTAGAGATAAATTTTCTACATATTTTTCTTGTGTTTTTACTTTGCGTGAGCATTCCCTCTTCAAAGATGCAGTCAAAGTTACGATTTTGTGTCTCACTCTTTTTCATAGGAACCCTCATATTTTCCACAAGAGAGTCTACACAGGGTAAAAACATTAAACATGTTACTTATTTGTCTCTAAATAAAAAACAGCTGAACCAAATGCCAATCTGCTTTCAGTATGATGTTTACAACGTTCAGCTCAAAATTCTGAGCTAAATTCGATCAATTCAGGATCCAGGAAAAGATATAAAAGCCTCAAAGTCGAAAGTTTTTAGTTTTGGATTTTTCTCATTCAAATGCTCGTGCGATAAACACCTCTTTACGATTTCTTGTAAGCAGTCTATCGCTGCTGGTTATTGAAGGTGTGTGACAATTTTAATACGCTTCAACTATGACGACTATGCTTAGACGAAATGGTGAAGAGGTGTTAGTCGCGCGAGCACTTGAGTGAGAAAAATATAAAACTAAAATATTTTGACTTTACAGGATTATATCACTTTACCTGGATCTTGAATATTGATCAATTATAGCCTTAAATCTTCAGCTGAACATGGAAAATTGCATTCCGAAAAGAGATTGTCATTTGGTTCAGCCGTTTTTTATTTAGAGACAAATTAGTAAAATGTTTAGCGTTTTCCGGTGTAAACTTTGTTGTTGAAAATGAACGGATTCTTGTTGGAGAAAAAAGAGTGAGACACAATATTAACCCAAAGTCGTCACTTTGGCTGCATTTTTGAAGGAGAAATGACCGCGCAAAATAATACACAAGAAGATCATGTACTAATAGAAAATGTTTCTCTATCTAAAGAAGCAATCTCCCAATATCCGGGATTTACACTTTAATATGTCAGAAGAAAGAAAGTTCTGCGAAGATCATATTTTGATACTTAAAACTGAAAGTATGATCTAAATTTCACTCAGCTAATTTTTAACTCCTTAATAATTATTATACCAGCCATATTAGCAAGCAACAATGCTCTACATTTTATCCCAATTCTTCTTGTTTAGAAAATATCACCGTCGGAAGACATATATTTTCGATCTTCCTCTTGTCAAGACCTCAAAAGTAGAAAATTACCCTAGTGCTTACGGTACGGGATTGCCTGGTCATACTTAGCATTATAAACATGCTATAATTTCTATGAACATAAATTATGTATGTTGAAATTATTTGAGTTGACCGAATAAAAATATCTATCTACTTACAACAAAAGGAGTCAGATACTACACATTCATGATTGTTACAAATAATTCGATGCTTACGCAATTATCAGACAAATAAGCTCTATCTACATATATATCTGTCTATTTGATTTAAAAAAAACGTCACTCAAAATGATAAGCATTTGCAGGAAAATGAGCGCCTCTGTTCATCAAAGTATTTCTGAATTACCCTCCACCCAGGCCTATTAAAATAAAAATGAAACAACTAACATAATCATTGACAAATCATTCACAGAGCTCCTTCACGCTTAAATCACAATTTTAAGCTTTTGTAATAAGTTCACATTCTTTAAGTTATCTACCAATCAAATAATAAATTATTACCTCCAAATGTTTATATCAATTGCATAATGCTAAATAGATTTCCTAGTTGCGTTCATAATTATATGCTGTAGAATTTCTGTCTGTTGACGTTTGGAATTTCAGAATTCGATTAGAACTATTTTTGATTTTAAGCATCGACTTTAGTCGTAAAAGGGTGGCAAGTACAAGTTTTGAATTAGTATC
This sequence comes from Haliclystus octoradiatus, assembly GCA_916610825.1. Taxonomy (NCBI): domain Eukaryota; kingdom Metazoa; phylum Cnidaria; class Staurozoa; order Stauromedusae; family Haliclystidae; genus Haliclystus; species Haliclystus octoradiatus. The sequence goes on from OU744448.1 coordinate 2,294,458, forward strand.
GATATGATGAAATTAATACTAATCATGCAACGAAAACTTTCCGGTTCATTGATTAAAAACTGTATTTATAGGATAAACTATATAACCGTCACAGTGGATGCTGCTTTTGCACCGTCTACCTGAAAAATTTAAGGGTTTCAACTAAAATTGATGCGGCAGAATATTCAGCTTACTACATACATTTTAGAGTAAAGCTGGGTTGAGTGCACTGTATCAGTCCCAGTATAATCTTTGCAATGAATGCTTAAAGTGCACATGACACCAAAAAATTTTATTCCGGAATCAAGTAGCTCATGCAAAATAAATAGGAATGGCGGCAATAATATTTCGATTTTGACTCTTATGAGTGGAGATATTTAATTTTGAAAGTATCATATTTCAGAAATATTGCTCCTTCGAAAGACGGAACTCATGCCGGAATGACAAGAGAGCCCACTATGGAAAAATAACCAAGTCTATACTAAAATCGTAACTTTTTTCTCGTGAAAAAGAAATTGTCCACTTTCCAGAACAGATATACCCATATCTTCGGGACACCTTGTTGGCCATATATGACTGAAATTGAACGTAAAATGTAGAGTTTAGAAAGGTTTTATTAGACGTCGATGGAGTTTTTCTGTCAAAAAGGCGTTAAAACACTGGATTAAATTAACGTGTGTTATGCATCAATGTGTTGACTACTAAAACAGCGGCAAAACGCTTTGTATTCACCTCGCAAGCCATTGCATGACCCCCTGTTTGCCTTTCAGCAGACCCGTTTCCTCAACAAAATCTAGTTTTATATTCGACGGACAACGGTTGTTGTCGACTTCTTCACAAAGCTATTCTGTCTAAGAATGATATTTAATCAATGAATTTAATATGCTGAAGATGTTTTTACCTGATATATAAAATACAATATTATATCACAAAAGACTTAATATATTGGCGACACAGATAGGTGTCTTATATTCGGGAAAGATGGATATAGACCGAGCGCCACAGAACTAAAATGGCAGGTTTCTCCGGGCAACTTGAAAATCACATAAAAGTGTTCATAAAAATATGCTGAACAATTACGTATTCCTTGTTTTAATTAAATTCTATCGTAAACCCTTCAAAAATCCAATTTATATTTCATGATTCACGGTCAAAGCCTTTTTATCATTTTGAGAAAATGCTGGGTGTGAGCATCATGGTCTTTGATTCTTTTGCTCTCCCAAGGTTTTGCGTATTCATAGAAACACGAGGACAACACAAAATGTATGAATTAAGAGGGCTCTGACCGTGAAATGATTTATAAAATCATCTCTGGTGAGCTCCACAATAGAATTTGACCAAAACAAGGAATGCGTAATTGTTTAGCATATTTGTCATTCCGGCATGAGTTCAAATTTACGAAGGAGCACTATTTCTGCAATATGGTACTTTCAAAATTAAATATCTCCACTCATAAGAGTCAAAATCGAAAAATTATTGCCACCATTCTATTTATTTTGCATGGGCTACTTGATCCCGTATTAAATTTGTTGGTGCCATGTGCACTTTAATAGTAAATTACCCCGTTGGAAATATAATTTGGTATTGACCGATTCCTCGGATAATATCAATAACGAGAATAAAGAGAATAAAGAGAATCAATAAAGATATATATGCATGATACAACAACACTGTGTACGTACGATTGATTGATGGGCTCCAGTTCGAAGCGAAATCCATCTCATATTCTTCATCAGCATTTTTCATTATAAATCTTTCATAGCGAGTGCTAACACCTCCAATATAAAGGAACACTTTTCCAAATATACTTGGTACTAACGTTGTTATTTTAGAAATGATTGCGTTACCAAGCCAAAATTCATGTTTAAAATCACCAAAGCCATTCTCATATTCCACCCAAGATCGATTGAAATTCAATTTGCCTGTATTTCTTTTCCCTATGTAGACGCGTTGTGCTATAATACAATTATGAATAAGTTGACATGTTGTATTTGTTGTATTTGCTGACAATTGGTCTATATGATACGTATCATATCACATTAGTCTGAAATGAAGGCAAGAGCTTGAATGCTTTATGCTTGAATGTTGGCAATGTTTGTTCAGAAAAACTATTATGGTCCGTGATCGTAATTTTCATTTTCTTATCAATTGATTTAACACAATTAATTCAGTAAATTATGATACATAAACCCTCACACTATAACAAACATCAATTTTCATAAAAAACCAGGTTTAAGCACGTCATATATTGCAGTCACGACAATAAACTGAATAATAATACAATTCAATGCACGGATCATACCCATAACTAAGTGGACATTGCTGGGTCAAAAATGACGTGTTGGTTAACAGAAAAACACTCTTCATGAGTGGTACACAGACTGGCTTGAAGCAGGCAGTAAACTAAAACTGTAAGTCTTCCAGTATTGTCTAATGAATCGATTCTGATTCGATTCTAAAGCTTCCGAAATCGTCTCAAATTTAAATGTAAGTAGAAATTTGGAGTGTACTTTTACGACATTGATATAAATATGGTAAACCACTTTGAACCAAACTTGCTAGACAATACCTTGCTTGAACAATAAGAATAATAACTTACCTCCGGCAATAGAGTTTTGACTGAAAATTTTAATTGGATATAGAAAGCTTGAAAAGTTGAAGTAGAATACCCCAGTTTGTTGAATGGTTCGAAGATCATTTAACGCTAAGAAGAATAAAATATTAGATTTATCTTATTGATTGATGATAGGGTATGGGAAAAACAAATGGCTATATTCCTCATTCGAATATTCAAAAATTATTGAGACGTAAAGAGAAGAATGAAAATACTTCTATGTAACATCATATTGGGCATAATATCGGTATTAAATGGGATTTATTTAACCTTGATGAACTATCTAATTACAGGGTATTTCACTAAACAGATGGACTTATTCTAGTATATAATATGTTCCTTACAAACAGACACCATTATGATATGGAGAGAATGATTCAATTCATTTCAATAACTTTATTCGAGTGTCTATGCTCTAGGCTTGATTATTATAACATATGAAAAATATTTGTAATGCGTATAGTACGTATTTATTTGCTGTATATTTGTAAATCAGTTTAACATTAAAATACAGGTAGAATGACACATTAACATTACAGCCTCAGCAGGGGGTAAGTATAACATAGTACATACCTTGAACATGAGGTTTTGGAATTATAATACACTTTAATTTGTATGAATAATCACACTACCATGATTACCTATTGATTTAGATACTTTGAATTATGTTGACATCATTAATAGAATTTTAAACATATTTACAACAGTATCTCAGAAAGCAGTTCGTTCTACGTTTTCGCTGATCTCTCGGATACCAATCGGATTGAACCCGTCCATTGTCTAGTAAAATCTATGATCTTCGAATTATTGAAATTTGATGACGATCAGTATTCAATTGCGCTCACAATAACCTATTACCCTCACTCCATTTGTCAGTTTCCTACTATTTTAAATAGCGTTTTGAAAATGTGGTGAGGCCAACATGGCGGATTTTGTTTATTCGATGGATTTCGAGCGGACAATGTGACTTCAGAAGTTAGCGGTCTAGATGTTCTAATAAGTCTATGATTTATACTTACCCAAGCATTCTCCTGGTTCACAAATTCTTCTTTTGGTTGAATTTCCGTAACAAATGACATTATCACATTTTGGTAGTGATGTATTACGCAAACATGTTCTATACTTGAGTGGGTTTAGTTTACCACAGGGATCAGGACATGTTGGATCATTGTACCAAGAAGACCAATATCCAACTACTAAATATACAAGGATAATATTAAAACGTTAGTGCAAGATAAAATTTCATCAACATTATTGTCTATTCTATGCTACGATGGAAGAAAAATAGTTTACCTTCTGACGAACTGTTGCAAGCGTACTAGAAAATAAAAAAGCCAAAAAAAAAGCAAATAACAAAGACAATTTAATGGTTTAAAGCAGCTATTATAATTACTTTTTTAAAGCAGAATAGATTGTAAAGACTATTAACGATAGGAAGAAACTGATGTTTGCTCATGTGCTAAAATTTAAATACTAAGGCCCTGTTTACAAGGAGGGCGAGTTACCCGGGTAGGCGAGTTACTCGCCTTACCGAGTTAAAATGTGTTGTGTGTTTACAAGGGTCACCTGAGTAACCCGCCTACCCGAGTTAAATAATTTGAAGCCAATCTAAGCATGCGCGCTGAAATGGAACGATTAGAGAACAAAAGATGTCTACAGCGGAAACGTTCGAAACAATAGAAAATTAAAGCTACCATTTTTTAATTTTAACCCGCCTACCCGAGTTACTCGCCTATATCCGTTTACAAGTCAAAAAGTGACAGAAAGTTGTCTCGGGTAGGCGAGTTACCCGGTCTGCCAAGGCGAGTAACTCGGGTAGGCGAGTTACTCGGGTGGGCGAGACAATTTTCTCACTTTGCTTGTAAACAGAACGCGCATAAACAATAGACCCGGGTAACTCGCCAACCCGAGTAACTCGCCTACCCGAGTAACTCGCCCTCCTTGTAAACAGGGCCTAATTCTATTTCAAGAAATTTAGCAGGTTGAATCCCGAGTACAGTGATGTGAGAATTACTTTTGAAAAGTAATAAATTACATTACAAATTACTTTTCCTCAAAAGTAACTAATTACATTACTAATTACTTCAGCCTAAAAAGTAATTGATTACAATTACTAATTACTTTCCCAAAAAAAGTAATTAATTACTAATTACTTCATGATTACTTTAACTTGTGAAACAAAAGATATTGCCTCCCTTTCGATAATGACATGTCTGGTTTTGACAATCATGGCGGCCATCTTGTTTTTTACGAAGGGGAACGATCGAATTAATAATATTAATTTAATACTGGTGACTGCAGCAGAAGATAAATTGACCTTGAAAACTTTTTAATAAGGTTGCCAAATAAATGGTTTCATTTGATTTATCAAAATGGTTTATTTTTGTCGGATCAATCTATTCATATAGCCATAAATTTTACATCATCTTTTCAATATTCGAAACTCACTCAAATAAAAAGTGAAAAACTATTGAATCTATTGATCAACAGAACAATGTCAGATCAGAGAAGAATAGGTTATGGGATAGGGTTTATTGGTCATATATCACACAATTCACCTGGTTTGAATAGCTCTCGTGAAAGCTGCAAATAATGTGAGATTGCATCGCAGAATGAACAATAAAAAGCAGAACTTAGTGACAGCAACGCCTTTGAAAATCATCACAAGACAACAAAGCAAATATTTTGTGATCATAAAAATAATTTGAAATGTAACGTCAATTACTTTCTCTCAAATAATACTCGTTACTTCAAAAAGTAATCAATTAGATTACTTATTACTTTTCTCAAAAAAGTAACTAATTACTCCTAAAATTACTCCAAAAGTAACGAGTAACGAGTAACGCGTTAGTTTAGTAACGAGTATTTACAACACTGCCCGAGTATGCATAATATGTATAGAGTATATGGAATAACTAAAAAGTTACATATCAGCAAATATTTGATTATTATATACTGTAGCATCATAATTATCCTCCCTCAATTTTTTTTTATTTGTATAAAAGTTTAACTTCAATTACTCTATTTTTAAATGTTTCCACAAAAAAGGTGCTGTAATATACAATATTATAAACTTTGCCTTTGCAGGAAAAATTTTCCAGCAGTTTAGTGATCCTAAAGTTGATCCTAGGCTGTCAAGCAAACTGTTAATAACAATTTTGTTATCAAAATAACGGGAATAATTGCAGTCTATTTATTAAATACTAGCAACAAAATATGTGATCAATAAGAGTACTCTTCTTAGATAATGATTTGACGCAATAGCTGACAGAAAATATATATAAAATATGTGATATATCAGTATTACATTAGATCAACTAAATAGAACAACAGATTGTAAATTTTCGACTGCGCCACGTAAGAATGGACGACAATACGTATACGACGTGATATGTATAATAAAGAATCAAATATCATCAAATAGAAGAATATAAAAATGATTTAATATGAAAACCTGTATCTGTAAATATTTCTGCATCCGGCAATAATATCCGACTTAAAGAAAAACATATTTTGCAAAAAAAATATCGTTTCCCTAAATCAATTTTAATCACGTAGTTAATCAATGAGAAAATCATGTTTTACTAAAGAAAATAAGAAGAATAGCGCCTTTCACCGCTGCAGATAAATAGATCAATTGTTTATTATTTTGTAATTGGAGCTTATACCGATCTCGATGTATTAAATCCAACTAAGTGGTTCAGATGTTATTTTTTATTTTCGCTAGAATAAGTGATTACATCACTCTTGTGAGTGGGATACTGGAATTGAGACGCACGAGTTCTCTAAAACCAAACGAGAAATCCATATCGTATAGAGAACGCCAAGTTCACCACAGCAATCACTTGTTTTGTAATTTAATAGGGGCATTGATTTTTGAATAAATACAATTTAAATGAAATTTCATAAATATAATTTCAAAAATATAATTTCAAAATGTAACGTGTTGGCAGGTAGTCTGCGAGCTAGAGGACTACAGTGCATATAGGCTTCGAATGAATAAGCGAAGGCAGAATACTGATAGGTTTTCTTAAAATAATAATATACTGATATTGTTTGCTATATAAATGTTTATATATAGATGAAGGCAAAGAGGAGGCATAATAGACGACTCAACCCAGAATTTCACAAAATAAATTTCTGTTATCAATAAGAAACTGGTATCAAACTATCATTTAAAGCTAATAATTCTATAAGTGCTGCGAATACCTTAATCTTACATAAATCAACATAAGACGCATTACTACAACTACATAATCTCACATACACTTGCATAAACGAGTGTGGAAAACCAAGTAAAATTTACATATATAGTTAAGTATTTCTGTATACAGCAGATGACAACTATAATAATTTTCATACTCACATCAAGAAAAATAATGGTATCACAGTCTGGATCATCGATAAGCTTTTCAAATACATTTGTTCCATAATAAATCCCACACATGGAATTTTGGCTAACTATTTCATTCTTGCAATAAGATATAGCTGATAAATGTTTACCAAGATGACGACAAGCATGAATCGTAGGAACGTTGCGAGTGATTAATCCATTTTCTACATCGATATTTTTACCACTAAAATACCTTCCTTGAAAGACTACTGAATTATTATTGTAACAAGAATGATTAATGCCACTGACAATCGAGATAATGGAAAATTGAATAACAAATTGGCAAGCAATTTTCAGATGTTCTTTCATCATGAAAGTCGATTAAATGTCGAGTGATGTTCCCGCTACTTTGACTCGCTTCTTAAAGAACCAAAGATGGAATTTAGCAACTTTTGAATTATTGATTTTATTTTTCTTGTTTTCTACTGTTACTGCCTTAGCATTTCTTACAACAGGTACAATAAGACATTGCGTATTGTTTAAAAATATTTACGAAAGAGTTTGAATTTATTCTGAGCTAATCAAATTATGTAAAAATATTCAAACACTATTGCTTGTCAAGTAGCACATATCAATTGAGATTAATTACATTCAATCACTATACAATTTTATCATGGCGCTGAGGAAATATAATATCAATCTTTTGTGTGAGAAAACGATTTTACAATAAAGGTACCTCTACATAAATCAACATTCGACATTTCACCTGTTGGCTAGCGTAGATTCATTTGTTTGCTCGTCGACATTCACTGGAACAAGGCTTATATAGCGCCAGCATCATTTTACTCAACATTGTAAATTTATGAGTCTGCAGAGTTATCGGACATCGTATGCTTCTCACAATCTATAGATTAACATGCTCTAGGGAGTTCGAAAGAGTAACAAATACCGAATGACAATAATTACCAATACACATGGCTGCATTAATTTTCAAAATACTTTATGAAAAGATTATTAATGTACAGTTACAATAATATAATAGCCTGTGTGCAGACTAAAGCCTATCTTGGCGAAAATGTAAAATCTGTCCACTGCTCAGAAGAAACCGTTTTGCTGACACAGAACCAACCTTGAGAAAACCTAATCCCAATCAAGATTTATCTATCTTATCAAGTAACCCAACATTAGCCAATTAGACAACTTAAGCTGAATTGTACTCCTGTTCACGTGATTTGTATTGTTTGTTTTGGCATGGTTTTGGCGATAAACGCACTAGAAATCAAAACGTGAACGCATGAACTATCAATTGTTGCCACAGTATCTGTTGGTTTTCAGATGATTCAAAATTTAAACGATAAATGCCTAATATTACTTTAAGTGTTGTTCCTATGACTTCGATGACAGCATAATGGACATTAAATGGTCTCTATTGTTTAGAATAATGTCTATCCACTACCTAATATCACAGACTGCATTCGTGATCTTTGTCTGTATGTAAGCTCTAATGTTTGTAAGCATGATATTTTGGAAATTCTCCTGTCTCACTTTCTGAAACCAAAAAAGGAACGATATATTTTCCGCAAGAGAGTTGGATCGTGATTTTAGAACCAACATTTCACGTTTTAATTGAAACATGCAAAACAAATGTCTGAATCGTTTAAATTTTTTTTCATTAAAAGTTTAATTGTTCATCTCGTTCGTGCTAGCTACCTTTTTATAGTATAACATATTCCAGCAAAGAGCTATATACCTTCAAAGTTGTAACTTTTCGTTTTAACACTTTTTAGCACTTACTTATCACATCATCAGGATTATTGCTATGCAACGCTGCTGAAAGTCAGCTATGGTTTTTCTTCTCAAAATTCATCTCAACACTATTTCTGTCATATTAATCCCGAGTTCCAGTATCGTTGCATAGCAATATGATAATCCTTATAATATGATAAGTAAGCACGTACAATATCTACTATATAAACGTCGATGTATGTCTGTCTGTATTAGTAGTATTCGAGATTCACGCTTATCCTGGTTAACGTATCAAAACCAAACTTTTCGTGGGGTATCATATAATTATTTGTCACAACATAGGCCATGTTTCGTGTCCGTATCTTTATATTCCTTTAATTGATGGCCCGAAACGTATTTATTTTGTAGGTTTTCTCTTGCGGCTCAATAAAAAGATTGCAATTACTCTCATGTTCGTCACGCTTCGTATTTCATACCCGACTGACATTCAGTTCTATTGTTTATTTATCAAATGGGCTATTTCCGCTATTCTATTATTTAATGGATCATGCATTTATCTTTCATCATTCATCAATGTTTTGATATCTTAATTCAAAGTTGATATCGCCCAGTACAGTCGCTCTGTTTTGTTTACATCATTTTGTAATTCAGAACGTTCGTCGCTCTGTTTTTCTACATCGTTTTGTAATTCAGAACGTTCGTCGCTCTGGTTTGTTTATATCGTTTTGTAATTCAAAACCTATTCAAAAACAACGTTCGAATCATTCGCCATGCAGCTTGACACCTACATAATGAATGAACTCATGATCTACGACTATTATATGTGTTGTCTCTTGCTCTTTTGTTTTCATTTGTTTGGATGGGAAACAATCCGCAGAATTCGATTAATCGACTGATTGTTATGACTGATCGGCGGCAAACTAATCGGCATTGAACATTGGTAAATTTCATCATCGTTTCACCTCTAAAAACAGACTGTTATACATTTTACTGGAGACATTAAATAAAATTTATGAAACATAAATTCCAGCTCTGTTTATCAACTTTCTTTCAATCATTCTTAATGTAAGAAATTGACTTTGTCAATCAATTCTCAAATATCTATTTACTGTATAAAATTTTCAATGATGATGATAATAAATGATGATGATAAGAAATGCGTTTGCAGTGCGGTATGTACTTTATCTGCTAACACTATAGGCTACAGTAAGATGAAAATGATTTATTGTACAGGATAGATATTTGAAGAACGATTTGATTTAATTATGTTATTCAGTTATTTATGCAATTCAGAGAAAAACAGCAATTATATTGCTATTAATAAACCAACATAAATATTTTAAGGATATTTTAAATATTTTAAGGATATTTTAAATATTTCAGCAATTCATCAGATCTTATATATGAGCGTGAGCGGTATTAGTTTAATGAGCGTATAGTAATATTCAATTTGTTTAAAAGTGGCCTATAAATGACCGCATGGCCATGGCCTGAGTGATGCCTCGGAAAAGAAACTCAAATCTTAGTCAAATTTCTTCGAATCAAACCAATAAAAATTTGTCATGTGTGGTTCATAATCCTTGGTGCTGTTAAGCTTATGTCAGACTTTTAAAGCCATTTTTAGATGGAAATTTTGGAAAAAAGTACTTTTATATTATCAATGTTATCTTCTTATTTTGTTATGTTACGAAGGATAATATAATCTCTATAGAAATACATCCCCGGGAATACATCAGCTTTTGTTCAAACACTGATAATTTCATGAATCATATTAACATGCAAATTAATTGTCAATCTACTATATCAATCACATTTTGAAGTACAAATGCATTATTTTCTAACTTCTGGCAATTAATTGTTCTGTTTTTTTTTATATTTAAATTTCACCCAGCGGAGCGGGTACACTTCACTAGTTTGTACTATATTAATTATAATAAGGATAATAACAATATGAAACCATTTAAGAGAGTGCTCGATACAGTTAAGTAGAACTATGTATAAATGGAACAAAGATTAGTCAAGCTTTACCGTGAATAATCTTTGTTTCATTTATAAGTAAGTGCTTAAAAGTGTTGAAACGAAAAGTTACAACTTTGAAGTTATATAGATCTATTTGGAATAGGTTATACTATAACAAAAGTAGCTGGCAGGACCGGGATGAACAATTAAATTTTTAATGAAAAAAGTAAAAGGATTCCGACATTTATTCCGTGTAGCAATTGAAATGTAAAATATTGGCCGAAAATCACGGTAAAAATCTCTGGTAAAAAAATAAATCGTTTCTTTTTCTGGTTTCAAAAAGTGGAACACAAGAATCTCAAAAATACCATGTTCAACGTCAATTTCGGCTGGGAAAGAGTCGCGCTGTGTGAAAACTCAACAAGAAAATGTACAGATAGAAAAACTTGAAAGTTCTATCCAAATCCGTTTTGCCGAAAGGCGATATTATATACTTTAAGGGAATGAAAATTCTACTAGATTTGTTCGGTAGATTTTGAAAAGATATAAAGTACGCATGCCCATAACACACGATAGAAAACAATCTTTTTCAACGAAGAATTAAAGCAACTCGAAGAAGCAGCATTTATAAATTCCAATTCAAGGAATTGAACTACATTCCTGAAAATATCCGATCATTGCCATTGAAAATCAGTAAATATATTTTGATTAATTTAGCCTAACATAAACCTTCATTTTATTTAGTTAACAAACTCAAACATCACAGCAAAGTCAGAGGGGACGATTGCTATTTCCACCATTCCTGTCAAAACGTTTCATCTTCATAGCATCAAGCTGAAAAAAAGTGTTGCAATGTTTGATTGATAAAGATAAAGCTACTCAATATGTATCATATTGTGAATATGGCTGAGAGAACAGGCAACTGCAAAAACTTTTCAAATATTCTTCACTCTATAAATTCCATGCCAAATGAATTTTTTCATCAAAATTTGGTGATATAATTCAAGGTAATTCTACTCATGCCCTAAAGCTTAAGAAATCATTGTCAGAGAAAGGATTAAAGGTACCTGAATATGAATTGAGAAAATGAAACTTTTATGTTACAAAAGAAACTTTGGCTTTGGTATCAAAGACCGCATTGCTTTAGGACAAGGATTGGCGATGTTGTTGATGTTGGCGAAGTGGTCAAATGGCTATTTCTTTTCGCTAACTTCGGTAAGATTTGTGAAATATAAGCCCTCTTCTGATTGGTAGAAAATGACTTAGTTCTTATATCATATCTCTGATTTTGACGATAATGAAACAAAATAAATCTTAGGGACTTAAATAATAGTCACAAAATTCAAGAAATACAGTAAAAATACATCGTCCAATCGAATACAATTTTTTAAATAAATTGCAATCAATACTCTATTCTTTTCTTATTATGTGAATTATACTTTCTTAAGACTGAGATTTATCACATATTTATCACCATATACAATTTACAATGGTTGATATTAATACTTTTAGTCGTATTTTTATTTGAGTAGTAATAGAGATAATAAGCGTTTAATAATTATTAATACAATATATAGACTTCGAAAAAGTTCTATGATGCAATGAGTTACTTTTATCGGTGAAGCTCTATGTAAAACCGTGTAACTGAAATGCTCAAGTAACTGGTTAAAGTTTAGCTCTATATGTCTACATATGACAATTAGAGTGGACCTTGGCAAAGACTCGTATAAGAGTAATCAATATATTCGAAGGAAAAGTCTGTATGAATAAATCGGAATCTGCTCTCCATTATCATCCTGATAACTTTCCCAATACATCCCAGATTTTAATGGGGCATCTTGAGGAGGATTATATGATCCATGTAGATTAGATTGAAGACAATCTTTGAACCACCACCCACCACCAAACTTCTGGGCACAATTTTCAGTTGGTGATGTATCTTGAGGTGAGGATTGAGGTGAGGCTTTCATCAAGAACGGACGTGTTTCGGCGCGCGGTTTCTGTTTGAAGTTTTATTGGCCTTTACGCGCACTTTTATTAGTTGCTGCGGTAGCCAGAAAATTACCATCATTCCACCTCCCCAATTAAAACTTAAGCCAAGGTTTTGTCGACGAGGTTTCCGTTCTCAGAAAGCACTTGCTGCAAGAAGAAAGCGTAACTCCGAACATCGTAATAGAAACAGAAATCGTCACAAACCGAAGGCTTCAAGTTTTATTGGATCAGAACTGCGATCTCGCAATCGAGTTCCAAATGGAGATAGCACATTATCTCCTTCAGCGAAAAGACCCTCTACGCCTAATCGTATTGCTACGTTCAACTCCAGAACCCTGAAGTGTCCGTGGCGACAGAAAGAGTTAGCTACACTCACACGTAAGTTAAATTTTTTGTTTGTTGCTGTTCAGGAACATCGTATTATCCACGATGAACCTATTCGTTATGTTGATTTAGATAATAAATGTACATTTATTACATCGTCTGCTGAATGTTATGGTGTTGGTGGTGTAGGTTTTATGTGTAATCCGTGTGTTGATGTTCGTTATGTTCGTGTAAAGTCTCATTCATCCCGTATTTTAGAATTGTCTGTTAAATTATTTGATCGTATCGTACATGTTTTCTCTGTTTACTCTCCCACTGCTGTCAGACAGATCGAGGCCTCCCTTTTCTATGCTCAGTTATCTTCAATCTTAGTTAAAATACCATCCCGTGATGCTATTATGTTGTGTGGTGATTTTAATGCGTGTTACCCCTTGTCATTAAACCCTGTAGGACGTAATTTAAATGATAATTCCCCTTATTTAATTGATCTTATTAATATCTACGACCTTACTCCGTTAAATTCTTTGTATCGTAAACCTCTGTCAAGACGTGCTACTTTCTTTGGTCCGAAAGGCCGGAAAGAACGTCTTGATTATATTCTCACTAATTGTCCACGTTTATTTTACGATTGTGATACTATAGCACCATTTGCTATTCCATCTGATCATCGCCTTGTTTTCTCTTGCATGAAACAACGCATCCGGTACTGCAAAGGAAAGGCAGGGTCATCCCTTTGTTGGGAAAGTCTGGCAGAGTTTTCACAAGCGTTTAACGACTGTCTTGAGAATTCTCTTGTTGGACAACCCACAAGAGGTGATTTCTCCATTCTTTCCTCAGCCATCATCAAAGCAGCCGAGACCGTTTTGCCGCGGAAGAAAAGACAATGGTCACGCGTCTCTTGGGACAGTGACGCAATGATCACACAGGTAAGATATGAATTGAAACTTGCCAAAAAACAATTACGTGATTGTTCTCCTACTATACACAATATCAGTCTTTTACAATCTATTGTTGATCAAAAAACAATAGATCTCGCTGCCGCTCATAACGCCCTAATCGAGCGTGAATTAAACGCTATAATTTTAGCGGTAAAAACGGCTAGTAATAGTAATAAGCATTGTATAGCATGGAAAGAGATAAGGCGTCTTAAGAACCCATCCCACAAGCCCTTATTAGTTGAAGCGTATGATTCTGTCGAGGCAAATAGTATGATTCGTAATTATTTTTATGATTTATATAATCCCCCATCCTGTCTACTATCGTTAAATAAATTAGCTCCACCGCCTAACTTCTCCCCTCCTGATATGTCCAATTATAATACTTCTCCTGTTACTAATGACGAATTATGCTCTATTCTATTTTCTATGAAACCCCTTGCGTCTCCTGGACCAGATGGAATCCCCACCCTGGCACTTCGAGAACCTCTTGTACAAAATGAGCTACTTACCATCATAAATGCCGTTTTGTCAGGGGAGCAACAAGTACCGGGTCAATGGCGAAGATCTGCTGTCATCACCGTCAACAAGAACACGTCTAGAAACCTAGACCAACAGAGGGGTATCACTTTAAGTTGTACTGCAGGAAAAGCTAATAATAAGATTCTACATAAAAGGCTGGCGTCAGTAATTGACCCATATTTAAGATACAATCAAAATGGTGGCAGGAATAGCCGGTCAACCTTAGGCCAAATTCTATCAGCTAGGATATTGTTAGAAGGCTGTAGGACTCATCAAAAAGACATTGTTGCAATTTTTATTGACTTCAAAAAGGCCTTTGACTCTGTGTTAAGATGCAGAATCCCAGAAATATTAGATTTCTATAATGTACCTATTGTTCTTATCGATGCTATTATGTCCTTTTATTCTTCTACTTCGGCTTTTGTTAGAACTCACTATGGTGATACTGATGATTTCCCGACAGCTTGTGGCGTACTACAGGGTGACACATTGTCCCCTTTTTTATTTACACTATTTATCGATTATGTTTTTCGTATTTCATGTCCTGACTCTTCCGGATTTATCCTTGATCGTCGTAGGTCTTCACGTCATCCAGAGCGCAGCGTATCGGACCTCTCATTCGTTGACGATATTGCTATCTTAACAAATAGCATATCTGAAGCACAACAGCTTCTTGATGAAGTTGAACGGGTTGGTAAAACGGTAGGCTTGACAATTAACACGACTAAGACGAAATTTATTGCTTTAGGCATAAAACAGGCACACCTTGCTACATCTAATGGTGACATAGAACGTGTAGATTCGTTCAAGTACCTAGGTTCTGTACTTCCATCTTCTTCAGATGATTTAACACAACGTAGAGGCCAGGCTTGGGCAGCCATTAGAGGTCTGAATAAATTCTGGGCGTCCGATGTCAACACTGACGTTAAGTTAAGACTGTTCAGACACACGATAGAACCTGTTCTATTATATGCTTCTGAAACGTGGGTTCTATCAACCTCACTATTGACCCGACTTGACTCAGCTTATGACGCCATGCTTCGGCATGCTTTAGGAGTACATTGGCCCAACTTACTGTCTACTGCTAAACTTAGGAAACTTTCCCCTTCTGCCTCTGCTATTGCTCACCAACGTCAGATGTCTTTTTTAGGTCACATCGAAAGATCAAAGACGTATGCCCCTCAACCGCTGCATGACATCCTTCATTGGCAACCGAAGGAGATGCTTCGACGGGGCTATGGTAGAGTAGTATCTTTTCATAATGTTTTGTATCGTGAATTGTGTTATTTAAAAGTTTCTTTGTCAGCTATGTCTGACCGTGTTTTGTGGCGTTCTTTATGTAGCAAATATGTAAGGCGTAAGAGGGACGGCACATTCCTATAATGTGACTGTCTATACTACTACTATGTATCTTGATCTCTGTCATACGTTGAAAATTTCATTCCTTTGTGAAAAGTTAACGAGTTAAAAGTTAATTTAAAAATCAATATAAATATTCATATAATTTAGTCATATACATACTCATGCATTCTCCTGGTTCACAAATTCTTCTTTTGGTTGAATTTCCGTAGCAAACGACATTATCACATTTTGGTAGTGTTGTGTTGCGTAAACATGTTCTATATTTGAATGGGTTTACTTTACCACATGGATCAGGACATGTTGGATCATTGTTCCAAGAAGACCAATATCCAACCACTGAATGATACAATAATGTAGGAGTAACAGTAAAATAGACTTTCATTATTAACTAGGGCAACAAAAAGACGAAAATGATGGATTACCTTCCGAGGAATTTTTGCAGGTGTACTAGAAAAGAAAACAACAAATAAATAAATAAATAAATAAATAAATAAATAAATAAATAAATAAATAAATAAATAAATAAATAAATAAATAAATAAATAAATAAATAAATAAATAAATAAATAAATAAATAAATAAATAAATAAATAAATAAATAAATAAATAAATAAATAAATAAATAAATAAATAAATAAATAAATAAATAAATAAATGAATAAATAAATAAATAAATAAATAAATAAATAAATAAATAAATAAATAAATAAATAAATAAATAAATAAATAAATAAATAAATAAATAAATAAATAAATAAATAAATAAATAAATAAATAAATAAATAAATAAATAAATAAATAAATAAATAAATAAATAAATAAATAAATAAATAAATAAATAAATAAATAAATAAATAAATAAATAAATAAATAAATAAATAAATAAATAAATAAATAAATAAATAAATAAATAAATAAATAAATAAATAAATAAATAAATAAATAAATAAATAAATAAATAAATAAATAAATAAATAAATAAATAAATAAATAAATAAATAAATAAATAAATAAATAAATAAATAAATAAATAAATAAATAAATAAATAAATAAATAAATAAATAAATAAATAAATAAATAAATAAATAAATAAATAAATAAATAAATAAATAAATAAATAAATAAATAAATAAATAAATAAATAAATAAATAAATAAATAAATAAATAAATAAATAAATAAATAAATAAATAAATAAATAAATAAATAAATAAATAAATAAATAAATAAATAAATAAATAAATAAATAAATAAATAAATAAATAAATAAATAAATAAATAAATAAATAAATAAATAAATAAATAAATAAATAAATAAATAAATAAATAAATAAATAAATAAATAAATAAATAAATAAATAAATAAATAAATAAATAAATAAATAAATAAATAAATAAATAAATAAATAAATAAATAAATAAATAAATAAATAAATAAATAAATAAATAAATAAATAAATAAATAAATAAATAAATAAATAAATAAATAAATAAATAAATAAATAAATAAATAAATAAATAAATAAATAAATAAATAAATAAATAAATAAATAAATAAATAAATAAATAAATAAATAAATAAATAAATAAATAAATAAATAAATAAATAAATAAATAAATAAATAAATAAATAAATAAATAAATAAATAAATAAATAAATAAATAAATAAATAAATATATATCCTAACAAAATATTTGATTAACTACATATTATATATATTAGATAGCATCCCATACTAAACGAACGTCAGCGAAGTATAGTGATTTAATAGCATATGTACGTACTTTGTGCTAAATTTAATGAACAAATAGAGCATGAAAAAATTTCCAACATTTAGTAAAAAGCAGCTATAAATATTAACTATGTTCATACTCACGTCAAGAAAAATTATTGTTTCACAATCTGCATCATCAACTAACTTATCAAATACATTTGTTCCATTATAAATACCACAAATGGGATTTGGCGTAATGTAAGCGTTCTTGCAATAAGTTATAGCCGATGAGTTTCTACCAAGGTGACGACAAGTATAAATAGTAGAGGTTAGCGAGTGATCAAGCCATTGTCTGCTTTGATTTTTTTCCCGCCAAAATATCGTCCTTGAAAGATAACTGAATTATTCTTGTAACAAGAATGATTTATGCCAATAACGTTTGATATAATTGCGTATAGAAGAACAAATAGGAGATGTATTTTGAGATATTTCTTCATCTTGAAAGCTGTTTAACGTCTATATTCAATTTTGTAGTCATCACAGAAGTTTGGCTAATTCTGAATAACTAATTCAGTTGTTTCTTGTTCTCTAAGACTTATATCTATAGAATGTGAAACGGACAGATATCCACATTCACTTGGAGCGGAAAATTAAAAACTTTGAGTGATGACAGCGTTTTATATAACAAAAAAGCAGATGCAAACTCAGATTAACCAATGGTTGCAATTAAATACTTTTGAATACATATTCAAATTAACGGCATTTAAAATAGAATATTAAACAGTCTCGTATTCAGATCAACCAGGAATTGTATATTGAAGGCTTTTTAACGAACATAACAATAAATGCTGTTTCCTATGGAACATAAATGTAATTTCCGATTAATCACGGGTTTCGATTGAATAGTTTAGAAATAATTATTCAAAGTTGCTGAATATAAAATAGAACATGAAACAGGCTCGAATTCAGATTAATCACGGGTTGTTAATTAAAGACTTTCAATGAACATTAATTTTTACAGTTTTTCCTATGAAACATAAAAAGATTTATATTTCGATTAATCACGAGTTTCGATTGAATAGTTTAAAAATAAATATTCAAAGTAGCTCAAAATAAAATCGAACATGAAACAGGCTCGAATTCAGATTAATCACGGGTTGTTAATTAAAGACTTTCAATGAACATTAATTTTACAGTGCTTCCTATGGAACATAAAACAGTGTTATATTCCGATTAATCACGGGTTTCGATTGAATAGTTTAAAAATAAATATTCAAAGTAGCTCAAAATAAAATCGAACATGAAACAGGCTCGAATTCAGATTAATCACGGGTTGTTAATTGAAGATCGAATTCAGATTAATCACGGGTTGTTAATTAAAGACTTTCAATGAACATTAATTTTTACAGTTTTTCCTATTGGAACATAAAACAGATTTCTATTCCGATTAATCACAGGTTAAGAATTGAATAGTTTAAAAATAAATATTCAAAGTAGCTGAAAATAAATGGAACATGAAACAGGCTCGAATTCAGATTAATCAGGGGTTGTTAATTAGAGACTTTCAATGAACATTAATTTTTACAGTGTTTCCTATGGAACATAAAACAGATTTATATTCCGATTAATCATGGGTTTCGATTGAATAGTTTAAAAATAAATATTCAAAGTAGCTGAAAATAAAATCGAACATGAAACAGGCTCGAATTCAGATTAATCACGGGTTGTTAATTAAAGACTTTCAATGAACATTAATTTTTACAGTGTTTCCTATGGAACATAAAAGAGGTTTATATTCCGATTAATCACGGGTTTCGATTGAATAGTTTAAAAATAAATATTCAAAGTAGCTGAAAATAAAATCGAACATGAAACAGGCTCGAATTCAGATTAATCACGGGTTGTTAATTAAAGACTTTCAATGAACATTAATTTTTACAGTGTTTTCTATGGAACATAAAAGAGGTTTTTATTCCGATTAATGACGAATTTGATTAAATAATTTAAAAATAAATATTCAAAGTTGCGGAATACTAAATAGAACATGAAACAGACTCGAATTCAGATTAATCACGGGTTGTAAATTGAAGACTTTCAATGAACATTAATTTTTACAGTGTTTTCTATGGAACATAAAACAGATGTATATTCCTATTAATCTAGAATTTCAATTAAATAATTTAAAAATAAATATTCAAAGTTTCTGAATATAAAATTGAACATGAAACAGGCTCGAATTCAAATTAATCACGGGTTTTAATTGAAGACTTGCAATGATTATTAATTTTTACATTGTTCCTTATGGAACATAAAACAGATGTATATTCCTATTAATCACGAATTTGATTAAATAATTTAAAAATAAATATTCAAAGTTGCTGAATATAAAATTGAACATGAAACAGGCTCGAATTCAGATTAATCACGGGTTGTTAATTGAAGATTTTCAGTGAACATTAATTTTTACAGTGTTTCCCACTACGGAATATATAACAGCTCTATATTCATGTTAACCACGGGTTTCAATTATATATTTTTGAGTAGATATTCAAATCAACTGTACGTAAATAGGACGTTGAGTATACTCGTATTTAGATTACTCAGTGGTTGTATATTAAATTCGTTTTAAGGAACATTAAAACTTGCAATGTTTCCTATGTTGCAATTTAAAACAGATGTATATTCACATTTATCAAGTTTTTAGATCAAATCATTTTCTCCAAGTTAACTGTAATAATATTGAATGTAATACCAAACTGACCCTTTTTCAGAGTTATCACGGGTCTGGAATTGAAGACTGTTAACGTACAATAAAGTTTAGATTGTTACCTATGAATATATAATAGAGTTAAATTCATAGTAATCACGGTTCCGATTCAATACTTTTGAATATATTTTCAAAGTTATCGTATTTAGAATAGAATATGGAAGAGAGTGGTATTCGGATTAATCAAGAGTTGGGAATGAAATCCCGGGGGGTAACTCCCATACTGCTGCTATACGGGGACATGCCACTTTTTTGGGGTCTGTATTCCAGCTAAGAAATTATTCTTTTGGGGTAGAAAATTTGGAAATATTAAACGTTTTGGGTCCGATTTCGATTTTCTAGAGAATTTCGGAAAAAACTGAGTTTAGAGGCTGAAAATTGAAAACCGGATTTGAATTTTTACCCATAAAGATAGAACATTCCCGCATAAAGCTTACATGGAAGTTCCCTCCCTTGTCTTTTGGGTAACATTTTCAAGGTTTTGAAATTATTTGGGTAGCACTTAAAGGGGATTTTCGAAACTTTTCGGGTACATCACATTTTTCCAAAGTGGCCGCAACCCCATCAATACGTCAATTTGAGTTGCCCCCCCCGGGTATTAACACTTCTTCCTACTACATATGTTGTTAAAAATAACTGCCATGTCTTATCCTACGATACTTGCATTGCATACTCCGCATCAATAATACCTTTTTATGTCGAAAAACCTTCCTGCAACCAAAATTCATTTGGTGTAAACATCCTTATAAGACAACTTTGGTTCGACGTGACATCTTGATTATTTACGGAAAGCAACATGATTAAATGCACTGCTGGACTGATTTAAGTAAGTAATTACATGCTGGTACACCTTCATGTTATTAATATATTGATGAAGTAAAATCCTGAGACAAATTCCTAATATACGGAACATTGTTGCCACGCTAATACAAGGAATGTACAGTAAATGAACAAGTTATCCAAGGCACTAAATAATATTTCAAATAAAGCTTATCGATACAAAGCTTCTCGTTTTAGTGAATTCTATTTGTGTTTAGATTTACATTGATCCCATCATTATAGTTTCCCCATACCCCCATGGTGTTTAAAAGTTATACTGTGATATTATTTGCAATAAATATTTAGATTTCCAATTTGCATGTCATTATATACTATTGTGAAATCAATAGGCAGAAGAAATTAATAACGGAATATTTCCGTGTCAGCGTATTGTTCTAAATAGGATGAACAAGAAGTAGGATTCAATACCGAATAATCAAACTGTTCTCAGATCCATTTTGTACGAATAAATTGGAATCTGTTCATCATCATCGTTCTTATAACTTTCCCAATACATCCCTGCTTTAAATGGGGCACCTGGAGGAGGGTTATATGATCCATGTAAATTAGATTGAAGGCAATCTTTGAACCACCATCCACCACCAAACTTCTGAGCACAATTTTCATCTGAAGATGTATCTTGGTCTCTGTCGTAAGTTGAGAATTTCATTCCTTTATGAAAAGCTAATGAGTCACCGGCGACTGGAATATAGAATAATAAAGAGGTCATAATTTGATACTTGAAACTGCAAGTATGATCTAAATTTCACTCAGCTGACTCCTTGATGAGTATAACATGAGCAATATCAGCAAGCAATACTGCCCCACATTTTTATCCCAATCTTCTTGTCACGGCCTCAAAATTAGAAAATTACCCTCGTGCTTACGGTACGGGATTGCCTGGTCATACTCAATATTATTAATATGCTTCAATTTCAATGCACACAAATTATGTATGCTGAAATTATTTGAGTTGAACGAATAAAAATATCTATATACCTACAATAAAAGGAGTCAGAGATTTCACATTCATAATTGTTAGTAATAGTTTGATGCTTTACGCAATCATTAGACAAATAAACTCTATCTACCTATATATCTGTCTATATGATTATAAAAAAATGTCACTTAGAATGATAAGCATTTGCAGGAAATTGAGCGCCTCTGTTCATCAAAGTATTTCCGAAGTACCCCTCCACCGGGCCTATTAAATGAAAATGAAACAGCTAACATAATAATTGACAAATCATTCACAGAGCTCCTTCACGCTTAAATCACAATTTTAAGCTTTTATAATATGTTCACATTATTTAAGTTATCTACCTATCAAATAATAAATTATTACTTCCAAATACATAACACTAGGAAGTGCATGAGCTAATAGATTTCCTAGGGGCGTTCATAAATATATGCGGTAGAATTTCTGTTTGTTGACGTTCGGAACCTCAGAATTCGATACGAACTATTTTTGATTTTTAACATCTATACTTTAGTCGTAATAGCGTGGTAAGTACAAATTTTGAATTAATATTGATATGATGGAAATAATACTAATCATGCAATGAAAACTTTCCGATTCATTGATTCAAAAGTGTATTAGGGTAAACTATATAACCGTCACAGTGGGTGCTGCCTTTGCACGGTTTACCTGAAAAATTTAAGCGTTTCAATTAAAATTGATGCGTCAGAATATTCAGCTTACTACATACATTTTAGAGTAAAGCTGGGATGAGTGCAATGTAACAGTCCCAGTATAATCCTTGCAATGAATGCTTAATAGTAAATTACCCCGTTGGAAATATAATTTGGTATTGACCGATTCCTCGGATAATATCAATAACGAGAATCAAGAGAATAAAGAGAATCAATAAAGATATATATGATACAACAACACTGTGTACGTACGACTGCTTTGTGGGCTCCAGTTATGAGAGAAATCCATCTCATATTCTTCATCAGCATTTTTCATTATAAATCCTTCATAGCGAGTGCTAACACTTGGTCCAATAAAAAGAAATATTTTCCCAACAATTCTAGGTACTAACGTTGTTATTTCAGAAATTACTGAGTTACCAAGCCAAAATTCATACCCAAAATCACCAAAGCCATTTTCATACTCTACCCAAGATCGATTGAAATTCAATTTGCCTGTATCTCTCTTTCCTAAGTGGACCTTTTGTTCTATAATAAACGTTAAGAATAAGTTGAAATGTTGTCTTTGTTTCCAGTATCCACTAACAAATATAGTATCACATTAATGTGAAATGAAAGTAATGGCTTGAAGTTAGCTTGTCCCCAATGTTTGTTTCTGGAATAATACGGTCGGTGATTCTACTTTCTGATCTATTAGTATAACACAATTAAAACTATCATAAACGTCAATTGTCATAGAAACCCCGTTTTAGTCTAGCATATAGTCCAGTCATATTAGATTTCTACCTAGGAAAAATTGCAACACAAAGTTTTTTAGCGATTATAGGTTTCTTTAGTTGTACTCTTTGTCATATTCAAAATCCTCTCAAATCCTGCCACCAAAACTCTATTTATAACCACTTTACTATTTTTATGACATGCAAGAGAGGCTGCACCATTTTACATCCCAAAATGACTCATTTTGATGTAATTTTGCTATTTTGAGTTAGATAAAAAATACTGTTCGATTCTAATGTTGCAAATGACATATAATTGCTTTCATTATGACAAATTAATGGCATAAACGAAAACGAGGCTGGAATCATAAATGGGACATGGTTGAGTATTAAATGAGATTTTGATCCAAATTTCATGCATGTAATTAATTGAATGTACAAATATTGTGGCAAGGATATATTCCCAGTATTCAGCTATAACTATGCAATTGAACTTCTTGTAATCTGAATTCGCAAACAACAATAACGCAATTTGCAAAACAACTATTGCACATTACCATAATAATTGATTATATGCCACAGAAGCATACAAAAATTTATACAATGAAGTATAATAGAGATATCAACTACCTTCAATCTTTAAAATTATATCTACATGGTTAAACTATATCATCAATAATGTTCGATAGATTATATCTGGCCAGTAACTTTAACCAAAAACAAATACCGGTACTCTTTAAAAATATGTTTATATCACACAAAATAAAATAGCGTCATAACTTTATCATTCAGGTTGGTCTGTTTGATCATCAACATTTTCAAGTGGGTTAGATGAATTTGAGCAACTTGTACCTCTACATTGACCACACGCGACAGAGCATTCAAGGCCATTCTTTCTACATGAGCATCTAAGGGTTGAGCAATCAGAATGGCAATTGCACCTAATGAGATGTAGGAGTGAGTCTGGAGCTGGATCTTTGTCTGTAGTAATGGGAACAAACTTGCCATCAACCATCTTCCATCCCCATTCTTTAGGGTCACACGTTTCTCCAAGGCCTTTCCATTGTTGTACTTGTAAAAATACGCGCAAGCTGTGATAAATTGCAGCAGCAGATGTTGGCGGAAGGTTTTGTGGTTTTACTTCTTTTTTTACAGTTGCAACTTTGTCACAGTACCTCTTGTATCGCAAATAATTTAATGTGTCTCCTATTTTACCATTATATAACATGACTAATGCTTTCTCTCCGTACTCTACTATATCTGTTTTAGACGAGCTACTTGACATAAATTTTTTAGAGCATTCTTTAAATTCTGCATTTTTATCAAAAAGTTTAAGTGATGCACCTTTACCAATTCCATGAGCATGAGAAGTTGTATCACAGCCAAGTATTGCATGTAAAAAAAGGATATTACTACAAACATCACTCCCTAGCCGCTCAATTACTTCCTTGACATTCCAAACCCTATTCTTGCTAGTAGCTTGCTTAGTATCAGACTTAAATATCAAGTTGTAGATACAAAAATAACCATAATAACATAACAAAACCAGAAGATCAGTATCCTCTCCAATCAGAATGGTGTCACAGGTTTTTGAGCTCTCTATAGCTTTTTCAACAATGAGGAGATCAGCATCATCTGCTGAAAAAAAAACACTACAACCATTTAATGACAAAAAATTTCCAAGTAGCTTTAGAAAATTATCTTTATTGTTCGAATTTGATAAAAAAAAATCTTTTTTAAACTGAAGTTTAGTGCTACCCGAGAATGTAATATCAGGGCAATTTTTCCTTTTTCTACGGAGATGGGTATTGTCTTTTGTTGATGCAGTTCTATATCCATCAAATACAATAATAGGATTAAAATACCTACGTTTGACAAAATCAGAATAAATTTTAAAAATATCCTCGTAAGTTCCAGGACCACTTGGCCATGGAATACGATAAAGAAGTGAGCCTCCGTCTAGTACATATTGTATAGAAGAAACATCTGTCATTGAAAAAGGAGAAAATGGCGGAGAAGTTACTTTTTTCCAGATGTGATCAGCAAAGACAGACTTGTTTGATGGACGAAGCAGAACAGGATTTTCAAATAAAGCTGAAGGGAAACTACAAAGTTCAAAATGAAAAGCGAGCTCAACATTTTCAATTCCATTTGAAGCAATCAACAACCGTTGGAATAAAAGCATAGGATTGACATTCAAAATTTCCTGTCCTACCTTGACATCTGTTTTGCTACTAATTAGGACAGCTTGTTTAGAACGATCAAATTTAAAAGAAAGGACAGGAATCTTATCCATTTCATTGAGAATTTGGGTCCCAACGTCTTTGGCATGATGAACATTGACATTAGGTTCAGCCACAATCCCATTTACAATATTATGTAATTGTTTTGAATTAGAAAAAGGGTTATTTTGGATTAGAGAAGACAACAATAAACAAGTATCTTTCTTGTCACGTGCTTGCCTCGATATCATGGTGTCTTTGTTCTGTTCGCTAGTGTTATAGTTTATGTCTGTGAGGTCCAGCATTGTTGAATTGACCTCTGCGCAAGCAGGCATCGATAGCAACCAGGTTAGCCGTTGTCTCTCTGTCATGCCTCTCCCTCTTGTCAATCCTCCACTTACTTTCATGCTGCGCATCAAAATTTGTTCAATCATCAAATCTGTTGATATGCCAGCCCAAAAACGATCACTCCTTCGCACAACGTGGAAACCTTCTTCAAATTTAGTAAAAATTGAAGGATTTGTTTTTGATAAATCGTTCATTGTTTGTAAGTAAAGCATTGCAGACTTCGTATAGTTGTTATGACCAGATGCAGCCATAAAAGGAAGCATTTGAGAGATGGAACTCAAGTGTAATTCCCAGTTTCCGGTCCGCTCTGCTTTGAGAAATAATTTCAAAACATCTATCATATCTAAATACTGTATCCAGAGCTCTGCTGTTTTAAAACTGTTAAATGAACTTTTAAATTTCTCTAATTTATCTCTAATACAATCTAGCAATTCATTGTCTCTCTCTGTCATTGGTAATTGGTCTACAAGGAATTTTGAAGCAATTTCTTTCATACTTTTCAAATCGGGAATATTATTGAATGCTTCAGTAAAGCAATATTCACCTTCGTCATCGAAAATCGGGATGCTATAGATAGCAGAGAAAATAAGAATATGTAAGGCCCTGTACATTAAAATATGTGCCCTTACAGCTCGCGCAATTGCCTTTCCCGATAAAATATGAATAACAGCGTTTGGGGCATAAACAATTTCTAAAATATCTTGCAGGCCGGAACCATGCATTAAACGACCTATAGAGCCAACAAAATTCATTTCAGTGTGGAACCCACCAAGTCGCAGCACAATATTTCTCAATGGACTACTTTGAGGCTCACATGCTACAATCATGGTTGCCTTCCACCATAAAGGTTGATCAAAAGTTAGCACAGCAGTTTTACCATATGATTGAGCATGTTTTGAAATAAATTGCAGTGTTGAATATATACATGTTTGACTACTCGGAGCCAAATCTATCATTGGTAAAAATGCAAATGATGAAGAACCAGGATAGGTACCTTTACTAAACAATTGCATCAAACCTGACCAACCAGGTGTAAGAAAATCAAAAAGAGAAGAAGCTTGAAAAATGAGCTCTAACTTGGGAAAAGGCTCTGCAATAAAAATAGGTTTATATGGACCATAAACTAAAGATAATGCCCCATCGGAAATTGAAAGAGGGGGACTCATAATTTGAACCCTACCAATAGAAAACAGATCATTCTCATTAACTTTTGCGCGAGGGACAATTCGATTAAAAATTATTTTTGGTGTAATGGATGCCATCATACCCATGCCGTGGAAGGTGTCTTTACCATCTAATGTTCTAATGTTGTGATCTACGTTGTCTGCTGCATATTGGATAAATTGAAAAGTTAGATCAGGGATTTTTATTCCATGCTGGACAGCAGCATTTAACTCAAATGTTTGTACATCACTGTAAGGGGCACAAAAACCAAGGTGATGAAGATTGTCTATCAAAAAACGTGATCCAAAATGATGATGTAATTGCAAGGCAAGACCTATCTGCATTGGGGGGAGCAACACTCTTGGTCGAGCAGATTGCATAATAGCTTGCCCAATACTTGCTACTTTTATTTTACTTTTTTTAGATACGATTACGGTATTTAAAAAAACTTTCAAGCTTTCTGGCAAAAAATTTAAACATGATGCTTCAGATGAATATTCTTTGCATAAAGGAAAACTGTTTGGAGATGCCAATACTTCTTTAATATCATTTCTAATAAGCTTAGCAGCTGCTGCGATTATGTTGAATTTTTCTTTAGTAGGGTCTTCTAGTTGCTTTTTATGAAAATCTAATAAAACATTAGCTGCAGTGCTTCGAGATGTGACAATATTTTGCCTACCATTTATTTCAGTTATGATGATATTATCACCAAAATATTCTTCAAGCTTATTTCTCATGTGCTTATGACTGTATGCAGTCGTATCCGAACCATTGAGACAAATTTCCATTTCAGAAACAAGATCATTGACAGTAAATTGTTCCTCGTCATTGTCAACAAAATACTTAGCCACTTTCAGGAATGCATCATATTTAACATTATCTTGGGGTCGACCAGTCCTATTTCTTTTGAGCAATGGCTCATCAGACAATTTATAACAGAGGGGGATTTGTTTACGAGTTTTGAAATTAATGTTGCAAGCATGATGGTAGATACCATCTTCTGCAGGCAAATCAATAATACTAATCAACCTGTTATGAACTTTCCTAGCCCAATCATCATCTCTGTCTTTACATACAGTAAGAGTGTTTGACTTAAAGTCTAATTGTGTCACTGGGAATACTTCACGTTGTTTTATTTTGAGGTCCTTACACTTAATCTCTGTTGCACAATAAAAGCAATGGGTTTTAAAATGAAAATAATTGCTTTGTGATCGAGTAGTAGGACTAGGAGATTGAATGCGACCTTCTACATTTGAATTTTCAGCCGCTTTGTTGAACAGGGCAATTCGTTTACTGTCACAAAAAGATTTGCGACAATCAACATGAACAGTCTGGCCAGGTGATGACGTTACACTGCTATTAGTTCTCAATTGGCTGGCTCGATTTATCCCATCACTTCCTTTTTGCCCTAACACAACAACTGCACGGGTCTTATCGACAAAATCATTCCCACAAATTATACAATTTGCCATAAAACGTACCAATTACTAACCTTGAATTACTAAAGCCTCCGTTACGTTAAGAATAAAGTATTTAATTTAAAATATACAACAAGAAATGCAGAACTCAAGCCGAAATAAATTTTTTGCCTGCGCCGTCCACAATATTGAATCTGCCTACGAATCAGTTCCTCGAAGACGGCTTCTTTGATCTGCTCACATTCTTCGGCTTTGATCTTCCATTGTTTACCGTGGTTGTCACAAAATGGTGACCATGCTCTGTCGATCACAAAGTCATGACTTCAATTGTTAAAATCAAGGTCTTACAACCTTTCAAAGACAGAGGATTTTCTCAAGTGATCACTCAATAGTAAGGAGATATGGAATATGAAATTATATTTTGTGTTGCAATTTTTCCTAGGTTATGTTGAACATTTTTATAATATGACTGGACTAATATCATATCTAGCAGTCACGACAATGAACTGAATAATAATAAAACTTGATAGTCACTTGAAAAAACCTCTAGTCACGATTGATGTATTAGTACCGCGTGTTAAGCGTACATATAGGTCGATACCCAAATTTGGAGGATATAGACGTATACCTGCACGGTCATAACTAAGAAGCTAGAACATGTGTTTTGAAAATGGTGACGAGCTGCGACAGATTGATTATTTTTTCATAAAATCAAATTGAATGTATACTCTGTAATTGAAAATTCAACTTGAGAAATTCAAAAAAGTAACAACTTGGGACTTGCTATATTCAGATGTAACTTTTGCTATATTTTCAATATTGCAAACATGTTTGAAAAACGGTTATGTTGAAACCTTTGAGTCAGATTTTGAAATGATATTCGTAAGAATTTCATTCCAATTGTATTTAATGAAAATTCAATAACCCATTATATTCTTAGAAAATAAGACACTGTTGTAGTGAAATTGATGAGAGATAATTGATGTTCCAGACAAAAGTTATGTTATATGATCATTAAGATGATTAATATCACTCTTGCTGGCGGGTCATCGAAAGTTAGGCCTACTCGTTCTCTAACAACAAACTCGAAAGCCATATCGTAAACTCGGCCGCCTTGGATCATATCCATAACTCAGTGGAAGTTGTGGGGTCAAAAATAAGGCGTTGCCTTACAGATTAACACACTTTTACAACACCAGTCACCAATTTACACTCAATGAGTGCATAATTTCAGCAAAATAATGTGGTATTTAATTATATCCTTACAAATATATATCAATTATTTGTACTAGGTTTTTCATTTCAATTATCTTGAACTATTTGAATATTTTCTAATTATCCTTGCTCTTAAAAGGGTCTGGGAGCCTTAATCGTGTTCCTTCTCAAAGACTTTTGAACAGACCAGAAAATCGATGGATTTACTTGGACCCATCCCTCGTATTTGGCTTCTATTGTGCTACCAGATGTCATTTGCTTGTAATCTGCTTTACCACGTATTTGGTGTTTCACTGTCTCTTACAGCTGCTAAAATATCTAGACTGTATTCAGCGTACCCCGGGGGTAGCTCTCATATGGAGGATATTCCGAGACGTGCCAATCTTGGGATGGTCATATTTCTGCTGAGAAAAATATTGTTTGCGTCCCTTTTTTTGTTTCATTTTTGAATAGAAGTTTTCGGATAGCTTTTTCAAGTTTGCAGAACCCACTCCCTCTGTCGACCTAGAGCCACTCTGATGCACTCGACGTAGATACACTCTAGGGCTTGTATTCTGCTTTTTCTCGTGATGTGTGTTTCTCTGATAATTAGATCATATATATACCGTAATTCAACACAAATGGTTTGTTTGTATTTTATTTCACTGAAATACATAGCAGAATAATGATTTCGTTTCTGAAACTGAGTACGTAATAAATTGCCGGACTTGTTAGATTTTCAAGTAACAACTCGATTATCTCCCTATTCATGATGCAGCCTACAATTTTAATTAAATTTTTATGTTGTTCACTGCCAAAAAATCTTCATTGATGCAAACTGTAGGCCTATTTTATTTATCGGAGCAAAGTTTCATGGATCCATTTCTGAATTAATGATAGTTGCAACCAAAGAATAAAGAGTTTGTTTATATTTATTTTATAATTATTGCATTTCTGACGCTTTTGTTGATACACACCTATTATTATAATGTGGAAGTACCGCTTTACAGAAACAACAAAAGGTAGTTCTGCTCCACTATTTCTAGACAACAGAATATCAATCATGTATGGAACTGTTTCATTAAACAGCTCTTTTGAATAGCACGGTATTGCCAACAAATAAAAAACAGTTTTTGGTGTTTTTTCGTCAATCCTTGTCAAATGGAAGAAAAAACGTTTTGGAAGGAAGCCTCTTGTTATGACGAATTTATCGATATAATTCATACATTGATTGCATCTAAAAAGGCTTCCCTAATACCCGCCGTTGTACACAATACAGACAACCAAATAGAATAGCGTCAATTGAGAAATAGATTGATATTAAAATGTTAAACTACTTTAAGCAAAACTTGATATACAAAACTTGAATATAAAACTTACTAGAGCAATAATAATCTTAACTTACTTCCATAGTAGGATGAAAACCAAATGCTAATTGGATGTAGCTCGCTTAAATAGTCAAAGTAGAATATCCCAGTTTGCTCAATTTCTCGAATATCCTTTATAACTATAAGAAGAATGAAGCATTAAATCTTATTGATTGATGATAGGGTACAAGAAAAAGAAATGGCTATATATAGTTGTTAATCGATTATTCAATACTTAATGAGTGGTAAGGAGAGGAATGAAAGTACTTCTATTTAACATCACATTAAATATCTCGCGGTATTATGATATATTTAACCATGACGAGCTATCTCATTAGGGAGTGTCTCATTGATGAAATGGACTTATTATAGTATCATAATGACTCAATTCAATTCAATAACTTTCTTTGAGTGTCTATGTTTTTGTTTGATCAAAATAACGGATTATCTGTATTATTTTGCCAGTGAAGTCGTGGGCAGACCACAAATAATATATTTACAAACAGACATTGGTTTTAATAAAAATATAACGAATCAATTAAATTCAACTCAATAACTTTAATTTAGTGCCTATTTTCTCAGCTTGATTACCGAATTAACTTAATTTGTGTAACTTCAAAATTCAAGGGAGATAGCAGCCAAACAAATACCATTAATGCCTAGTAATTTTGGCAGCCTTTTTATTCTCATCTCTCACGCAAAATGTTTAAATCAGAGTAGATAATATTGATCATCGTTGTCCAATTTCTATGCGTATAATACGTAGCTTCTTCTTATAGCATTTGATAACAAAATTCAAAGACCATAATAATTTTGAATGTGTCTTATTAGTAAAAATCGACGTTTCAGCTCTCGTTTCATTTTCAAGAGTCAAAGGAATTTTAATTATTAAGGTAACTTTTATACTATAAATAATTAATTTATTTCTAATAAAATGGAAATGAAATGTACCGTACATGAAATGCTATTCATCAGGCACTTACAACCAAGCCTGAATGGCCAATCAGATTCCATACGATCTAATTTATTTCAAGTCAAGTTCTTATACTAATTTATCAAACAAAAATTTTGTTTTTATGTTTTACACTTAGGTATCTTAGTAAGTTTAAGTCATAAATTAGAAATAAATAAATTATTTGTAGTCTAAAAGTCAATTTCAAGTTTATTTTCAATAATTTGAATATGTGGTTTTGAAATAAATAACCTGTTTTGTTTATTTAAATATACTTCAATCGTTTTCCAATGTAATCCTTACTCATATTGGCTAGGAAAACAAGGGAATGTCACATTACATACACTGATGACCGCTAATTTATTGTTGTGCGTATAACATGTATAACAAGAAAATACATTATGAATAATGTAAAAATCAGTACGTATATTCGTATAATTTAGTCATATACATACTCATGCATTCTCCTGGTTCACAAATTCTTCTTTTGGTTGAATTTCCATAACACACAACATTATCACATTTTGGTAGTGATGTGTTGCGTAAACATGTTCTATACTTGAGTGGGTTTAGTTTACCACATGGATCAGGACATGTTGGATCGTTGTACCAAGAAGACCAATATCCCTCCACTGAATAATACAAGATTGTACTACATTAAGTCAGAATAAAATTTCATGAAGATAGATGTCAGTTATATGATACGATAGAAAATATAATTTACCTTCCGAAGAACTGTTGCAGGCGTACTAGAAAATAATAGGGAAACAGAAACAAAACAAATATCAATTTAATGGGAAAAAAACTGATGATGTTCCAAAAAATTCATACCCTTCATTTCTTAAGCAATTTACAAGGTGGAATTTCTAGTGCACAAAATAACTGTATGGAATTGCTCATTAATTGTATATCAGCAAATACAATGGTTTTTGTAGGGCCCTTCCATAAGTCTCTTTCCCATTCTTAATTTTCTCTTTTTGTATCAAAATTTACGTATTATATATCATAAAACCGATAGAATGATATTGTTGACTTGTTCTAATCTTTTTCTCGCAGCTTAAGTTCAAAACAAAATATGTTTGTTCTGTAGATTTAAAATTGAGTTCGATTTGACTGCCCGCTAAATTATCAACCTATGAAATCTCCGTAAATTTGTTAATCCAACAATATCAAATAAAGTACCAAGGGAGTTTGTGGTTTCAAAACAACGCCAGAATATCAAAATATTCATATAACAAATTTGATACTGTATATGGTTATTTCGACACAAATGTTTCCATAATTTTCCGACAACGGATTATCTGTATTATTTCGCCAGTAAGACGTACACAAGTCGAAATATCGAATATTGAAATATAGAAATACTAGCAATTAGTGGAGGTCCAGTAGCTGGACCTTATGGGATAAAACTTTTAGATCACTAAATAGCAAAAATAAATAAACAATTGAATAAGCTGACTATCACTGTATAATACGGAGATTAAACTTTGAGGGAGAACATGAGACACACTACGCATTGAAACGATGTACAATTAATCAAGACATCTTAATCCTTCATAAATATTTAATTCATTTCACATCAATTGAGTCGATTGAAATGTATAGAGGCCGCCGGTCAATTTTATGCATTTAACGTAGCTATATCTACATAGAAACACTTTATTTTGTATGCTGAAAGGAAGCCAGAACACATGAATTATTACAAGTCACAAATAATCAGTAAAATTCTGACCCGATACGATCAGATCACGTTCGGTTCGGATTCACAAATCGTTATTGCAATATATATATATATACCATCTGATAATATTTTCATATGATAGTATATGAGCCTATATATTTTTGATCTCAACAATCTCACCAATTAGGCCAGTGATTTTCATGGCAAAATACTATCAAAATACTAAGAATTCGTTGAAAATAGAATTTAATAAGTAAAAAAATGAAATGAAAAGTTGTCCTCATAGTGCTTCTTGTTATCAAATTTTCCAAAATAAGAGCATCAACAGTCTTTCAAATTGAAATATATTATATAATAAATCGCTATAGTAA
Organism: Haliclystus octoradiatus; assembly: GCA_916610825.1. Taxonomy (NCBI): domain Eukaryota; kingdom Metazoa; phylum Cnidaria; class Staurozoa; order Stauromedusae; family Haliclystidae; genus Haliclystus; species Haliclystus octoradiatus. Next base: position 2,328,611 of record OU744448.1, read on the forward strand.
TTCGATATTGATATTATGCTACATCTTGTTGTCAATATTTCTACGTGCTATTTATAATACCTTACAGATGTCGAATGAAAGAAAAGACGATTATGAATAAATTAGATATTTTGATAGAAAAACGAAAACAACTCATTTTGCCAGATTCGTGATATGCATATTTAATCAGAATTCCTTGAAACGGACGCGATGGTTTATAGAGTGGAAATGTTTAGTACAGCTTCAAAGATATAAAAATACCATACCCGATAAGAATAAAATATAAATTGTCTTCTATTCGAAATAATTCAGACGAAGATAGATTTTATGTCGCGATCAAATGCATGGTAAAATAGATTCAATTTCTATATAATTAAATCCTTTTCATCATACATCTAATTATTCATAAGATAAGTATTTAAATATTACCATCGGCTATATTAACTCGAAAATGTTGGGAGACACTCAAGAAGCTAAAAATCACTCGCTCGGAGCTCGTGATATTTTAGCGCTTCAGTCGTGTCTCCCAACATTTTCTCGTTTAGTAAATATGAATACAAACATGGCAAGTATGTGGTAACCCTTTAATCAAACAATCATTTAAAGCTAATAATTCTATAAGTGCTGTGAATACCTTAATCTTACATAAATCAACATAAGACGCATTACTACAACTACATAATCTCACATACACTTGCATAAACGAGTGTGGAAAACCAAGTGTAAATTTACATATATAGTTAAGTATTTCTGTATACAGCAGATGACAACTAATAATTTTCATACTCACATCAAGAAAAATAATGGTATCACAGTCTGGATCATCGATAAGCTTTTCAAATACATTTGTTCCATTATATATCCCACACATGGAATTTTGGCTAACTATTTCATTCTTGCAATAAGGTATAGCTGATAAATTTTTACCAAGATGACGACAAATATGAATCGTAGGAACGTTGCGAGTGATTAATCCATTTTCTACATCGATATTCTTACCACTAAAATACCTTCCTTGAAAGACTACTGAATTATTATTGTAACAAGAATGATTAGTGCCAAAAACAATCGAGATAATGGAAAATTGAATAACAAATTGGCAAGCAATTTTCAGATGTTCTTTCATCATGAAAGTCGATTAAATGTCGAGTGATGTTCCCGCTACTTTGACTCGCTTCTTAAAGAACCAAAGATGGAATTTTGCAACTTTTGAATTATTGATTTTATTTTTCTTGTTTTCTACTGTTACTGCCTTAGCATTTCTTACAACAGGTACAATAAGACATTGCACAGGAAAATCCATTTGCTAGGGTAGGCTTTTATTCTTGTTTTAAGCAACACATTTTCTTAAAACAAGAAAATAAGTGGTGTGAATATTTCATAAAGAATATATTTTCTTGAATCAAGAAAATTTTTCTACGCTAGACTAAAATTGCTTGAATTATTGAAATTTGCTAGCCTAGTTTAAATTTGCTTGTTGTCATGTATTTGATTTATAAGAATATAGAGTATCAATTCTGTTAAAATTAGCCCTATAAATTCATACTGTTTTGTGCTCTTGGCTCATAAATTCAATATTATACACTGTTTAACAGTTAGATAATGGATCTTGAAGTAAAAATTATAATATACAGCAAACTTTCATAATTGATTGAAATTTCTATTATCTTACGTCGCGTCTTAGATAACAGATTTAGCCCAAATTAATGTAGCAATCCAGAATAGTTCACAAAATATCATCACGAAAATTCACAATGCTTTTTGCTCATAAAATCAAAATTTTTAAAAATTATTTAACAAAACTACTCATTGTAGTTAGCATATGTGAAATAGATAATATAACTTATATTAAAAAATTTAATGATCAGCTGAAGTTCTAATTATGCTTAGGGTACTGATTTTGTTAATATCAACACGATAATTCACAATGTTATTTGCTAATAAATTCACTAATTCTCAATATTGTTTGACAAAATTACAAAATATAATTTATTTTGAAAAAATTCAATAATTAGGTGAAATTCCAATTATGCTAAGGGTACTGATTTTGTTAATATCAACACGATAATTCACAATGTTATTTGCTAATAAGTTCAAAGCTTCTCAAGATTGTTTGACAAAATTACTCATGGTAGTTAGTTTAGCTTAAGTGAAATAGAAAATATGATTTATTTTGAAAAAATTAAATAATTAGCTGAAATTCCAATCATGCTAAGGGTACTGATTTTGTTAATATCAACACGATAATTAACAATGTTATTTTCTAATAAATTCAAAAATTCTCAATATTGTTTGACAAAATTACTCATGGTAGTTAGTTTAGCTTAAGTGAAATAGAAAATATGATTGATGTTGAGAAAATTTAATGATTAGCTGAAATTCCAATTATGTTAAGGGTATCGATTCAGTTAATATCAACACAACAATTCAAACTGCTATTTGCTAATAAATTCAAAGCTTCTCAATATTATTTGACAAAATTACTCATGGCAGTTATTTTAGCTTAAATGAAATAGAAAATATGATTTATTTTGAAAAATTTAAATAATTAGCTGAAATTCCAATTATGCTAAGGTACTGATTTTGTTAATATCAACACGATAATTCACAATGCTATTTGCTAATAAATTCAAAGCTTCTCAATATTATTTGACAAAATTACTCATGGCAGTTATTTTAGCTTATGTGAAATAGAAAATTTGATTTATTTTGAAAATATTCAATAATTAGGTGAAATTCCAATTATGTTAAGGGTATCGATTTAGTTAATATCAACACGATAATTCACACTGCTAATTGCTAATAAATTCAAAGCTTCTCAAGATTATTTGACAAAATTACTCATGGTAGTTAGTTTAGCTTATGTGAAATCGAAAATATGATTTATTTAAAAAATTCAATAATTAGCTGAAATTCCAATTATGCTAAGGGTACTGATTTTGTTAATATCAACATGATAATTCACAATGCTATTTGCTAATAAATTCAAAGCTTCTCAAGATTATTTGTCAAAACTACTCATGGTAGTTAGTTTAGCTTATGTAAAATAGATAATATGATTTATTTTGAAAAAAATCAATAATTAGCTGAAATTTCAATTATGGTAATGGTACTGATTTTGTTAATATCATCACAATAATTCACAATGATAATTGCTAATAAATTCAAAGCTTCTCAACATTGTTAAGCGAAACTGCTTATGGTAGTTAGTTTAGCCTATGTGAAATAGATAATATGATTGAAGTTGAAAAAATTTATTGATTAGCTGAAATTCCAATTATGTTTAGGGTATCAATTCAGTTAATATCAACACGATAATTCAAACTGCTATTTGCTAATAAATTCAAAGCTTCTCAATATTTTTTGACAAAATTACTCATGGCAGTTATTTTAGCTTATGTGAAATAGAAAATTTGATTTATTTTGAAAATATTCCATAATTAGCTGAAATTCCAATTATGTTAAGGGTATCGATTTAGTTAATATCAACACGATAATTCACACTGCTAATTGCTAATAAATTCAAAGCTTCTCCATATTATTTGACAAAATTACTCATGGTAGTTAGTTTAGCTTATGTGAAATAGAAAATATGATTTATTTAAAAAAATTCAATAATTAGCTGAAATTCCAATTATGCTAAGGGTACTGATTTTGTTAATATCAACATGATAATTCACAATGCTATTTGCTAATAAATTCAAAGCTTCTCAAGATTATTTGTCAAAACTACTCATGGTAGTTAGTTTAGCTTATGTAAAATAGAAAATATGATTTATTTTGAAAAATTTAAATAATTAGCTGAAATTCCAATTATGCTAAGGTACTGATTTTGTTAATATCAACACGATAATTCACCATGCTATTTGCTAATAAATTCAAAAATTCTCAACATTATTCAGCGAAATTGCTTATGGTAGTTAATTTAGCCTGGGTGAAATAGATAATATGATTGTTGTTGAAAAAATTTAATGATTACTTGAAATTCCAATTATGTTAAGGGTATCGATTTAGTTAATATCAACACGATAATTCACACTGCTAATTGCTAATAAATTCAAAGCTTCTCCATATTATTTGACAAAATTAATCATGGTAGTTAGTTTAGCTTATGTGAAGAAAATATGATTTATTTTGAAAAAATTCTATAATTAGCTGAAATTCCAATTATGCTAAGGGTACTGATTTTGTTAATTATAACATGATAATTCACAATGGTATTTGCTCATGAATTCAAAACTACTCAACAATATTTAGCAAAATTAATCATGGTGGTTTGTTAGTTTAGCCTATATGAAATAGATAATATGATTTACGTTGATAAAATTTAATGATTAGCTGAAATTCCAATTATGTGCTATGTGTATAGATTTTATATTAAACAATGCCTGTTTTCTTATAAACAAATCAATACGTCACAAAACAATTTATTCGAACCCATTCGGGATAATTTCCACAATGTCTCTGATATGGAAAATATTGGGAAGCTTTCTATAGGCATTTTATAATATTCGTGAAGTCTAAAAATCGCTATGACGGTATTGAGCCTACACGCAGACGTAAAGGGAACACTGAATTGTATTTTTGGTCTGCATGCAGGCTGCTCGATATTCGGCACCTCCTGAAATTTCTTTACAGCCAATCCCGAGCGTTCTTGCATCCAGACCCCAATTTGAAAAAGTGTGAAAACGAAAAGCTCAGTCAGTTTACGAATTTTACTGTTTTACTATGGTTTTACAAACTGAATTCAACTACAAGTATTTGTTTCCCCGATACATAAGGAACGTTTAGCCTACGATGAAAGTAATAAAATGATGTACTGCGATATCACAACAACTTATCACTGGAACGAATTCTTTAACTTTACCGTTCAAAACGAAATATGGTTTGTTTTTCTACTTGCTCTGAACATGCGAGATTCGGTGAAATGTTTTGGCGGTCATGGTCAATACGTATTTTACGACATCGTACTCTCTCTCATCCATTTTTCTGAGAATTGGACATGTTATAGGTAAGTTTATTTGCTGTTTTCTTTCAATTGCTTCTTTATATCAACAAGACTTATGTTGCTGCTATGGCACTGCTGCAATACTATACTAGGCTATTGAACTTGGAAGATATCATTACTAGCTAATCCACCATCTTAATTCGAAAGCATACACAGGAAAATCCATGTGCTTAAATCAAGAAAAAAAATTCTTGAAATAAGTGAAATTTTGCTTGAAATAAGAATAAATGTACTTGTCCACATAGGAAGCAAATATTCCTACCCTAGAACAAATTTGCTTGCTATATTTTCTTATTTTAAGCACAAATTTACTTGACATATTATTCTCTTTTCCAGCTTAAATTTCTTGAAATGAGCAAATTTTTGCCTAAAACAAGACCCTTTTTGCTTTCATTTCTGAAGATAGTGTGCAGTCAGAATTATTGGATTCTTGAAATAAGCATATATATGCTTGAAATAAGCAAATATTCTCTTGAAATAAGCATATATTTTCGTAAAATAAGCATATATTTTCTTGAATTAAGATAATATTTGCTAGCGCATTTGGAACTACAAATCAAATATTCTCATCAGATTCTTGAAACAAGAACATATTTTCTTGAATTAAGATATTTTTACGATTGCTTATCAAAATGTTGCACATATAGTCTAATCAAAATATTGTCTATACAATGTTAATCATCATATTACAGCACAATATTAATTTTGAATTAGATTAAACATTTAATTTAAATCAATTACGATCTATAATAAAGTCACACTGAAACCCTGACGATAGCCAGTGCAACAATTCAATCGTAACAGAGTAATAGTTTGGATTCATCAGCTGGTCATTGAAAAAGATCAGTCTACCATAATAATACCCAAACGTCAATAATAATTCCAGAATACAACTGCATGTATAGATAATTGTAAAATAACAGCAGAAGATCCAAATGTTTAAGAGAAAAGTTGTTGTATAGCTTGTAAGTAAATTTCATCCGCTTTTTGTGTTAGTACATCCAGCAAGTAAAATCATCAATATGTAATGTTTGATGGTTTGTGAGCAGAGTGTAACATTTCTTTATCATATCAGTGTCTTGATTGCTACAGTGTGTTAAAGTATTGCTCGTCAATTTTGAGATCCAGGATTTTCACTCTGAAAAACAAATGCATATAACACTGATTAGATAAGTAATAAAAGATTAAATCTACATTAAGATGAAAGTGACAACTAGCAAAACAGTGAAATTAGTTGCGGGCAACGCCGGTGAAAGTTTAAGAAAAGTATGTTGTGGACAATGTGCCAATGTAGACGATATTACGTTGCTTGGTCAAAAAAAAAGAAAAGAAAATTAATTACTATCGTTCTGATGATGTGTGAACAGAAGTAAAATAAAAACATGCAGATTTTATTCTAAGTTTCAAAAGAAGTAGGATAGATCCTAATTTATCAAATTAAAATTGTCACGAACCCTCAGTCAATATCACACATTATATTATGATACAATGCCTTATATAGAGCAATATATCTTAAATCAGTAGCAAAAATGCAGTCAAATTCCAAAACCATTATTCTCTGCTATGTATGTTGTTGTGTATGTTTTATCAGAAAATATTGATAGCGGTTCATAGACCTTCTGGCCCATGAAGTCCTATGAGCTGCTGACAGCAGCTGCACCTAAATTACACTCTTACATCATAACTGTTTACTTAGGAACAAAAGAAACAATCATAGCAAAAACAATCTCAAGAAAGCTTGTATACATATCTATGTAAATTTATGATTAACAATGCAACATTCTATGCATTATGTTAATCATGCGATACACTATTTTTCAACAATAATAATACAGACAATGCAAAATATTAACGGCAATACTCATGATACCCAACACTAGGCCTACTGACTGTTCTGGAACAGTGATGTGAGAAAATTTGAATATTTTCGCATTTGATAAAAATTTTAACCTAATAACAATTAAGTAGGCTGTACTTTTGATTTTAAAGGATTGGAACATAATCAAATAAATCCCTGTCAATATCATAATTTTTCAAAAAAACATTTTTCAATTCCCATGCTAGACTGTGCAGATACACACTGGTATACAAGAATAAGCAGAAAAGATATATGGATATGTTTATAAAACATTCAAATAAAATTACAGCAGTGTATTATATTCTTGAACAAAATTTGATTGATAAGAAAACTTTTCAATTTCGGATTATTATTTAGCCGTAAATATTCTACAACACAATGGAATTGCAAGCGCAATTCCGATAACTGAAATCCCCGCACATATGCAACCTGGCTTTTAAAATCTATTGACTATTTTGTAGTCATGTCTTTTTTAAACAATTTCAGGTATGCGCAAATTTGGATAACTGCAATGAAAATTGTTGACAATTTTGACTAGCATAGCGGGTTCCACTGTACTCTGTGGGATTAAAAAATGAAGTTGCATCAAATTAGTATTTAGTAGTTCATGGTTACAGTGACCAGGAAGAAAAATACCGGCAGTCGTAACAAGCTTAATTTTGATAACCTCAAATGTACACAGTTGACACAGTAGGAATGGATGTTTTTTAACAGTTTGTATGATTTCATATTATTTTTTTGACATGGAGGTAATATTACTTCCAGACGTAATATTATTTCTGTATAAAATTTTCAAGTGTTAGGTCAATTGTTACAAATGAAGAAGGAAAGTCATAATTTCACTAAATCATTGCAAAACATATGTATTGCATTGACTCTGGGTTGTTATTTCCAAACACATGTACAGTTTTCTGATAATAAAAAAGAGAATTGTTGTGAATCGAAAAGACAGACCATTACTAATGTATGAAAATCAATTATAGTCTATTCCTATTTCGTAAAATCCAGGCAACGTAGAACATCATTCCCTGTCTTTTTATCTGTAGGCCTATTATGAGACATTTAACAATAAAACAGTAATAGGCTTAACATCTATCTCAATGTAGAATTCAGGATGTCTGATTTAAGCGAAAATTTGTAAAAAAAGAGAATCTGATTAGAATTCTATAGGCTATGGATACTAGACTGGTCCAAAAAACATGAAAGTTTGAAATGTTATCAGGCCCATCGATTTTCTTGTTCAGAATGCTTTGAAAATAAGTTGTGCACAAATTTTATTGTAATTTGACATTGAGAAATGGGGTCCCAAGGCCCCTCTAAATTAATACGTAAAGCTAATGGGGAAAACGTTGATATTTTGCAAACGCAAATACGTCATCTTTGAGAAAACATGTTTTAAATTTTGCTTACATGGCTGTGGAGGTAATGATCTGAACAATCTGAATTTATTAATTTAAATGTTTGAATCTTTATCATTGCCTTAAAACTATGGGGTTGAATACGATGCATAAAAAAATGTGGCTTCCGCTGTGAAAAAGGATTAATCTATAAGTGTCTGCTGTGTGCTGTCAATCTTTCAATCTAAAAATATTTCTGTGAAAGGTGTCGCCGCCGTTGATATCGTAGTTTGAAGAAAGTTTGTAACTCGAGAAGGTCATTCTGTTGAACGGTGGCTGTTTTATAGACACAATATGTCGTTAACTTGTTATTGAAATGTTCATTCTTGCTACGGCCGCTTTACTCAGATAGCAGATATATTACTCAGAAAGTTGTTCATTTTGTTTAACTCAGTTTAAATTTATAACAGAACTAGCTGCCATTTGGGAAATAAAACTTCGGAAACAAAGCCTTTGGCATTGTTCAACTTGATCTACGGAAGTAATTACTTAAATCTCAAAATGTTTGAAAACTTTTAAAGAGCTATATCCCTTGCTACGTGACAAAGAAATAATTCGATGTCTTCATAAATTCAAGCTTGAACATTTTACTGCTCACATGTAACTTCCGAAAATGTATTCGTAAAATTCTTCGTGGATTACTGAACTTTATCATCGTTCGACGTTTGGAACAGTTGATCGCTCGAGCTTCATCGTTCTCTGTGGCCCAAAATTTATTAGATGTTTTATAAATTCGAATATAAATTAATGAATATGAATATGAATATAAATAGGAATCGACATACGAATATATGCGATATCTTTGTTTGATTTCCAACGTTTTATTCAAAACTTTATTTAAACTTTATTAGATATTCTGTTTATCTAAATAATAGCAACGTAACAATAATGAATATCTCAATAACAACATCAATATGATCTGAATCTATAAAACAGTCACCGTTCAACAGAATGACCTTCTCGAGTTACAAACTTTCTTCAAACTGCGATATCAACGGCGGTGACACCTTTCACGGAAATATTTTTTAGATTGACAGATTGACAGCAGACACTTATAGATTAATCCTTTTTTACAGCAGAAGCCACGTTTTTTTATGCATTGTATTCAACCCCATAGTTTTAAGGCAATGATAAAGATTCAAACATTTAAATTAATAAATTCAGATTATTCAGATCATTACCTCCACGGCCATGTGAGCAAATTTTAGAATATGTTTTCACAAAGATGACGTATTAGCGTTTGAAAAATATCAGCGTTTTCCCCATTAACTTTACGTATTAATTTAGAGAGGCCTTGGGACCCCATTTCCCAATGTCAAGTTACAATAAAATGTGTGCACAACTTACTTTCAAAGCATTCTGAACAAGAAAATCGATGGGCCCGATAACATTTCAAACTTTCATGTTTTTTGGACCAGTCTAGTGGGTACATAATCTTTTGCGATTTCAGAAGCTTTGGAATCCTGAAATGGAGTGAAAGAGGGTTTTGTTATCAAATCTCTTTTTACAAAAAAAAAATGAGAAACGCAATTTTCAATTTCCGAAATAACTACTTGGAAGTTTAGGAATCCCGCATTACAAACGTAGTACAGTTAAATATATACCATGCCTACCTATTTTTAATTGGGTTGCATAGTCAGGCAAATGTTGACAAAACAATAGCCATGAATGTTTTTCAAATTCCCATGCAGCAAATTCCTATAGTTTGTATAGAAAAATACAGCAAACAAGTTAAGATAATAAACCTATGCAGACAGTAGAATATCAAGATGCAAATCGTAGGAGAATATGTGATGTTTTGACAAGGACTATAGGTTTAGAGGCTGAGAACTCTTCAGATAGAATGTATTACAACTAATGATTACAATAAATCAGATATGTTTTGAAAAATATCAGCAACACCAATTAGGAATAGCTATTACAGAAAGATTCAGTATAGCCTCAATTCAATACAGAAAATGTCTAAGCTCATATAATAATCTGCTTTGTAGCTGTAAGTGGATCACAAACTGCGCGTAAGTGCGTCACATCGTAACTTCCTTGCTTTTTCCAAGTTGAATAAAGGTATTTAATAAATTCGATTGTGTTTTCAAGATATCATGTCTAAATGAAACGATGACCAGGATATTTTATGTTTTTCAGTCTGATTGGGGAACATGGCAGATTGCAGTAAGTGGGTTACGGCTTGTAAACTCATTCTAATCTACTTGATTTTTCATATCTGTTAAATTATTTTGAATAATAATGTCCCCCTTATCATTTTAAACAACTAGTAACAAAAATGAAGCCAAATGTTAAAAGAATTTAAAAGACCTGAAAGAAAACACTCTCAGCCTTGTAAGTGGGTCACGATGGAATTGCAATAGGCTAGAAACAAACTTGAGCCAAACATAACCTTTGCAGCACATAATTAATACTTTTTTACTGTCAGATATAAACATAAGAAAACTTTAAATGCTTGGAAAGTATAGAAATATAACAAGCATATTAGATTAGCCCAATCGAACAGTCAGGCTGAGATAGTCTGCTGATCTGAACTGATTGGTCGACAAAAATATCAGGAATCTTATGATCTTTTGAAAAGAAATTCGAAGCTGGGGCAGCTTACAAAATAGACATAACCTACTTGCCAATACCGCAGCATATCTTTAATAACGATATGTTTATTTATCTAGAAGGCCTGTTATCCTATGCTTTCGAATTAAGATGGTGGATTAGCTAGCAATGATAAATCTTCCAAGTTCAATAGCCTAGTATAGTATTGCAGCAGTGCCATAGCAGCAACATAAGTCTTGTTGATATAAAGAAGCAATTGAAAGAAAACAGCAAATAAACTTACCTATAACATGTCCAATTCTCAGAAAAATGGATGAGAGAGAGTACGATGTCGTAAAATACGTATTGACCATGACCGCCAAAACATTTCACCGAATCTCGCATGTTCAGAGCAAGTAGAAAAACAAACCATATTTCGTTTTGAACGGTAAAGTTAAAGAATTTGTTCCAGTGATAAGTTGTTGTGATATCGCAGTACATCATTTTATTACTTTCATCGTAGGCTAAACGTTCCTTATGTATCGGGGAAACAAATACTTGTAGTTGAATTCAGTTTGTAAACCCATGGTTAAACAGTAAAATTCGTAAACTGACTGAGCTTTTCGTTTTCACACTTTTTCAAATTGGGGTCTGGATGCAAGAACGCTCGGGATTGGCTGTAAATAAACTTCAGGAGGTGCCGAATATCGAGCAGCCTGCATGCAGACCAAAAATACAATTCAGTGTTCCCTTTACGTCTGCGTGTAGGCTCAATACCGTCATAGCGATTTTTAGACTTCACGAATATTATAAAATGCCTATAGAAAGCTTCCCAATATTTTCCATGTCAGAGACATTGTGGAAATTATCCCGAATAAAATAAATTATTTTGTGACGTATTGATTTGTTTACAAGAAACAGGCATTGTTTAATATAAAATCTATACACATAGCACATAATTGGAATATCAGCTAATCATTAAATTTTATCAACATAAATCATATTATCTATTTCATATAGGCTAAACTAACAAACCACCATGAGTAATTTTGCTACATATTGTTGAGTAGTTTTGAATTTATGAGCAAATACCATTGTGAATTATCATGTTGATATTAACAAAATCAGTACCCTTAGCATACTTGGAATTTCAGCTAGTTATTGAATTTTTTCAAAATAAATCATATTTTCTATTTCACATAAGCTAAACTAACTACCATGAGTAATTTTGTCAAATAATATGGAGAAGCTTTGAATTTATTAGCAATTAGCAGTGTGAATTATCGTGTTGATATTAACTAAATCGATACCCTTAACATAATTGGAATTTCAAGTAATCATTAAATTTTTTCAACAACAATCATATTATCTATTTCACATAGGCTAAACTAACTACCATAAGCAATTTCGCTGAATAATGTTGAGAATTTTTGAATTTATTAGCAAATAGCATTGTGAATTATCGTGTTGATATTAACAAAATCAGTACCTTAGCATAATTGGAATTTCAGCTAATTATTTAAATTTTTCAAAATAAATCATATTTTCTATTTCACATAAGCTAAACTAACTACCATAAGTAATTTTGTCAAATAATATGGAGAAGCTTTGAATTTATTAGCAATTAGCAGTGTGAATTATCGTGTTGATATTAACTAAATCGATACCCTTAACATAATTGGAATTTCAAGTAATCATTAAATTTTTTCAGCAACAATCATATTATCTATTTCACCTAGGCTAAACTAACTACCATAAGCAATTTCGCTGAATAATGTTGAGAATTTTTGAATTTATTAGCAAATAGCATTGTGAATTATCGTGTTGATATTAACAAAATCAGTACCTTAGCATAATTGGAATTTCAGCTAATTATTTAAATTTTTCAAAATAAATCATATTTTCTATTTCACATAAGCTAAACTAACTACCATGAGTAATTTTGTCAAATAATATGGAGAAGCTTTGAATTTATTAGCAATTAGCAGTGTGAATTATCGTGTTGATATTAACTAAATCGATACCCTTAACATAATTGGAATTTCAAGTAATCATTAAATTTTTTCAACAACAATCATATTATCTATTTCACCTAGGCTAAACTAACTACCATAAGCAATTTCGCTGAATAATGTTGAGAATTTTTGAATTTATTAGCAAATAGCTTTGTGAATTATCGTGTTGATATTAACAAAATCAGTACCTTAGCATAATTGGAATTTCAGCTAATTATTTAAATTTTTCAAAATAAATCATATTTTCTATTTCACATAAGCTAAACTAACTACCATAAGTATTTTTGTCAAATAATATGGAGAAGCTTTGAATTTATTAGCAATTAGCAGTGTGAATTATCGTGTTGATATTAACTAAATGGATACCCTTAACATAATTGGAATTTCAAGTAATCATTAAATTTTTTCAACAACAATCATATTATCTATTTCACCTAGGCTAAACTAACTACCATAAGCAATTTCGCTGAATAATGTTGAGAATATTTGAATTTATTAGCAAATAGCATTGTGAATTATCGTGTTGATATTAACAAAATCAGTACCTTAGCATAATTGGAATTTCAGCTAATTATTTAAATTTTTCAAAATAAATCATATTTTCTATTTTACATAAGCTAAACTAACTACCATGAGTAATTTTGTCAAATAATATTGAGAAGCTTTGAATTTATTAGCAAATAGCAGTTTGAATTATCGTGTTGATATTAACTGAATTGATACCCTAAGCATAATTGGAATTTCAGCTAATCAATAAATTTTTTCAACTTCAATCATATTATCTATTTCACATAGGCTAAACTAACTACCATAAGCAGTTTCGCTGAATAATGTTGAGAAGCTTTGAATTTATTAGCAATTATCATTGTGAATTATTGTGATGATATTAACAAAATCAGTACCATTACCATAATTGGAATTTCAGCTAATTATTGAATTTTTTCAAAATAAATCATATTTTCTATTTTACATAAGCTAAACTAACTACCATGAGTAGTTTTGACAAATAATCTTGAGAAGCTTTGAATTTATTAGCAAATAGCATTGTGAATTATCATGTTGATATTAACGAAATCAGTACCCTTAGCATAATTGGAATTTCAGCTAATTATTGAATTTTTTTAAATAAATCATATTTTCTATTTCACATAAGCTAAACTAACTACCATGAGTAATTTTGTCAAACAATATTGAGAATTTTTGAATTTATTAGCAAATAGCATTGTGAAATATCGTGTTGATATTTACAAAATCAGTACCCTTAGCATAATTGGAATTTCAGCTAATTATTGAATATTTTCAAAATAAATCAAATTTTCTATTTCACATAAGCTAAAATAACTGCCATGAGTAATTTTGTCAAATAATATTGAGAAGCTTTGAATTTATTAGCAAATAGCAGTTTGAATTGTTGTGTTGATATTAACTGAATCGATACCCTTAACATAATTGGAATCTCAGCTAATCATTAAATTTTTTCAACATCAATCATATTATCTATTTCACCTAGGCTAAACTAACTACCATAAGCAATTTCGCTGAATAATGTTGAGAATTTTTGAATTTATTAGCAAATAGCATTGTGAATTATCGTGTTGATATTAACAAAATCAGTACCCTTACCATAATTGGAATTTCAGCTAATTATTTAATTTTTTCAAAATAAATCATATTTTCTATTTCACTTAAGCTAAACTAACTACCATGAGTAATTTTGTCAAACAATATTGAGAATTTTTGAATTTATTAGCAAATAACATTGTGAATTATCGTGTTGATATTAACAAAATCAGTACCCTTAGCATAATTGGAATTTCACCTAATTATTGAATTTTTTCAAAATAAATCATATTATCTATTTTACATAAGCTAAACTAACTACCATGAGTAGTTTTGACAAATAATCTTGAGAAGCTTTGAATTTATTAGCAAATAGCATTGTGAATTATTGTGTTGATATTAACAAAATCAGTAGCCTACCCTCAGCATAATTAGAACTTCAGCTGATCATTAAATTTTTTAACATAAGTTATATTATCTATTTCACATATGCTAACTACAATGAGTAGTTTTGTTAAATAATTTTTAAAAAGTTTTGATTTTATGAGCAAAAAGCATTGTGAATTTTCGTGATGATATTTTGTGAACTATTCTGGATTGCTAGATTAATTTGGGCTAAATCTGTTATCTAAGACGTGACGTAAGATAATAGAAATTTCAATCAATTATAAAAGTTTGCTGTATATTATAATTTCTACTTCAAGATCCATTATCTAACTGTTAAACAGTGTATAATATTGAATTTATGAGCCAAGAGCACAAAACAGTATGAATTTTTAGGGCTAATTTTAACAGAATTGATACTCTATATTTTTATAAATCAAATACATGACAACAAGCAAATTTAAACTAGGCTAGCAAATTTCAATAATTCAAGCAATTTTAGTGTAGCGTAGAAAAATTTTCTTGATTCAAGAAAATATATTCTTTATGAAATATTCACACCACTTATTTTCTTGTTTTAAGAAAATGTGTTGCTTAAAACAAGAATAAAAGCCTACCCTAGCAAATGGATTTTCCTGTGTAGGATAACAGGCCTTCTAGATAAATAAACATATCGTTATTAAAGATATGCTGCGGTATTGGCAAGTAGGTTATGTCTATTTTGTAAGCTGCCCCAGCTTCGAATTTCTTTTCAAAAGATCATAAGATTCCTGATATTTTTGTCGACCAATCAGTTCAGATCAGCAGACTATCTCAGCCTGACTGTTCGAATTGGGCTAATCTAATATGCTTGTTATATTTCTATACTTTCCAAGCATTTAAAGTTTTCTTATGTTTATATCTGACAGTAAAAAAGTATTAATTATGTGCTGCAAAGGTTATGTTTGGCTCAAGTTTGTTTCTAACCTATTGCAATTCCATCGTGACCCACTTACAAGGCTGAGAGTGTTTTCTTTCAGGGCTTTTAAATTCTTTTAACATTTGGCTTCATTTTTGTTACCAGTTGTTTAAAATGATAAGGGGGACATTATTATTCAAAATAATTTAACAGATATGAAAAATCAAGTAGATTAGAATGAGTTTACAAGCCGTAACCCACTTACTGCAATCTGCCATGTTCCCCAATCAGACTGAAAAACATAAAATATCCTGGTCATCGTTTTATTTAGACATGATATCTTGAAAACACAATCGAATTTATTAAATACCTTTATTCAACTTGGAAAAAGCAAGGAAGTTACGATGTGACGCACTTACGCGCAGTTTGTGATCCACTTACAGCTACAAAGCAGATTATTATATGAGCTTAGACATTTTCTGTATTGAATTGAGGCTATACTGAATCTTTCTGTAATAGCTATTCCTAATTGGTGTTGCTGATATTTTTCAAAACATATCTGATTTATTGTAATCATTGGTTGTAATTCATTCTATCTGAAGAGTTATCAGCCTCTAAACCTATAGTCCTTGTCAAAACATCACATATTCTCCTACGATTTGCATCTTGATATTCTACTGTCTGCATAGGTTTATTATCTTAACTTGTTTGTTGTGTTTTTCTATACAAACTATAGGAATTTGCTGGATGGGAATTTGAAAAACATTCATGGCTATTATTTTGTCACCATTTGCCTGACTATGCAACCCAACTAAAAATAGGTAGGCATGGTATATATTTAACTGTACTACGTTTGTAATTCGGGATTCCTAAACTTCCAAGTAGTTATTTCGGAAATTGAAAATTGCGTTTCTCATTTTTTTTGTAAAAAGAGATTTGATAACAAAACCCTCTTTCACTCCATTTCAGGATTCCAAAGCTTCTGAAATCGCAAAAGATTATGTACCCACTAGACTGGTCCAAAAAACATGAAAGTTTGAAATGTTATCGGGCCCATCGATTTTCTTGTTCAGAATGCTTTGAAAATAAGTTGTGCACACATTTTATTGTAATTTGACATTGGGAAATGGGGTCCCAAGGCCCCTCTAAATTAATACGTAAAGTTAATGGGGAAAACGCTGATATTTTTCAAACGCTAATACGTCATCTTTGTGAAAACATATTCTAAAATTTGCTCACATGGCCGTGGAGGTAATGATCTGAATAATCTGAATTTATTAATTTAAATGTTTGAATCTTTATCATTGCCTTAAAACTATGGGGTTGAATACAATGCATAAAAAAACGTGGCTTCTGCTGTAAAAAAGGATTAATCTATAAGTGTCTGCTGTCAATCTGTCAATCTAAAAAATATTTCCGTGAAAGGTGTCACCGCCGTTGATATCGCAGTTTGAAGAAAGTTTGTAACTCGAGAAGGTCATTCTGTTGAACGGTGACTGTTTTATAGATTCAGATCATATTGATGTTGTTATTGAGATATTCATTATTGTTACGTCGCTATTATTTAGATAAACAGAATATCTAATAAAGTTTAAATAAAGTTTTGAATAA
The DNA here is from genome assembly GCA_916610825.1 of Haliclystus octoradiatus. Classification (NCBI taxonomy): domain Eukaryota; kingdom Metazoa; phylum Cnidaria; class Staurozoa; order Stauromedusae; family Haliclystidae; genus Haliclystus; species Haliclystus octoradiatus. Next base: position 2,345,856 of record OU744448.1, read on the forward strand.
AACGTTGGAAATCAAACAAAGATATCGCATATATTCGTATGTCGATTCCTATTTATATTCATATTCATATTCATTAATTTATATTCGAATTTATAAAAAATCTAATAAATTTTGGGCCACAGAGAACGATGAAGCTCGAGCGATCAACTGTTCCAAACGTCGAACGATGATAAAGTTCAGTAATCCACGAAGAATTTTACGAATACATTTTCGGAAGTTACATGTGAGCAGTAAAATGTTCAAGCTTGAATTTATGAAGACATCGAATTATTTCTTTGTCACGTAGCAAGGGATATAGCTCTTTAAAAGTTTTCAAACATTTTGAGATTCAAGTAATTACCTCCGTAGATAAAGTTGAACAATGTCAAAGGCTTTGTTTCCGAAGTTTTATTTCCCAAATGGCAGCTCGTTCTGTTATAAATTTTCACTGAGTTAAACAAAATGAACAGCTTTCTGAGTAATATTTCTGCTATCTGAGTAAAGCTGCCGTAGCAAGAATGAACATGTCAATAACAAGTTAACGACATATTGTGTCTATAAAACAGCCACCGTTCAACAGAATGACCTTCTCGAGTTACAAACTTTCTTCAAACTACCATATCAACGGCGGCGACACCTTTCACAGAAATATTTTTAGATTGAAAGACTGACAGCACACAGCAGACACTTATAGATTAATCCTTTTTCACAGCGGAAGCCACATTTTTTTATGCATCGTATTCAACCCCATAGTTTTAAGGCAATGATAAAGATTCAAACATTTAAATTAATAAATTCAGATTGTTCAGATCATTACCTCCACAGCCATGTAAGCAAAATTTAGAACATGTTTTCACAAAGATGACGTATTTGCGTTTGCAAAATATCAACGTTTTCCCCATTAGCTTTACGTATTAATTTAGAGGGGCCATGGGACCCCATTTCTTAATGTCAAATTACAATAAAATTTGTGCACAACTTATTTTCAAAGCATTCTGAACAAGAAAATCGATGGGCCCGATAACATTTCAAACTTTCATGTTTTTTGGACCAGTCTAGTATCCATAGCCTATAGAATTCTAATCAGATTCTCTTTTTTTACAAATTTTCGCTTAAATCAGATATCCTGAATTCTACATTGAGATAGATGTTAAGCCTATTACTGTTTTATTGTTAATTGTCTAATAATAGGCCTACAGATAAAAATACAGGGAATGATGTTCTACGTTGCCTGGATTTTACGAAATAGGAATAGCCTATAATCGATTTTCATACATTAGTAATGGTCTGTCTTTTCGAATCACAACAATTCTCTTTTTTATTATCAGAAAACTGTACATGTGTTTGGAAATAACAACCCAGAGTCAATGCAATACATATGTTTTGCAATGATTTAGTGAAATTATGGCTTTCCTTCTTCATTTGTAACAATTGACCTAACACTTGAAGTTTTTATACAGAAATAATATTACGTCTGGAAGTAATATTACCTCCATGTCAAAAAAATAATATGAAATCATACAAACTGTTAAAAAACATCCATTCCTACTGTGTCAACTGTGTACATTTGAGGTTATCAAAATTAAGCTTGTTACGACCGCCGGTGTTTTTCTTCCTGGTCACTGTAACCATGAACTACTAAATACTAATTTGAAGCAACTTCATTTTTTAATCCCACAGAGTACAGTGGAACCCACTATGCTAGTCAAAATTGTCAACAATTTTCATTGCAGTTATCCAAATTTGCGCATACCTGAAATTGTTTAAAAAAGACATGACTACAAAATAGTCAATAGATTTTAAAAGCCAGGTTGCATATGTGCGGGGATTTCAGTTATCAGAATTGCGCTTGCAATTCCATTGTGTTGTAGAATATTTACGGCTAAATAATAATCCGAAATTGAAAAGTTTTCTTATCAATCAAATTTTGTTCAAGAATATAATACACTGCTGTATTTTTATTTGAATGTTTTATAAACATATCCATATATCTTTTCTGCTTATTCTTGTATACCAGTGTGTATCTGCACAGTCTAGCATGGGAATTGAAAAATGTTTTTTTGAAAAATTATGATATTGACAGGGATTTATTTGATTATGTTCCAATCCTTTAAAATCAAAAGTACAGCCTACTTAATTGTTGTGTTAAAATTTAGGTTAAAATTTTTATCAAATGCGAAAATATTCAAATTTTCTCACATCACTGTTCCAGAACAGTCAGTAGGCCTAGTGTTGGGTATCATGAGTATTGCCGTTAATATTGTGCATTGTCTGAATTATTATTGTTGAAAAATAGTGTATCGCATGATTAACATAATGCATAGAATGTTGCATTGTTAATCATAAATTTACATAGATATGTATACACGCTTTCTTGGGATTGTTTTTGCTATGATTGTTTCTTTTGTTCCTAAGTAAACAGTTATGATGTAAGAGTGTAATTTAGGTGCAGCTGCTGTCAGCAGCTCATAGGACTTCATGGGCCAGAAGGTCTATGAACCGCTATCAATATTTTCTGATAAAACATACACAACAACATACATAGCAGAGAATAATGGTTTTGGAATTTGACTGCATTTTTGCTACTGATTTAAGATATATTGCTCTATATAAGGCATTGTATCATAATATAATATGTGATATTGACTGAGGGTTAGTGACAATTTTAATTTGATAAATTAGAATCTATCCTACTTCTTTTGAAACTTAGAATAAAATCTGCATGTTTTTATTTTACTTCTGTTCACACATCATCAGAGCGATAGTAATTAATTTTCTATTTTTTTATGACCAAGCAACGTAATATCATCTACATTGGCACATTGTCCACAACATACTTTTCTTAAAATTTCACCGGCGTTGCCCGCAACTAATTTCACTGTGTTTTGCTAGTTGTCACTTTCATCTTAATGTAGATTTAATATTTTATTACTTATCTAATCAGTGTTATATGCATTTGTTTTTCAGAGTGAAAATCCTGGATCTCAAAATTGACGAGCAATACTTTAATACACTGTAGCAATCAATACACTGATATGATAAAGAAATGTTACACTCTGCTCACAAACCATCAAACATTACATGTGGTTGAATATTGATGATTTTACTTGCTGAATGTAATAACACAAAAAGCGGATGAAATTTACTTACAAGCTATACAACAACTTTTCTCTTAAACATTTGGATCTTCTGCTGTTATTTTACAATTATCTATATATGCAGTTGTATTCTGGAACTATTATTGACGTTTTGGTATTATTATGGTAGACTGATCTTTTTCAATGACCAGCTGATGAATCCAAACTATTACTCTGTTACGATTGAATTGTTGCACTGGCTCTCGTCAGGGTTTCAGTGTGACTTTATTATAGATCGTAATTGATTTAAATTAAATGTTTAATCTAATCTAAAATTAATATTGTGCTGTAATATGATGATTAACATTGTATAGACAATATTTTGATTAGACTATATGTGCAACATTTTGATAAACAATCGTAAAAATATCTTAATTCAAGAAAATATGTTCTTGTTTCAAGAATCTGATGAGAATATTTGATTTGTAGTTCCAAATGCGCTAGCAAATATTATCTTAATTCAAGAAAATATATGCTTATTTTACGAAAATATATGCGTATTTCAAGAAAATATTTGCTTATTTCAAGCATATATATGCTTATTTCAAGAATCCAATAATTCTGACTGCACACTATCTTCAGAAATGAAAGCAAAAAGGGTCTTGTTTTAGGCAAAAATTTGCTCATTTCAAGAAATTTCAGCTGGAAAAGAGAATAATATGTCAAGTAAATTTGTGCTTAAAATAAGAAAATATAACAAGCAAATTTGTTCTAGGGTAGGAATATTTGCTTCCTATGTGGACAAGTACATTTATTCTTATTTCAAGCAAAATTTCACTTATTTCAAGAAATTTTTTTCTTGATTTAAGCACATGGATTTTCCTGTGTGTGTATTGTTTAAAAGTATTTACGAAACAGTTTGAATTTATTCTGAGCTAATCAAATTATGTAAAACTATTCAAATACTATTGCTTGTCAAGTAGCACATATCAATTGAGATTAAATACATTCAATCACTATACAATTTAGTCATGGCGCTGAGGAAATATAATATCAATCTTTTGTTTGAGAAAACGATTTTACAATAAAGGTACCTCTACATAAATCAACATTCGGCATTTCACCTGTTGGCTAGCGTAGATTCATTTCTTTGCTCGTCGACATTCACTGGAACAAGGCTTATATAGCGCCAGCATCATTTTACTCAACATTGTAAATTCTGCAGAGTTATCGGACAGCGTATGCTTCTCACAATCCAGATTAACATGCTGTAGGAAGTTCGAAAGAGCATCAAATACCGAATGACAATAATTACCATTACACATGGCTGCATTAAATTTTTTAAAATACTTTATGAAAAGCTTATTAATGTACAGTTACAATAATATAATAGCCTGTGTGCATGAGGATTTCTATTAAGCAATCAGAATGAAAAGGTATGTTAGGCCGAGCATCTTTTAATTTTGACTGCAGGCAGATTTGTCTTTCTTTTACAATTGTTATTCGTATATGCCCGTATGCTTATTATTACATAGTTCTGCTTTACACTGTAGACTGTTTTATAAATGTATCCACATATTCTATTAAATAGGTGATGGCGCATAAACTGATCAAGCGTTTGGAAATCTGTTGTTTTGAGTTCGAACGAATCTATTTATACTGTTCCTGGTTCACGCAATGAGCGGTGTTGCAACTGAATAATAAGAAGGTGAGCCTATTATCAGTCTACCAACATTAAAATATACATTATACCGATTTCATAACATATTAAATGAACTCAACAAGTAATAGATTTAGATTTGTTATCTTCTGTGTGCAGGAATTCAAGTCAAAAGTAGTAAATACTGTAACCATTGTAGGCCTATAGATATAGCTACTGATATTGCAGACTGACAATTAAATAAATGAAAACAGCTATTTAATAAATTAATTGGCTATCAAACGAAAAACAAAATAATGAAAGGTTATTGTTTTTATAGAAAGTCTACTGAACAGTCCAGAGGCCGAAGCCGACAGCAAAAGGTTTCATATAATTACCAATAGCCAATAGATTCCCATTTCATTTATTCTTCGTTTGTGATGATATATACAATTATAGTATGAAATGCATAGTTACGTTTACTTCTTTGTCAGAAGTCAAACAGGCTACTTATCTATCACGTCAGTTGCTCAGCAAATATGTCAATAAAGGCCTACAGTATTTGTGACTAAATAGAATCAGATTCCTGCACACATAAATTCAAATGAAATCAGATTAGTTAAATGAACAAGTTATTGATTTTCGAATAGATTTTCGAATGTATTAACAGTTTCTGTGCCAAAAGTAGAGTCAGATTTAGCGTCAATATTAAATAATTCCGATACTACAGCAGTGGTGTTACGACTAATTCGCCTTTTGACCTTGCTGTCACTTATATGGAAATTTACTTCTTTTTCAGAGATGCGACTATCCTAGCAGATACAATGCAAAGTCAATATCAAGAAGTTGGATAAACTATTCTGAATAAATTTATGATGATGATGAATGGAATGGATTGGATGATCATGCCCATTTCAATTTTGTTGCAACATTCTGCAACGAACTAAGAATTAAGCCTACATTATCTACAAAGTATAGTATATAGGCTATCTTTAATAATTTAATAATTTATTAATTAAAGTTTCATCAATCTGGTGATGAGGTTTTAACTCTATATTTACTGTATGCTTCTTATTCTTATTCTTGTACTTATAGTTGTTCTTATACACTTTCCTTTTTTATACCTCTTAGACTTAATCATACCTTATAAAGTTGATTGTATGAATTATAATAACTACGAAATTAGTTAAAAGGATTGTGTTCATATTGTGTTTGGATAGATACTGAAATAGATTTGCTCATGCAAAAGGGGTTTGGATATATGGGGAAGTGCGATATTAGTATCTATTTATAAAGAATATCTAGGGATTCTGGGTGTGAAAGTGTGTAGTTTTTGTAGAACGAAATTATTGAGAAACAAGAAAATTATATCAGTTAATAGCCAGATTCTACTCAAAAGATTGAAAAAGGTGTTAACTATTGACTCCTTAAGGTGTTAATTAATTTAGGAAAAATTGCATTGATATAACACAAAATTCCTTACCACACGGAAAACTTCAAATGGTCTTGTTTTGTAGGAATAATTTCTTGAAAGACACCTTTATTGTCTCTAAATAGCCGCGAAGGATTTTGCTGTGTAGATCATGAAAAGGATATCTTGTAGAAAAATTTACTCAAGAACAATTTGTAGATAGAGTTAAAAATAGCTATAACTTATATAGCGTAGGATGAAGCTATTTCGAAGGGCACGTGTCTACTAATTAAGATTTGAGAAGTACTGCGGTCACACAGAATCCGTAACTAATATGTGTCACTAGACTAATCACAAAGGAACACTCGCACCGCCTGACATTTGTGTTAATCCGCAATCTATATCAGATTCATCGCGCTTAATGACGCTACGAGAAATTATTTCGACTGAGCGTTTCAATAGATTTTATTCTGCTCCTGAAATCACAAATTGTATCTTTTTTTACGTAATTCGCGAGTTTATATGTTTGTTCATGGCTCAGCCTTGTCAGAAAATTTTTTTGTGTGACTTCTTGGAGCTAGGTCACCTCAAATACAACGTCGCGTGATCAGCCGACTCTTAAGTCTGTTAGACAAACCGCACGACTTGTGACTTTGTCGTCATAAAGCTAGATCCAATCCCTTTTTTCTCAGCGACATTTGGGTCAAAACACCACTTCGAGGGCGTTTTTCACCAAGAAATAATTTCCAGATCGAAAAAAAAATTACGTCATTGTTTTTTTCACGTCGGGTTCTACTACATATGTGAAGATAGTCTGGGGGTTTATTCCCACTTATTCTAAGTAGAGCTATGTATAAATGGAACAAAGATTAGTCAATCTTTACCGTGACTAATCTTTGTTTCATTTATAAGTAAGTGCTTAAAAGTGTTGAAACGAAAAGTTACAACTTTGAAGTTATATAGCTCTATTTGGAATAGGTTATACTATAACAAAAGTAGCTGGCAGGATCGGGATGAACAATTAAATTTTTAATGAAAAAAGTAAATGGATTCCCACATTTATTCCGTGTAGCAATTGAAATGTAAAATCTTGGCCGAAAATCACGGTTAAAATCTCTGGTAAAAAATAAATCGTTCCTTTTTCTGGTTTCAAAAAGTGGAACAAAAGAATCTCAAAAATACCGTTTTTAACGTCAATTTCGGCGGGGAAAGAGTCGCGCTGTGTGAAAACTCAACAAGAAAATGTACAGATAGAAAAATTTGAAAGTTCTATCCAAATCCGTTTTGCCGAAAGGCGATATTATATTCTTTAAGGGAATGAAAATTCTACTAGATGGTTCGGTAGATTTTGAAAAGATATAAAGTACGCATGCCCATAACACACGATAGAAAACAATTTTTTTCAACGAAGAATTAAAACAACTCGAAAAGCAGCATTTATAAATTCCAATTCAAGGAATTGAACTACATTCCTGAAAATATCCGATCATTGCCATTGAAAATCAGTAAATATATTTTCATTAATTTAGCCTAACATAAACCTTCATTTTATTTAGTTAACAAACTCAAACATCACAGCAAAGTCAGAGGGGACGATTGCTATTTCCACCATTCCTGTCAAAACGTTTCATCTTCATAGCATCAAGCTGAAAAAAAGTGTTGCAATGTTTGATTGATAAAGATAAAGCTACTCAATATGTATCATATTGTGAATATGGCTGAGAGAACAGGCAACTGCAAAAACTTTTCAAATATTCTTCACTCTATAAATTCCATGCCAAATGAATTTTTTCATCAAAATTTGGTGATATAATTCAAGGTAATTCTACTCATGCCCTAAAGCTTAAGAAATCATTGTCAGAGAAAGGATTAAAGGTACCTGAATATGAATTGAGAAAATGAAACTTTTATGTTACAAAAGAAACTTTGGCTTTGGTATCAAAGACCGCATTGCTTTAGGACAAGGATTGGCGATGTTGTTGATGTTGGCGAAGTGGTCAAATGGCTATTTCTTTTCGCTAACTTCGGTAAGATTTGTGAAATATAAGCCCTCTTCTGATTGGTAGAAAATGACTTAGTTCTTATATCATATCTCTGATTTTGACGATAATGAAACAAAATAAATCTTAGGGACTTAAATAATAGTCACAAAATTCAAGAAATACAGTAAAAATACATCGTCCAATCGAATACAATTTTTTAAATAAATTGCAATCAATACTCTATTCTTTTCTTATTATGTGAATTATACTTTCTTAAGACTGAGATTTATCACATATTTATCACCATATACAATTTACAATGGTTGATATTAATACTTTTAGTCGTATTTTTATTTGAGTAGTAATAGAGATAATAAGCGTTTAATAATTATTAATACAATATATAGACTTCGAAAAAGTTCTATGATGCAATGAGTTACTTTTATCGGTGAAGCTCTATGTAAAACCGTGTAACTGAAATGCTCAAGTAACTGGTTAAAGTTTAGCTCTATATGTCTACATATGACAATTAGAGTGGACCTTGGCAAAGACTCGTATAAGAGTAATCAATATATTCGAAGGAAAAGTCTGTATGAATAAATCGGAATCTGCTCTCCATTATCATCCTGATAACTTTCCCAATACATCCCAGATTTTAATGGGGCATCTTGAGGAGGATTATATGATCCATGTAGATTAGATTGAAGACAATCTTTGAACCACCACCCACCACCAAACTTCTGGGCACAATTTTCAGTTGGTGATGTATCTTGATCTCTGTCATACGTTGAAAATTTCATTCCTTTGTGAAAAGTTAACGAGTTAAAAGTTAATTTAAAAATCAATATAAATATTCATATAATTTAGTCATATACATACTCATGCATTCTCCTGGTTCACAAATTCTTCTTTTGGTTGAATTTCCGTAGCAAACGACATTATCACATTTTGGTAGTGTTGTGTTGCGTAAACATGTTCTATATTTGAATGGGTTTACTTTACCACATGGATCAGGACACGTTGGATCATTGTACCAAGAAGACCAATATCCAACCACTGAATGATACAATAATGTAACTAGGGCAACAAAAAGACGAAAATGATGGATTACCTTCCGAGGAATTTTTGCAGGTGTACTAGAAAAGAAAACAACAACAAGAAATCATCTACTAGGCTAATATCAAAAGAACATAATAGAGTACCTTCCGAGGAACGTTTGCAGGAGTACTAGAAAACAATCAAAAACAAAACTCAAACAAAACAATAAAAATATTTGAAAATATAAATATTTGTCTTGATCTTAATAAATAAATAAATAAATAAATAAATAAATAAATAAATAAATAAATAAATAAATAAATAAATAAATAAATAAATAAATAAATAAATAAATAAATAAATAAATAAATAAATAAATAAATAAATAAATAAATAAATAAATAAATAAATAAATAAATAAATAAATAAATAAATAAATAAATAAATAAATAAATAAATAAATAAATAAATAAATAAATAAATAAATAAATAAATAAATAAATAAATAAATAAATAAATAAATAAATAAATAAATAAATAAATAAATAAATAAATAAATAAATAAATAAATAAATAAATAAATAAATAAATAAATAAATAAATAAATAAATAAATAAATAAATAAATAAATAAATAAATAAATAAATAAATAAATAAATAAATAAATAAATAAATAAATAAATAAATAAATAAATAAATAAATAAATAAATAAATAAATAAATAAATAAATAAATAAATAAATAAATAAATAAATAAATAAATAAATAAATAAATAAATAAATAAATAAATAAATAAATAAATAAATAAATAAATAAATAAATAAATAAATAAATAAATAAATAAATAAATAAATAAATAAATAAATAAATAAATAAATAAATAAATAAATAAATAAATAAATAAATAAATAAATAAATAAATAAATAAATAAATAAATAAATAAATAAATAAATAAATAAATAAATAAATAAATAAATAAATAAATAAATAAATAAATAAATAAATAAATAAATAAATAAATAAATAAATAAATAAATAAATAAATAAATAAATAAATAAATAAATAAATAAATAAATAAATAAATAAATAAATAAATAAATAAATAAATAAATAAATAAATAAATAAATAAATAAATAAATAAATAAATAAATAAATAAATAAATAAATAAATAAATAAATAAATAAATAAATAAATAAATAAATAAATAAATAAATAAATAAATAAATAAATAAATAAATAAATAAATAAATAAATAAATAAATAAATAAATAAATAAATAAATAAATAAATAAATAAATAAATAAATAAATAAATAAATAAATAAATAAATAAATAAATAAATAAATAAATAAATAAATAAATATATATCCTAACAAAATATTTGATTAACTACATATTATATATATTAGATAGCATCCCATACTAAACGAACGTCGGTGAAGTATAGTGATTTAATAGCATATGTACGTACTTTGTGCTAAATTTAATGAACAAATAGAGCATGAAAAAATTTCCAACATTTAGTAAAAAGCAGCTATAAATATTAACTATGTTCATACTCACGTCAAGAAAAATTATTGTTTCACAATCTGCATCATCAACTAACTTATCAAATACATTTGTTCCATTATAAATACCACAAATGGGATTTGGCGTAATGTAAGCGTTCTTGCAATAAGTTATAGCCGATGAGTTTCTACCAAGGTGACGACAAGTATAAATAGTAGGGGCGTTGCGAGTGATCAAGCCATTGTCTGCTTCGATTTTTTTCCCGCCAAAATATCGTCCTTGAAAGATAACTGAATTATTCTTGTAACAAGAATGATTTATGCCAATAACGTTTGATATAATTGCGTATAGAAGAACAAATAGGAGATGTATTTTGAGATATTTCTTCATCTTGAAAGCTGTTTAACGTCTATATTCAATTTTGTAGTCATCACAGAAGTTTGGCTAATTCTGAATAACTAATTCAGTTGTTTCTTGTTCTCTAAGACTTATATCTATAGAATGTGAAACGGACAGATATCCACATTCACTTGGAGCGGAAAATTTAAAACTTTGAGTGATGACAGCGTTTTATATAACAAAAAAGCAGATGCAAACTCAGATTAACCAATGGTTGCAATTAAATACTTTTGAATACATATTCAAATTAACGGCATTTAAAATAGAATATTAAACAGTCTCGTATTCAGATCAACCAGGAATTGTATATTGAAGGCTTTTTAACGAACATAACAATAAATGCTGTTTCCTATGGAACATAAATGTAATTTCCGATTAATCACGGGTTTCGATTGAATAGTTTAGAAATAATTATTCAAAGTTGCTGAATATAAAATAGAACATGAAACAGGCTCGAATTCAGATTAATCACGGGTTGTTAATTAAAGACTTTCAATGAACATTAATTTTTACAGTTTTTCCTATGAAACATAAAAAGATTTATATTTCGATTAATCACGGGTTTCGATTGAATAGTTTAAAAATAAATATTCAAAGTAGCTGAAAATAAAATCGAACATGAAACAGGCTCGAATTCAGATTAATCACGGGTTGTTAATTAAAGACTTTCAATGAACATTAATTTTACAGTGCTTCCTATGGAACATAAAACAGTGTTATATTCCGATTAATCACGGGTTTCGATTGAATAGTTTAAAAATAAATATTCAAAGTAGCTCAAAATAAAATCGAACATGAAACAGGCTCGAATTCAGATTAATCACGGGTTGTTAATTGAAGATCGAATTCAGATTAATCACGGGTTGTTAATTAAAGACTTTCAATGAACATTAATTTTTACAGTTTTTCCTATTGGAACATAAAACAGATTTATATTCCGATTAATCACGGGTTTCGATTGAATAGTTTAAAAATAAATATTCAAAGTAGCTGAAAATAAAATAGAACATGAAACAGGCTCGAATTCAGGTTAATCACGGGTTGTTAATTAAAGACTTTCAATGATTATTAATTTTTACAGTCTTTCTTATGGAACATAAAAATGATTTCTATTCCGATTAATCACAGGTTAAGAATTGAATAGTTTAAAAATAAATATTCAAAGTAGCTGAAAATAAATGGAACATGAAACAGGCTCGAATTCAGATTAATCAGGGGTTGTTAATTAGAGACTTTCAATGAACATTAATTTTTACAGTGTTTCCTATGGAACATAAAACAGATTTATATTCCGATTAATCATGGGTTTCGATTGAATAGTTTAAAAATAAATATTCAAAGTAGCTGAAAATAAAATCGAACATGAAACAGGCTCGAATTCAGATTAATCACGGGTTGTTAATTAAAGACTTTCAATGAACATTAATTTTTACAGTGTTTCCTATGGAACATAAAAGAGGTTTATATTCCGATTAATCACGGGTTTTGATTGAATAGTTTAAAAATAAATATTCAAAGTAGCTGAAAATAAAATCGAACATGAAACAGGCTCGAATTCAGATTAATCACGGGTTGTTAATTAAAGACTTTCAATGAACATTAATTTTTACAGTGTTTTCTATGGAACATAAAAGAGGTTTTTATTCCGATTAATCACGAATTTGATTAAATAATTTAAAAATAAATATTCAAAGTTGCGGAATACTAAATAGAACATGAAGCAGACTCGAATTCAGATTAATCACGGGTTGTAAATTGAAGACTTTCAATGAACATTAATTTTTACAGTGTTTTCTATGGAACATAAAACAGATGTATATTCCTATTAATCTAGAATTTCAATTAAATAATTTAAAAATAAATATTCAAAGTTTCTGAATATAAAATTGAACATGAAACAGGCTCGAATTCAAATTAATCACGGGTTTTAATTGAAGACTTGCAATTATTATTAATTTTTACATTGTTCCTTATGGAACATAAAACAGATGTATATTCCTATTAATCACGAATTTGATTAAATAATTTAAAAATAAATATTCAAAGTTGCTGAATATAAAATTGAACATGAAACAGGCTCGAATTCAGATTAATCACGGGTTGTTAATTGAAGATTTTCAGTGAACATTAATTTTTACAGTGTTTCCCACTACGGAATATATAACAGCTCTATATTCATGTTAACCACGGGTTTCAATTATATATTTTTGAATAGATATTCAAATCAACTGTACGTAAATAGGACGTTGAGTATACTCGTATTTAGATTACTCAGTGGTTGTATATTAAATTCGTTTTAAGGAACATTAAAACTTGCAATGTTTCCTATGTTGCAATTTAAAACAGATGTATATTCACATTTATCAAGTTTTTAGATCAAATCATTTTCTCCAAGTTAACTGTAATAATATTGAATGTAATACCAAACTGACCCTTTTTCAGAGTTATCACGGGTCTGGAATTGAAGACTGTTAACGTACAATAAAGTTTAGATTGTTACCTATGAATATATAATAGAGTTAAATTCATAGTAATCACGGTTCCGATTCAATACTTTTGAATATATTTTCAAAGTTATCGTATTTAGAATAGAATATGGAAGAGAGTGGTATTCGGATTAATCAAGGGTTGGGAATGAAATCCCGGGGGGTAACTCCCATACTGCTGCTATACGGGGACATGCCACTTTTTTGGGGTCTGTATTCCAGCTAAGAAATTATTCTTTCGGGGTAGAAAATTTGGAAATATTAAACGTTTTGGGTCCGATTTCGATTTTCTAGAGAATTTCGGAAAAAACTGAGTTTAGAGGCTGAAAATTGAAAACCGGATTTGAATATTTTTACCCATAAAGATAGAACATTCCCGCATAAAGCTTACATGGAAGTTCCCTCCCTTGTCTTTTGGGTAACATTTTCAAGGTTTTGAAATTATTTGGGTAGCACTTAAAGGGGATTTTCGAAACTTTTCGGGTACATCACATTTTTCCAAAGTGGCCGCACCCCCCATCAATACGTCAATTTGAGTTGCCCCCCCCCCCGGGTATTAACACTTCTTCCTACTACATATGTTGTTAAAAATAACTGCCATGTCTGATCCTACGATACTTGCATTGCATACTCCGCATCAATAATACCTTTTTATGTCGAAAAACCTTCCTGCAACCAAAATTCATTTGGTGTAAACATCCTTATAAGACAACTTTGGTTCGACGTGACATCTTGATTATTTACGGAAAGCAACATGATTAAATGCACTGCTGGACTGATTTAAGTAAATAATTACATGCTGGTACACCTTCATGTTATTAATATATTGATGAAGTAAAATCCTGAGACAAATTCCTAATATACGGAACATTGTTGCCACGCTAATACAAGGAATGTACAGTAAATGAACAAGTTATCCAAGGCACTAAATAATATTTCAAATAAAGCTTATCGATACAAAGCTTCTCGTTTTAGTGAATTCTATTTGTGTTTAGATTTACATTGATCCCATCATTATAGTTTCCCCATACCCCCATGATGTTTAAAAGTTATACTGTGATATTATTTGCAATAAATATTTAGATTTCCAATTTGCATGTCATTATATACTATTGTGAAATCAATAGGCAGAAGAAATTAATAACGGAATATTTCCGTGTCAGCGTATTGTTCTAAATAGGATGAACAAGAAGTAGGATTCAATACCGAATAATCAAACTGTTCTCAGATCCATTTTGTACGAATAAATTGGAATCTGTTCATCATCATCGTTCTTATAACTTTCCCAATACATCCCTGCTTTAAATGGGGCACCTGGAGGAGGGTTATATGATCCATGTAAATTAGATTGAAGGCAATCTTTGAACCACCATCCACCACCAAACTTCTGAGCACAATTTTCATCTGAAGATGTATCTTGGTCTCTGTCGTAAGTTGAGAATTTCATTCCTTTATGAAAAGCTAATGAGTCACCGGCGGCTGGAATATAGAATTATAAAGAGGTCATAATTTGATACTTGAAACTGCAAGTATGATCTAAATTTCACTCAGCTGACTCCTTGATGAGTATAACATGAGCAATATCAGCAAGCAATACTGCCCCACATTTTTATCCCAATCTTCTTGTCACGGCCTAAAAATTAGAAAATTACCCTCGTGCTTACGGTACGGGATTGCCTGGTCATACTCAATATTATTAATATGCTTCAATTTCAATGCACACAAATTATGTATGCTGAAATTATTTGAGTTGAACGAATAAAAATATATATCTACCTACAATAAAAGGAGTCAGAGATTTCACATTCATAATTGTTAGTAATAGTTTGATGCTTTACGCAATCATTAGACAAATAAACTCTATCTACCTATTTATCTGTCTATATGATTATAAAAAAATGTCACTTAGAATGATAAGCATTTGCAGGAAATTGAGCGCCTCTGTTCATCAAAGTATTTCCGAAGTACCCCTCCACCGGGCCTATTAAATGAAAATGAAACAGCTAACATAATAATTGACAAATCATTCACAGAGCTCCTTCACGCTTAAATCACAATTTTAAGCTTTTATAATATGTTCACATTATTTAAGTTATCTACCTATCAAATAATAAATTATTACTTCCAAATACATAACACTAGGAAGTGCATGAGCTAATAGATTTCCTAGGGGCGTTCATAAATATATGCGGTAGAATTTCTGTTTGTTGACGTTCGGAACCTCAGAATTCGATACGAACTATTTTTGATTTTTAACATCTATACTTTAGTCGTAATAGCGTGGTAAGTACAAATTTTGAATTAATATTGATATGATGGAAATAATACTAATCATGCAATGAAAACTTTCCGATTCATTGATTCAAAAGTGTATTAGGGTAAACTATATAACCGTCACAGTGGGTGCTGCCTTTGCACGGTTTACCTGAAAAATTTAAGCGTTTCAATTAAAATTGATGCGTCAGAATATTCAGCTTACTACATACATTTTAGAGTAAAGCTGGGATGAGTGCAATGTAACAGTCCCAGTATAATCCTTGCAATGAATGCTTAATAGTAAATTACCCCGTAAAGAGAATAAAGAGAATCAATAAAGATATGCATGATACAACAACACTGTGTACATACGACTGCTTTGTGGGCTCCAGTTCGAAGCGAAATCCATCTCATATTCTTCATCAGCATTTTTCATTATAAATCCTTCATACCGAGTGCTAACACTTGGTCCAACAAATAGGAATACTTTTCCTAATATACTTGGTACTAACGTTGTTATTTCAGAAATTACTGAGTTACCAAGCCAAAATTCATACCCAAAATCACCAAAGCCATTTTCATACTCTACCCAAGATCGATTGAAATTCAATTTGCCTGTATCTCTCTTTCCTAAGTGGACCTTTTGTTCTATAATAAACGTTAAGAATAAGTTGAAATGTTGTCTTTGTTTCCAGTATCCACTAACAAATATAGTATCACATTAATGTGAAATGAAAGTAATGGCTTGAAGTTAGCTTGTCCCCAATGTTTGTTTCTGGAATAATACGGTCGGTGATTCTACTTTCTGATCTATTAGTATAACACAATT
Organism: Haliclystus octoradiatus; assembly: GCA_916610825.1. NCBI lineage: Eukaryota > Metazoa > Cnidaria > Staurozoa > Stauromedusae > Haliclystidae > Haliclystus > Haliclystus octoradiatus. Next base: position 2,362,466 of record OU744448.1, read on the forward strand.
AAAACTATCATAAACGTCAATTGTCATAGAAACCCCGTTTTAGTCTAGCATATAGTCCAGTCATATTAGATTTCTACCTAGGAAAAATTGCAACACAAAGTTTTTTAGCGATTATAGGTTTCTTTAGTTGTACTCTTTGTCATATTCAAAATCCTCTCAAATCCTGCCACCAAAACTCTATTTATAACCACTTTACTATTTTTATGACATGCAAGAGAGGCTGCACCATTTTACATCCCAAAATGACTCATTTTGATGTAATTTTGCTATTTTGAGTTAGATAAAAAATACTGTTCGATTCTAATGTTGCAAATGACATATAATTGCTTTCATTATGACAAATTAATGGCATAAACGAAAACGAGGCTGGAATCATAAATGGGACATGGTTGAGTATTAAATGAGATTTTGATCCAAATTTCATGCATGTAATTAATTGAATGTACAAATATTGTTGCAAGGATATATTTCCAGTATTTAGCTATAGCTATGCAATTGAACTTCTTGTAATCTGAATTCGCAAACAACAATAACGCAATTTGCAAAACAACTATTGCACATTACCATAATAATTGATTATATGCCACAGAAGCATACAAAAATTTATACAATGAAGTATAATAGAGATATCAACTACCTTCAATCTTTAAAATTATATCTACATGGTTAAACTATATCATCAATAATGTTCGATAGATTATATCTGGCCAGTAACTTTAACCAAAAACAAATACCGGTACTCTTTAAAAATATGTTTATATCACACAAAATAAAATAGCGTCATAACTTTATCATTCAGGTTGGTCTGTTTGATCATCAACATTTTCAAGTGGGTTAGATGAATTTGAGCAACTTGTACCTCTACATTGACCACACGCGACTGAGCATTCAAGGCCATTCTTTCTACATGAGCATCTAAGGGTTGAGCAATCAGAATGGCAATTGCACCTAATGAGATGTAGGAGTGATGCTGGAGCTGGATCTTTGTCTGTAGTAATGGGAACAAACTTGCCATCAACCATCTTCCATCCACATTCTTTAGGGTCACACGTTTCTCCAAGGCCTTTCCATTGTTGTACTTGTAAAAATACGCGCAAGCTGTGATAAATTGCAGCAGCAGATGTTGGCGGAAGGTTTTGTGGTTTTACTTTTTTTTTTACAGTTGCAACTTTGTCACAGTACCTCTTGTATCGCAAATCATTTAATGTGTCTCCTATTTTACCATTATATAACATGACTAATGCTTTCTCTCCGTACTCTACTATATCTGTTTTAGACGAGCTACTTGACATAAATTTTTTAGAGCATTCTTTAAATTCTGCATTTTTATCAAAAAGTTTAAGTGATGCACCTTTACCAATTCCATGAGCATGAGAAGTTGTATCACAGCCAAGTATTGCATGTAAAAAAAGGATATTACTACAAACATCACTCCCTAGCCGCTCAATTACTTCCTTGACATTCCAAACCCTATTCTTGCTAGTAGCTTGCTTAGTATCAGACTTAAATATCAAGTTGTAGATACAAAAATAACCATAATAACATAACAAAACCAGAAGATCAGTATCCTCTCCAATCAGAATGGTGTCACAGGTTTTTGAGCTCTCTATAGCTTTTTCAACAATGAGGAGATCAGCATCATCTGCTGAAAAAAAAACACTACAACCATTTAATGACAAAAAATTTCCAAGTAGCTTTAGAAAATTATCTTTATTGTTCGAATTTGATAAAAAAAATCCTTTTTAAACTGAAGTTTAGTGCTACCCGAGAATGTAATATCAGGGCAATTTTTCCTTTTTCTACGGAGATGGGTATTGTCTTTTGTTGATGCAGTTCTATATCCATCAAATACAATAATAGGATTAAAATACCTACGTTTGACAAAATCAGAATAAATTTTAAAAATATCCTCGTAAGTTCCAGGACCACTTGGCCATGGAATACGATAAAGAAGTGAGCCTCCGTCTAGTACATATTGTATAGAAGAAACATCTGTCATTGAAAAAGGAGAAAATGGCGGAGAAGTTACTTTTTTCCAGATGTGATCAGCAAAGACAGACTTGTTTGATGGACGAAGCAGAACAGGATTTTCAAATAAAGCTGAAGGGAAACTACAAAGTTCAAAATGAAAAGCGAGCTCAACATTTTCAATTCCATTTGAAGCAATCAACAACCGTTGGAATAAAAGCATAGGATTGACAATCAAAATTTCCTGTCCTACCTTGACATCTGTTTTGTTACTAATTAGGACAGCTTGTTTAGAACGATCAAATTTAAAAGAAAGGACAGGAATCTTATCCATTTCATTGAGAATTTGGGTCCCAACGTCTTTGGCATGATGAACATTGACATTAGGTTCAGCCACAATCCCATTTACAATATTATGTAATTGTTTTGAATTAGAAAAAGGGTTATTTTGGATTAGAGAAGACAACAATAAACAAGTATCTTTCTTGTCACGTGCTTGCCTCGATATCATGGTGTCTTTGTTCTGTTCGCTAGTGTTATAGTTTATGTCTGTGAGGTCCAGCATTGTTGAATTGACCTCTGCGCAAGCAGGCATCGATAGCAACCAGGTTAGCCGTTGTCTCTCTGTCATGCCTCTCCCTCTTGTCAATCCTCCACTTACTTTCATGCTGCGCATCAAAATTTGTTCAATCATCAAATCTGTTGATATGCCAGCCCAAAAACGATCACTCCTTCGCACAACGTGGAAACCTTCTTCAAATTTAGTAAAAATTGAAGGATTTGTTTTTGATAAATCGTTCATTGTTTGTAAGTAAAGCATTGCAGACTTCGTATAGTTGTTATGACCAGATGCAGCCATAAAAGGAAGCATTTGAGAGATGGAACTCAAGTGTAATTCCCAGTTTCCGGTCCGCTCTGCTTTGAGAAATAATTTCAAAACATCTATCATATCTAAATACTGTATCCAGAGCTCTGCTGTTTTAAAACTGTTAAATGAACTTTTAAATTTCTCTAATTTATCTCTAATACAATCTAGCAATTCATTGTCTCTCTCTGTCATTGGTAATTGGTCTACAAGGAATTTTGAAGCAATTTCTTTCATACTTTTCAAATCGGGAATATTATTGAATGCTTCAGTAAAGCAATATTCACCTTCGTCATCGAAAATCGGGATGCTATATATAGCAGAGAAAATAAGAATATGTAAGGCCCTGTACATTAAAATATGTGCCCTTACAGCTCGTGCAATTGCCTTTCCCGATAAAATATGAATAACAGCGTTTGGGGCATAAACAATTTCTAAAATATCTTGCAGGCCGGAACCATGCATTAAACGACCTATAGAGCCAACAAAATTCATTTCAGTGTGGAACCCACCAAGTCGCAGCACAATATTTCTCAATGGACTACTTTGAGGCTCACATGCTACAATCATGGTTGCCTTCCACCATAAAGGTTGATCAAAAGTTAGCACAGCAGTTTTACCATATGATTGAGCATGTTTTGAAATAAATTGCAGTGTTGAATATATACATGTTTGACTACTCGGAGCCAAATCTATCATTGGTAAAAATGCAAATGATGAAGAACCAGGATAGGTACCTTTACTAAACAATTGCATCAAACCTGACCAACCAGGTGTAAGAAAATCAAAAAGAGAAGAAGCTTGAAAAATGAGCTCTAACTTGGGAAAAGGCTCTGCAATAAAAATAGGTTTATATGGACCATAAACTAAAGACAATGCCCCATCGGAAATTGAAAGAGGGGGACTCATAGTTTGAACCCTACCAACAGAAAACAGATCATTCTCATTAACTTTTGCGCGAGGGACAATTCGATTAAAAATTATTTTTGGTGTAATGGATGCCATCATACCCATGCCGTGGAAGGTGTCTTTACCATCTAATGTTCTAATGTTGTGATCTACGTTGTCTGCTGCATATTGGATAAATTGAAAAGTTAGATCAGGGATTTTTATTCCATGCTGGACAGCAGCATTTAACTCAAATGTTTGTACATCACTGTAAGGGGCACAAAAACCAAGGTGATGAAGATTGTCTATCAAAAAACGTGATCCAAAATGATGATGTAATTGCAAGGCAAGACCTATCTGCATTGGGGGGAGCAACACTCTTGGTCGAGCAGATTGCATAATAGCTTGCCCAATACTTGCTACTTTTATTTTACTTTTTTTAGATACGATTACGGTATTTAAAAAAACTTTCAAGCTTTCTGGCAAAAAATTTAAACATGATGCTTCAGATGAATATTCTTTGCATAAAGGAAAACTGTTTGGAGATGCCAATACTTCTTTAATATCATTTCTAATAAGCTTAGCAGCTGCTGCGATTATGTTGAATTTTTCTTTAGTAGGGTCTTCTAGTTGCTTTTTATGAAAATCTAATAAAACATTAGCTGCAGTGCTTCGAGATGTGACAATATTTTGCCTACCATTTATTTCAGTTATGATGATATTATCACCAAAATATTCTTCAAGCTTATTTCTCATGTGCTTATGACTGTATGCAGTCGTATCCGAACCATTGAGACAAATTTCCATTTCAGAAACAAGATCATTGACAGTAAATTGTTCCTCGTCATTGTCAACAAAATACTTAGCCACTTTCAGGAATGCATCATATTTAACATTATCTTGGGGTCGACCAGTCCTATTTCTTTTGAGCAATGGCTCATCAGACAATTGATAACAGAGGGGGATTTGTTTACGAGTTTTGAAATTAATGTTGCAAGCATGATGGTAGATACCATCTTCTGCAGGCAAATCAATAATACTGATCAACCTGTTATGAACTTTCCTAGCCCAATCATCATCTCTGTCTTTACATACAGTAAGAGTGTTTGACTTAAAGTCTAATTGTGTCACTGGGAATACTTCACGTTGTTTTATTTTGAGGTCCTTACACTTAATCTCTGTTGCACAATAAAAGCAATGGGTTTTAAAATGAAAATAATTGCTTTGTGATCGAGTAGTAGGACTAGGAGATTGAATGCGACCTTCTACATTTGAATTTTCAGCCGCTTTGTTGAACAGGGCAATTCGTTTACTGTCACAAAAAGATTTGCGACAATCAACATGAACAGTCTGGCCAGGTGATGACGTTACACTGCTATTAGTTCTCAATTGGCTGGCTCGATTTATCCCATCACTTCCTTTTTGCCCTAACACAACAGCTGCACGGGTCTTATCGACAAAATCACTCCCACAAATTATACAATTTGCCATAAAACGTACCAATTACTAACCTTGAATTACTAAAGCCTCCGTTACGTAAAGAATAAAGTATTTAATTTAGAATATACAACAAGAAATGCAGAACTCAAGCCGAAAAAAATTTTTTGCCTGCGCCGTCCACCATATTGAATCTGCCTACGAATCAGTTCCTCGAAGACGGCTTCTTTGATCTGCTCACATTCTTCGGCTTTGATCTTCCATTGTTTACCGTGGTTGTCACAAAATGGTGACCATGCTCTGTCGATCACAAAGTCATGACTTCAATTGTTAAAATCAAGGTCTTACAACCTTTCAAAGACAGAGGATTTTCTCAAGTGATCACTCAATAGTAAGGAGATATGGAATATGAAATTATATTTTGTGTTGCAATTTTTCCTAGGTTATGTTGAACATTTTTATAATATGACTGGACTAATATCATATCTAGCAGTCACGACAATGAACTGAATAATAATAAAACTTAATAGTCACTTGAAAAAACCTCTAGTCACGATTGGTGTATTAGTACCGCGTGTTAAGCGTACATATAGGTCGATACCCAAATGTGTGAGGATATAGACGTATACCTGCACGGTCATAACTAAGAAGCTAGAACATGTGTTTTGAAAATGGTGACGAGCTGCGACGGATTGATTATTATTTCATAAAATCAAATTGAATGTATACTCTGTAATTGAAAATTCAACTTGAGAAATTCAAAAAAGTAACAACTTGGGACTTGCTATATTCAGATGTAACTTTTGCTATATTTTCAATATTGCAAACATGTTTGAAAAACGGTTATGTTGAAACCTTTGAGTCAGATTTTGAAATGATATTCGTAAGAATTTCATTCCAATTGTATTTAATGAAAATTCAATAACCCATTATATTCTTAGAAAATAAGACACTGTTGTAGTGAAATTGATGAGAGATAATTGATGTTCCAGACAAAAGTTATGTTATATGATCATTAAGATGATTAATATCACTCTTGCTGGCGGGTCATCGAAAGTTAGGCCTACTCGTTCTCTAACAACAAACTCGAAAGCCATATCGTAAACTCGGCCGCCTTGGATCATATCCATAACTCAGTGGAAGTTGTGGGGTCAAAAATAAGGCGTTGCCTTACAGAATAACACACTTTTACAACACCAGTCACCAATTTACACTCAATGAGTGCATAATTTCAGCAAAATAATGTGGTATTTAATTATATCCTTACAAATATATATCAATTATTTGTACTAGGTTTTTCATTTCAATTATCTTGAACTATTTGAATATTTTCTAATTATCCTTGCTCTTAAAAGGGTCTGGGAGCCTTAATCGTGATCCTTCTCAAAGACTTTTGAACAGACCAGAAAATCGATGGATTTACTTGGACCCATCCCTCGTATTTGGCTTTTATTGTGCTACCAGATGTCATTTGCTTGTAATCTGCTTTACCACGTATTTGGTGTTTCACTGTCTCTTACAGCTGCTAAAATATCTAGACTGTATTCAGCGTACCCCGGGGGTAGCTCTCATATGGAGGATATTACGAGACGTGCCAATCTTGGGATGGTCATATTTCTGCTGAGAAAAATATTGTTTGCGTCCCTTTTTTTGTTTCATTTTTGAATAGAAGTTTTCGGATAGCTTTTTCAAGTTTGCAGAACCCACTCCCTCTGTCTGTCGACCTAGAGCCACTCTGATGCACTCGACGTAGATACACTCTAGGGCTTGTATTCTGCTTTTTCTCGTGATGTGTGTTTCTCTGATAATTAGATCATATATATACCGTAATTCAACACAAATGGTTTGTTTGTATTTTATTTCAATGAAATACATAGCAGAATAATGATTTCGTTTCTGAAACTGAGTACGTAATAAATTGCCGGACTTGTTAGATTTTCAAGTAACAACTCGATTATCTCCCTATTCATGATGCAGGCTACAATTTTAATTAAATTTTTATGTTGTTCACTGCCAACAAATCTTCATTGATGCAAACTGTAGGCCTATTTTATTTATCGGAGCAAAGTTTCATGGATCCATTTCTGAATTAATGATAGTTGCAACCAAAGAATAAAGAGTTTGTTTATATTTATTTTATAATTATTGCAATTCTGACGCTTTTGTTGATACACACCTATTATTATAATGTGAAAGTACCGCTTTACAGAAACAACAAAAGGTAGTTCTGCTCCACTATTTCTAGACAACAGAATATCAATCATGTATGGAACTGTTTCATTAAACAGCTCTTTTGAATAGCACGGTATTGCCAACAAATAAAAAACAGTTTTTGGTGTTTTTTCGTCAATCCTTGTCAAATGGAAGAAAAAACGTTTTGGAAGGAAGCCTCTTGTTATGACGAATTTATCGATATAATTCATACATTGATTGCATCTAAAAAGGCTTCCCTAATACCCGCCGTTGTACACAATACAGACAACCAAATAGAATAGCGTCAATTGAGAAATAGATTGATATTAAAATGTTAAACTACTTTAAGCAAAACTTGATATACAAAACTTGAATATAAAACTTACTAGAGCAATAATAATCTTAACTTACTTCCATAGTAGGATGAAAACCAAATGCTAATTGGATGTAGCTCGCTTAAATAGTCAAAGTAGAATATCCCAGTTTGCTCAATTTCTCGAATATCCTTTATAACTATAAGAAGAATGAAGCATTAAATCTTATTGATTGATGATAGGGTACAAGAAAAAGAAATGGCTATATATAGTTGTTAATCGATTATTCAATACTTAATGAGTGGTAAGGAGAGGAATGAAAGTACTTCTATTTAACATCACATTAAATATCTCGCGGTATTATGATATATTTAACCATGACGAGCTATCTCATTAGGGAGTGTCTCATTGATGAAATGGACTTATTATAGTATCATAATGACTCAATTCAATTCAATAACTTTCTTTGAGTGTCTATGTTTTTGTTTGATCAAAATAACGGATTATCTGTATTATTTTGCCAGTGAAGTCGTGGGCAGACCACAAATAATATATTTACAAACAGACATTGGTTTTAATAAAAATATAACGAATCAATTAAATTCAACTCAATAACTTTAATTTAGTGCCTATTTTCTCAGCTTGATTACCGAATTAACTTAATTTGTGTAACTTCAAAATTCAAGGGAGATAGCAGCCAAACAAATACCATTAATGCCTAGTAATTTTGGCAGCCTTTTTATTCTCATCTCTCACGCAAAATGTTTAAATCAGAGTAGATAATATTGATCATCGTTGTCCAATTTCTATGCGTATAATACGTAGCTTCTTCTTATAGCATTTGATAACAAAATTCAAAGACCATAATAATTTTGAATGTGTCTTATTAGTAAAAATCGACGTTTCAGCTCTCGTTTCATTTTCAAGAGTCAAAGGAATTTTAATTATTAAGGTAACTTTTATACTATAAATAATTAATTTATTTCTAATAAAATGGAAATGAAATGTACCGTACATGAAATGCTATTCATCAGGCACTTACAACCAAGCCTGAATGGCCAATCAGATTCCATACGATCTAATTTATTTCAAGTCAAGTTCTTATACTAATTTATCAAACAAAAATTTTGTTTTTATGTTTTACACTTAGGTATCTTAGTAAGTTTAAGTCATAAATTAGAAATAAATAAATTATTTGTAGTCTAAAAGTCAATTTCAAGTTTATTTTCAATAATTTGAATATGTGATTTTGAAATAAATAACCTGTTTTGTTTATTTAAATATACTTCAATCGTTTTCCAATGTAATCCTTACTCATATTGGCTAGGAAAACAAGGGAATGTCACATTACATACACTGATGACCGCTAATTTATTGTTGTGTGTATAATATGTATAACAAGAAAATACATTATGAATAATGTAAAAATCAGTATGTATATTCATATAATTTAGTCACATACATACTCATGCATTCTCCTGGTTCACAAATTCTTCTTTTGGTTGAATTTCCATAACACACAACATTATCACATTTTGGTAGTGATGTGTTGCGTAAACATGTTCTATACTTGAGTGGGTTTAGTTTACCACACGGATCAGGACATGTTGGATCGTTGTGCCAAGAAGACCAATATCCCTCCACTGAATAATACAAGATTGTACTACATTAAGTCAGAATAAAATTTCATGAAGATAGATGTCAGTTATATGATACGATAGAAAATATAATTTACCTTCCGAAGAACTGTTGCAGGCGTACTAGAAAATAATAGGGAAACAAAAACAAAACAAATATCAATTTAATGGGAAAAAAACTGAAGATGGTGTTCCAAAAAATTCATACTCTTCATTTCTTAAGCAATTTACAAGTTGGAATTTCTAGTGCACAAAATAACTGTATGGAATTGCTCATTAATTGTATATCAGCAAATACAATGGTTTTTGTAGGGCCCTTCCATAAGTCTCTTTCCCATTCTTAATTTTCTCTTTTTGTATCAAAATTTACGTATTATATATCATAAAACCGATGGAATGATATTGTTGACTTGTTCTAATCTTTTTCTCGCAGCTTAAGTTCAAAACAAAATATGTTTGTTCTGTAGATTTAAAATTGAGTTCGATTTGACTGCCCGCTAAATGATCAACCTATGAAATTTTTCAAATCTCGGTAAATTTGTTAATCCAACAATATCAAATAAAGTAGCAAGGGAGTTTATGGTTTCAAAACAACGCCAGAATATCAAAATATTCATATAACAAATTTGATACTGTATATGGTTATTTCGACACAAATGTTTCCATAATTTTCCGACAACGGATTATCTGTATTATTTCGCCAGTAAGACGTACACAAATCGAAATATCGAATATTGAAATATAGAAATACTAGCAATTAGTGGAGGTCCAGTAGCTGGCACTAAATAGCAAAAATAAATAAACAATTGAATAAGCTGACTATCACTGTATAATACGGAGATTAAACTTTGAGGGAGAACATGAGACACACTACGCATTGAAACCATGTACAATCAATCAAGACATCTTAATCATTTCCTTCATAAATATTTAATTCATTTCACATCAATTGAGTCGATTGAAATGTATAGTGGCCGCCGGTCAATTTTATGCATTTAACGTAGCTATATCTACACAGAAACACTTTATTTTATATGCTGAAAGGAAGCCAGAACACATGAATTATTACTAGTTACAAATAATCAGTAAAATTCTGACCCGATACGATCAGATCACGTTCGGTTAGGATTCACAAATCGTTATTGCAATATATATATATATACCATCTGATAATATTTTCATATGATAGTATATGAGCCTATATATTTTTGATCTCAGCAATCTCACCAATTAGGCCAGTGATTTTCATGGCAAAATACTATCAAAATACTAAGAATTCGTTGAAAATAGAATTTAATAAGTAAAAAAATGAAATGAAAAGTTGGCCTCATAGTGCTTCTTGTTATCAAATTTTCCAAAATCAGAGCATCAACAGTCTTTCAAATTGAAATATATTATATAATAAATCGCTATAGTAATTCGATATTGATATTATGTTACATCTTGTTGTCAATATTTCTACGCGCTATTTATAATACATTACAGATGTCGAATGAAAGGAAAGACGATTATGAATAAATTAGATATTTTGATAGAAAAACGAAAACAACTCATTTCGCCAGATTCGTGATATGCATATTTAATCAGAATTCCTTGAAACGGACGCGATGGTTTATAGAGTGGAAATGTTTAGTACAGCTTCAAAGATATAAAAATACCATACCCGATAAGAATAAAATATAAATTGTCTTCTATTCGAAATAATTCAGACGAAGATAGATTTTATGTCGCGATCAAATGCATGGTAAAATAGATTCAATTTCTATATAATTAAATCCTTTTCATCATACATCTAATTATTCATAAGATAAGTATTTAAATATTACCATCGGCTATATTAACTCGAAAATGTTGGGAGACACTCAAGAAGCTAAAAATCACTCGCTCGGAGCTCGTGATATTTTAGCGCTTCAGTCGTGTCTCCCAACATTTTCTCGTTTAGTAAATATGAATACAAACATGGCAAGTATGTGGTAACCCTTTAATCAAACAATCATTTAAAGCTAATAATTCTATAAGTGCTGTGAATACCTTAATCTTACATAAATCAACATAAGACGCATTACTACAACTACATAATCTCACATACACTTGCATAAACGAGTGTGGAAAACCAAGTGTAAATTTACATATATAGTTAAGTATTTCTGTATACAGCAGATGACAACTAATAATTTTCATACTCACATCAAGAAAAATAATGGTATCACAGTCTGGATCATCGATAAGCTTTTCAAATACATTTGTTCCATTATATATCCCACACATGGAATTTTGGCTAACTATTTCATTCTTGCAATAAGATATAGCTGATAAATTTTTACCAAGATGACGACAAATATGAATCGTAGGAACGTTGCGAGTGATTAATCCATTTTCTACATCGATATTCTTACCACTAAAATACCTTCCTTGAAAGACTACTGAATTATTATTGTAACAAGAATGATTAGTGCCAAAAACAATCGAGATAATGGAAAATTGAATAACAAATTGGCAAGCAATTTTCAGATGTTCTTTCATCATGAAAGTCGATTAAATGTCGAGTGATGTTCCCGCTACTTTGACTCGCTTCTTAAAGAACCAAAGATGGAATTTTGCAACTTTTGAATTATTGATTTTATTTTTCTTGTTTTCTACTGTTACTGCCTTAGCATTTCTTACAACAGGTACAATAAGACATTGCACAGGAAAATCCATTTGCTAGGGTAGGCTTTTATTCTTGTTTTAAGCAACACATTTTCTTAAAACAAGAAAATAAGTGGTGTGAATATTTCATAAAGAATATATTTTCTTGAATCAAGAAAATTTTTCTACGCTAGACTAAAATTGCTTGAATTATTGAAATTTGCTAGCCTAGTTTAAATTTGCTTGTTGTCATGTATTTGATTTATACACAGGAAAATCCATGTGCTTAAATCAAGAAAAAAATTTCTTGAAATAAGTGAAATTTTGCTTGAAATAAGAATAAATGTACTTGTCCACATAGGAAGCAAATATTCCTACCCTAGAACAAATTTGCTTGTTATATTTTCTTATTTTAAGCACAAATTTACTTGACATATTATTCTCTTTTCCAGCTGAAATTTCTTGAAATGAGCAAATTTTTGCCTAAAACAAGACCCTTTTTGCTTTCATTTCTGAAGATAGTGTGCAGTCAGAATTATTGGATTCTTGAAATAAGCATATATATGCTTGAAATAAGCAAATATTTTCTTGAAATACGCATATATTTTCGTAAAATAAGCATATATTTTCTTGAATTAAGATAATATTTGCTAGCGCATTTGGAACTACAAATCAAATATTCTCATCAGATTCTTGAAACAAGAACATATTTTCTTGAATTAAGATATTTTTACGATTGTTTATCAAAATGTTGCACATATAGTCTAATCAAAATATTGTCTATACAATGTTAATCATCATATTACAGCACAATATTAATTTTAGATTAGATTAAACATTTAATTTAAATCAATTACGATCTATAATAAAGTCACACTGAAACCCTGACGAGAGCCAGTGCAACAATTCAATCGTAACAGAGTAATAGTTTGGATTCATCAGCTGGTCATTGAAAAAGATTAGTCTACCATAATAATACCCAAACGTCAATAATAGTTCCAGAATACAACTGCATATATAGATAATTGTAAAATAACAGCAGAAGATCCAAATGTTTAAGAGAAAAGTTGTTGTATAGCTTGTAAGTAAATTTCATCCGCTTTTTGTGTTATTACATTCAGCAAGTAAAATCATCAATATTCAACCACATGTAATGTTTGATGGTTTGTGAGCAGAGTGTAACATTTCTTTATCATATCAGTGTATTGATTGCTACAGTGTATTAAAGTATTGCTCGTCAATTTTGAGATCCAGGATTTTCACTCTGAAAAACAAATGCATATAACACTGATTAGATAAGTAATAAAATATTAAATCTACATTAAGATGAAAGTGACAACTAGCAAAACACAGTGAAATTAGTTGCGGGCAACGCCGGTGAAATTTTAAGAAAAGTATGTTGTGGACAATGTGCCAATGTAGATGATATTACGTTGCTTGGTCATAAAAAAATAGAAAATTAATTACTATCGTTCTGATGATGTGTGAACAGAAGTAAAATAAAAACATGCAGATTTTATTCTAAGTTTCAAAAGAAGTAGGATAGATTCTAATTTATCAAATTAAAATTGTCACGAACCCTCAGTCAATCTCACATATTATATTATGATACAATGCCTTATATAGAGCAATATATCTTAAATCAGTAGCAAAAATGCAGTCAAATTCCAAAACCATTATTCTCTGCTATGTATGTTGTTGTGTATGTTTTATCAGAAAATATTGATAGCGGTTCATAGACCTTCTGGCCCATGAAGTCCTATGAGCTGCTGACAGCAGCTGCACCTAAATTACACTCTTACATCATAACTGTTTACTTAGGAACAAAAGAAACAATCATAGCAAAAACAATCCCAAGAAAGCTTGTATACATATCTATGTAAATTTATGATTAACAATGCAACATTCTATGCATTATGTTAATCATGCGATACACTATTTTTCAACAATAATAATTCAGACAATGCACAATATTAACGGCAATACTCATGATACCCAACACTAGGCCTACTGACTGTTCTGGAACAGTGATGTGAGAAAATTTGAATATTTTCGCATTTGATAAAAATTTTAACCTAAATTTTAACACAACAATTAAGTAGGCTGTACTTTTGATTTTAAAGGATTGGAACATAATCAAATAAATCCCTGTCAATATCATAATTTTTCAAAAAAACATTTTTCAATTCCCATGCTAGACTGTGCAGATACACACTGGTATACAAGAATAAGCAGAAAAGATATATGGATATGTTTATAAAACATTCAAATAAAAATACAGCAGTGTATTATATTCTTGAACAAAATTTGATTGATAAGAAAACTTTTCAATTTCGGATTATTATTTAGCCGTAAATATTCTACAACACAATGGAATTGCAAGCGCAATTCCGATAACTGAAATCCCCGCACATATGCAACCTGGCTTTTAAAATCTATTGACTATTTTGTAGTCATGTCTTTTTTAAACAATTTCAGGTATGCGCAAATTTGGATAACTGCAATGAAAATTGTTGACAATTTTGACTAGCATAGCGGGTTCCACTGTACTCTGTGGGATTAAAAAATGAAGTTGCTTCAAATTAGTATTTAGTAGTTCATGGTTACAGTGACCAGGAAGAAAAACACCGGCGGTCGTAACAAGCTTAATTTTGATAACCTCAAATGTACACAGTTGACACAGTAGGAATGGATGTTTTTTAACAGTTTGTATGATTTCATATTATTTTTTTGACATGGAGGTAATATTACTTCCAGACGTAATATTATTTCTGTATAAAAACTTCAAGTGTTAGGTCAATTGTTACAAATGAAGAAGGAAAGCCATAATTTCACTAAATCATTGCAAAACATATGTATTGCATTGACTCTGGGTTGTTATTTCCAAACACATGTACAGTTTTCTGATAATAAAAAAGAGAATTGTTGTGAATCGAAAAGACAGACCATTACTAATGTATGAAAATCGATTATAGGCTATTCCTATTTCGTAAAATCCAGGCAACGTAGAACATCATTCCCTGTATTTTTATCTGTAGGCCTATTATGAGACAATTAACAATAAAACAGTAATAGGCTTAACATCTATCTCAATGTAGAATTCAGGATATCTGATTTAAGCGAAAATTTGTAAAAAAAGAGAATCTGATTAGAATTCTATAGGCTATGGATACTAGACTGGTCCAAAAAACATGAAAGTTTGAAATGTTATCGGGCCCATCGATTTTCTTGTTCAGAATGCTTTGAAAATAAGTTGTGCACAAATTTTATTGTAATTTGACATTGAGAAATGGGGTCCCAAGGCCCCTCTAAATTAATACGTAAAGCTAATGGGGAAAACGTTGATATTTTGCAAACGCAAATACGTCATCTTTGTGAAAACATGTTCTAAATTTTGCTTACATGGCTGTGGAGGTAATGATCTGAACAATCTGAATTTATTAATTTAAATGTTTGAATCTTTATCATTGCCTTAAAACTATGGGGTTGAATACGATACATAAAAAAATGTGGCTTCTGCTGTGAAAAAGGATTAATCTATAAGTGTCTGCTGTGTGCTGTCAGTCTTTCAATCTAAAAATATTTCTGTGAAAGGTGTCGCCGCCGTTGATATGGTAGTTTGAAGAAAGTTTGTAACTCGAGAAGGTCATTCTGTTGAACGGTGGCTGTTTTATAGACACAATTAACTTGTTATTGAAATGTTCATTCTTGCTACGGCCGCTTTACTCAGATAGCAGAAATATTACTCAGAAAGCTGTTCATTTTGTTTAACTCAGTTAAAATTTATAACAGAACTAGCTGCCATTTGGGAAATAAAACTTCGGAAACAAAGCCTTTGACATTGTTCAACTTGATCTACGGAGGTAATTACTTGAATCTCAAAATGTTTGAAAACTTTTAAAGAGCTATATCTCTTGCTACGTGACAAAGAAATAATTCGATGTCTTCATAAATTCAAGCTTGAACATTTTACTGCTCACATGTAACTTCCGAAAATGTATTCGTAAAATTCTTCGTGGATTACTGAACTTTATCATCGTTCGACGTTTGGAACAGTTGATCGCTCGAGCTTCATCGTTCTCTGTGGCCCAAAATTTATTAGATTTTTTATAAATTCGAATATAAATTAATGAATATGAATATGAATATAAATAGGAATCGACATACGAATATATGCGATATCTTTGTTTGATTTCCGACGTTTTATTCAAAACTCTATTTAAACTTTATTAGATATTCTGTTTATCTAAATAATAGCGACGTAACAATAATGAATATCTCAATAACAACATAAATATGATCTGAATCTATAAAACAGTCACCGTTCAACAGAATGACATTCTCGAGTTACAAACTTTCTTCAAACTGCGATATCAACGGCGGTGACACCTTTCACGGAAATATTTTTTAGATTGACAGATTGACAGCAGACACTTATAGATTAATCCTTTTTTACAGCAGAAGCCACGTTTTTTATGCATCGTATTCAACCCCATAGTTTTAAGGCAATGATAAAGATTCAAACATTTAAATTAATAAATTCAGATTATTCAGATCATTACCTCCACGGCCATGTGAGCAAATTTTAGAATATGTTTTCACAAAGATGACGTATTAGCGTTTGAAAAATATCAGCGTTTTCCCCCATTAACTTTACGTATTAATTTAGAGGGGCCTTGGGACCCCATTTCCCAATGTCAAATTACAATAAAATGTGTGCACAACTTATTTTCAAAGCATTCTGAACAAGAAAATCGATGGGCCCGATAACATTTCAAACTTTCATGTTTTTTGGACCAGTCTAGTGGGTACATAATCTTTTGCGATTTCAGAAGCTTTGGAATCCTGAAATGGAGTGAAAGAGGGTTTTGTTATCAAATCTCTTTTTACAAAAAAAATGAGAAACGCAATTTTCAATTTCCGAAATAACTACTTGGAAGTTTAGGAATCCCGAATTACAAACGTAGTACAGTTAAATATATACCATGCCTACCTATTTTTAGTTGGGTTGCATAGTCAGGCAAATGGTGACAAAATAATAGCCATGAATGTTTTTCAAATTCCCATCCAGCAAATTCCTATAGTTTGTATAGAAAAACACAACAAACAAGTTAAGATAATAAACCTATGCAGACAGTAGAATATCAAGATGCAAATCGTAGGAGAATATGTGATGTTTTGACAAGGACTATAGGTTTAGAGGCTGATAACTCTTCAGATAGAATGAATTACAACTAATGATTACAATAAATCAGATATGTTTTGAAAAATATCAGCAACACCAGTTAGGAATAGCTATTACAGAAAGATTCAGTATAGCCTCAATTCAATACAGAAAATGTCTAAGCTCAAATAATAATCTGCTTTGTAGCTGTAAGTGGATCACAAACTGCGCGTAAGTGCGTCACATCGTAACTTCCTTGCTTTTTCCAAGTTGAATAAAGGTATTTAATAAATTCGATTGTGTTTTCAAGATATCATGTCTAAATAAAACGATGACCAGGATATTTTATGTTTTTCAGTCTGATTGGGGAACATGGCAGATTGCAGTAAGTGGGTTACGGCTTGTAAACTCATTCTAATCTACTTGATTTTTCATATCTGTTAAATTATTTTGAATAATAATGTCCCCCTTATCATTTTAAACAACTGGTAACAAAAATGAAGCCAAATGTTAAAAGAATTTAAAAGCCCTGAAAGAAAACACTCTCAGCCTTGTAAGTGGGTCACGATGGAATTGCAATAGGTTAGAAACAAACTTGAGCCAAACATAACCTTTGCAGCACATAATTAATACTTTTTTACTGTTAGATATAAACATAAGAAAACTTTAAATGCTTGGAAAGTATAGAAATATAACAAGCATATTAGATTAGCCCAATTCGAACAGTCAGGCTGAGATAGTCTGCTGATCTGAACTGATTGGTCGACAAAAATATCAGGAATCTTATGATCTTTTGAAAAGAAATTCGAAGCTGGGGCAGCTTACAAAATAGACATAACCTACTTGCCAATACCGCAGCATATCTTTAATAACGATATGTTTATTTATCTAGAAGGCCTGTTATCCTATGCTTTCGAATTAAGATGGTGGATTAGCTAGTAATGATATCTTCCAAGTTCAATAGCCTAGTATAGTATTGCAGCAGTGCCATAGCAGCAACATAAGTCTTGTTGATATAAAGAAGCAATTGAAAGAAAACAGCAAATAAACTTACCTATAACATGTCCAATTCTCAGAAAAATGGATGAGAGAGAGTACGATGTCGTAAAATACGTATTGACCATGACCGCCAAAACATTTCACCGAATCTCGCATGTTCAGAGCAAGTAGAAAAACAAACCATATTTCGTTTTGAACGGTAAAGTTAAAGAATTCGTTCCAGTGATAAGTTGTTGTGATATCGCAGTACATCATTTTATTACTTTCATCGTAGGCTAAACTTTCCTTATGTATCGGGGAAACAAATACTTGTAGTTGAATTCAGTTTGTAAAACCATGGTAAAACAGTAAAATTCGTAAACTGACTGAGCTTTTCGTTTTCACACTTTTTCAAATTGGGGTCTGGATGCAAGAACGCTCGGGATTGGCTGTAAAGAAATTTCAGGAGGTGCCGAATATCGAGCAGCCTGCATGCAGACCAAAAATACAATTCAGTGTTCCCTTTACGTCTGCGTGTAGGCTCAATACCGTCATAGCGATTTTTAGACTTCACGAATATTATAAAATGCCTATAGAAAGCTTCCCAATATTTTCCATATCAGAGACATTGTGGAAATTATCCCGAATGGGTTCGAATAAATTGTTTTGTGACGTATTGATTTGTTTATAAGAAAACAGGCATTGCTTAATATAAAATCTATACACATAGCACATAATTGGAATTTCAGCTAATCATTAAATTTTATCAACATAAATCATATTATCTATTTCATATAGGCTAAACTAACAAACCACCATGATTAATTTTGCTAAATATTGTTGAGTAGTTTTGAATTCATGAGCAAATACCATTGTGAATTATCATGTTATAATTAACAAAATCAGTACCCTTAGCATAATTGGAATTTCAGCTAATTATTGAATTTTTTCAAAATAAATCATATTTTCTATTTCACATAAGCTAAGCTAACTACCATGATTAATTTTGTCAAATAATATGGAGAAGCTTTGAATTTATTAGCAATTAGCAGTGTGAATTATCGTGTTGATATTAACTAAATCGATACCCTTAACATAATTGGAATTTCAAGTAATCATTAAATTTTTTCAACAACAATCATATTATCTATTTCACCTAGGCTAAATTAACTACCATAAGCAATTTCGCTGAATAATGTTGAGAATTTTTGAATTTATTAGCAAATAGCATGGTGAATTATCGTGTTGATATTAACAAAATCAGTACCTTAGCATAATTGGAATTTCAGCTAATTATTTAAATTTTTCAAAATAAATCATATTTTCTATTTTACATAAGCTAAACTAACTACCATGAGTAGTTTTGACAAATAATCTTGAGAAGCTTTGAATTTATTAGCAAATAGCATTGTGAATTATTTATTTCATTCATTTCATTTCATATATTTGCAAAAAAAATAAACCATAAATGGTAATTTTTTGTACAGGCAAGCAATGGGAAATTATATAGTAATATAATTTGCACTGATGTGCAGCCTAATGGGAGTGCTTCAAATAGCAATCTAAATCAATCTTATGTAATTTTGAATTAAAGGTAATTAAGGAGGAAGAAGTCACTACTTCATCCGGTAACTGATTCCATAATGGAATTATGCGATAAAAAAAGGAATAAAAAATTGAATTATTTACAGGTATTGAACATGCAACGAATTGCATAGAATGTCCTCTAAGTTTACTTATGTTTCGTTTTATAAAAATATTATCAGGAAAGTCAATTAGATTATTTATAATTTTGTACACCATGCATAAATCAAATTTAATTCTACGGATTTCTAAAGATTCAATTTCAAACAGGGCCAAACGACTGTGATAACCATTATCTTTTAATCTTGCTCTAGAACACACATATTTAGTAAAACGTCTTTGAGTTGATTCAATTAAATCAATGTCTTTTTGTAAATAAGGACTCCATAGTTGGGTGTCTTTTTCTAATAGAGGTCGTACATAGGTAGTATATGCTTTAATAAGTAATTGTGCATTGCTTGAGGTAAAGCATTTCAGTAGAAGGTAAGATCTTGTTTTAGCTTTAGCGGAGATAGAAGAACAATGAGTAGAAAATTTAAGATCTGAAGTAATGATGAGGCCAAGGTCACGAAGTTTTCCTGTTTGCTTCAGTTTGTTACTCCCGAGGAAATAATCAAGCTCACTTGCGTTGGATGTACCAAAGGATATTGTACTACATTTATCATAAGCAATTCTCAGTTGCCAGCTTTCGGCCCATGTTGTAAATTTATCTAACGATGTTGTGAGTGCATTGACAGGGGAAGAATCATTTCGAGCGATAAAAAATTTTGCATCGTCTGCAAACAGACGCACTTCGCACAAACCATCCAAACAGCTCTCAATATCATTAACATAAAGTAAAAAAAGTAGCGGTCCTAACACAGAACCCTGTGGGACACCACTGGAAACTGGGAGAGAACTTGAGATTTCATCAGATACAATGACGCTTTGCGAACGACCAGAAAGAAAGGATTTAATCCATTCAAAAAGTTCGTATTTGATGCCGTAAGATTCTAATTTGGCTAAGAGTTTTGAATGTGTAACAGTGTCAAATGCTTTAGCAAAGTCTATATATACAACATCGACACGTGAGCGTTTGTTAATTGAATCATACCAATCATTTAAAGTCTTTAACAGTTGACTACAAGTAGAACGCTTTCTGAGAAAGCCATACTGTCGATCAGATAAGATATTGTTTTCATTTAAATAAACTAGTAGGTCATCTACAATGATACGTTCCATAACTTTGCAACAGATGCAGGTTAACGATATGGGTCGATAATTACTACGGGAAGCTACGTCACCTTTCTTAAAAATTGGCGAAACTAATGCTTGTTTCCAGATATCAGGTAGAATGCCGGTTTTTAATGACAATTCAAATAACATAGATAAAGGAATAGTAAGCTCAGAGGCTATTGCTTTGAAAAATATTGGTGGGTAGTCATTTGGTGTTCGAGATACTTTTGTGGGCAAGGAAGATAATGTCTTGTAAACTTTTTCGAAAGAGAACTCAATGAAATTCAATGAAGTATTTTCGTTAGCCGAGTCTGGAATGTTAGGTATGCTGTTATTGTCCTGTGTAAAAACACTAGCAAAATATTCATTGATAAGAGTTGCTTTCTCTTTGTCATCTGTAGTAACAGAAAGATCATTTTTGACAATAGCAGGAATTGTAGAGTTAGATTGTGTTTTACCTTTAACGAAGGCGTAAAATTTTTTTAATGAGGGGTCAACTAGTAGCGAGGCTTCGTAATCATGATGAAACTTTTTTACTGCCTTTTCATAATCTTTGCATGTATCTTTATACAATTTCTTTTTACACGGAGATTCTTTAGACGATTTGTACAAGGACTTCTTTTTGCAACGGAGTAATCGAATGTTTTTAGGATAATTGGGTTTACGATTAGAATTATGTTTATACAACGGTACATATTTTGAAGTAGATAAGTTGAGAATATCGCAAATTTTATTCCAAAAAGTTTGAACATCATTTTGACTTTCCTGTAACATATCAATCCAATTTATGGTAGACAAGTAGGAATTAATAGAATCATAATCTGCTTTATAAAAATTTCGACGTTTAGTAGGTTTTGATTTAGGGAAGCGGTCATTACTATAGTTGCTGACAGCTAGGTTAAATTCAATAGACTGATGATCACAAGTAGACGTGAATGGTTCGGTAACTTCAGTGCAAAAAATAGCATTGTCTTGGGAACAAAAAACAAGGTCAAGAATTTCATCATTTCTGGTAGGCGAGGTAACAAATTGATTGAGTCCATTTCGAACAATACCGTCTAAAAACATTGTAGTATTTGAAGATCCATGAGATTTAGGAATTGACCAGTCAATACAAGGAAAATTAAAGTCGCCAATAACAACAACTGGAAAAGCATTATCAGTGCTAACAAAGTCAATAAATAAACACAGTAAATTCACTTCAGTGGAAGACAAAGCCGACGAAGGAGGATTGTACAAACAAACTAAACGATATCCGATATTTGATATGTGTATATCAGCCACAACATATTCAAGAGCGTGAAAAGTAGACGGGATGTCAACAGTAGTAACTTTCAAATCTTTGCGTATTAAAATTGCAACACCACCCCCAACAGTTGATGTAATTCTGTCTTTTCTAAGTACTTGATAATCACGTTGGGTAATTAGCGAGTCAGGCACACAACATTTCAACCATGTTATCATGGTTGATTATTATTATGATTATTATTATCATGTTGATATTAACAAAATCAGTACCCTTAGCATAATTGGAATTTCAGCTAATTATTGAATTTTTTTAAATAAATCATATTTTCTATTTCACATAAGCTAAACTAACTACCATGAGTAATTTTGTCAAATAATATGGAGAAGCTTTGAATTTATTAGCAATTAGCAGTGTGAATTATCGTGTTGATATTAACTAAATCGATACCCTTAACATAATTGGAATTTCAGCTAATTATGGAATATTTTCAAAATAAATCAAATTTTCTATTTCACATAAGCTAAAATAACTGCCATGAGTAATTTTGTCAAAAAATATTGAGAAGCTTTGAATTTATTAGCAAATAGCAGTTTGAATTATCGTGTTGATATTAACTGAATTGATACCCTAAACATAATTGGAATTTCAGCTAATCAATAAATTTTTTCAACTTCAATCATATTATCTATTTCACATAGGCTAAACTAACTACCATAAGCAGTTTCGCTGAACAATGCTGAGAAGCTTTGAATTTATTAGCAATTATCATTGTGAATTATTGTGATGATATTAACAAAATCAGTACCATTACCATAATCGGAATTTCAGCTAATTATTGATTTTTTTCAAAATAAATCATATTATCTATTTTACATAAGCTAAACTAACTACCATGAGTAGTTTTGACAAATAATCTTGAGAAGCTTTGAATTTATTAGCAAATAGCATTGTGAATTATCATGTTGATATTAACAAAATCAGTACCCTTAGCATAATTGGAATTTCAGCTAATTATTGAATTTTTTTAAATAAATCATATTTTCGATTTCACATACGCTAAACTAACTACCATGAGTAATTTTGTCAAATAATATGGAGAAGCTTTGAATTTATTAGCAATTAGCAGTGTGAATTATCGTGTTGATATTAACTAAATCGATACCCTTAACATAATTGGAATTTCAGCTAATTATTGAATATTTTCAAAATAAATCAAATTTTCTATTTCACATAAGCTAAAATAACTGCCATGAGTAATTTTGTCAAATAATATTGAGAAGCTTTGAATTTATTAGCAAATAGCAGTTTGAATTGTTGTGTTGATATTAACTGAATCGATACCCTTAACATAATTGGAATTTCAGCTAATCATTAAATTTTTTCAACATCAATCATATTATCTATTTCACCTAGGCTAAACTAACTACCATAACCAATTTCGCTGAATAATGTTGAGAATTTTTGAATTTATTAGCAAATAGCATTGTGAATTATCGTGTTGATATTAACAAAATCAGTACCCTTACCATATTTGGAATTTCAGCTAATTATTTAATTTTTTCAAAATAAATCATATTTTCTATTTCACTTAAGCTAAACTAACTACCATGAGTAATTTTGTCAAACAATATTGAGAATTTTTGAATTTATTAGCAAATAGCATTGTGAATAATCGTGTTGATATTAACAAAATCAGTACCCTTAGCATAATTGGAATTTCAGCTAATTATTTAATTTTTTCAAAATAAATCATATTTTCTATTTCACTTAAGCTAAAATAACTGCCATGAGTAATTTTGTCAAATAATATTGAGAAGCTTTGAATTTATTAGCAAATAGCAGTTTGAATTGTTGTGTTGATATTAACTGAATCGATACCCTTAACATAATTGGAATTTCAGCTAATCATTAAATTTTCTCAACATCAATCATATTTTCTATTTCACTTAAGCTAAACTAACTACCATGAGTAATTTTGTCAAACAATATTGAGAATTTTTGAATTTATTAGCAAATAACATTGTTAATTATCGTGTTGATATTAACAAAATCAGTACCCTTAGCATGATTGGAATTTCAGCTAATTATTTAATTTTTTCAAAATAAATCATATTTTCTATTTCACTTAAGCTAAACTAACTACCATGAGTAATTTTGTCAAACAATCTTGAGAAGCTTTGAACTTATTAGCAAATAACATTGTGAATTATCGTGTTGATATTAACAAAATCAGTACCCTTAGCATAATTGGAATTTCACCTAATTATTGAATTTTTTCAAAATAAATTATATTTTGTAATTTTGTCAAACAATATTGAGAATTAGTGAATTTATTAGCAAATAACATTGTGAATTATCGTGTTGATATTAACAAAATCAGTACCCTAAGCATAATTAGAACTTCAGCTGATCATTAAATTTTTTAATATAAGTTATATTATCTATTTCACATATGCTAACTACAATGAGTAGTTTTGTTAAATAATTTTTAAAAATTTTGATTTTATGAGCAAAAAGCATTGTGAATTTTCGTGATGATATTTTGTGAACTATTCTGGATTGCTACATTAATTTGGGCTAAATCTGTTATCTAAGACGCGACGTAAGATAATAGAAATTTCAATCAATTATGAAAGTTTGCTGTATATTATAATTTCTACTTCAAGATCCATTATCTAACTGTTAAACAGTGTATAATATTGAATTTATGAGCCAAGAGCACAAAACAGTATGAATTTATAGGGCTAATTTTAACAGAATTGATACTCTATATTCTACAATGTAAATAGGTAGTATGTTATATAATTTTGAATTTTTTTTTGCTGCTTTTTTAGGGATATTCACTAACAACCTCAACCAAACTCGCCTCAAACTCAAAATAAAGCGAATATAAAAAATCAGCTGGTATATGATTAACCATTTTCATACTCACATCAAGAAAAATTATTGTATCACAATCTGGATCATCAATAAGCTTTTCAAATACATTTGTACCATTGTAAATTCCACACATGGAATTTTGACTAATTAGTTCATTCTTGCAATAAGATATAGCCGATAAATTTCCACCAAGATGACGACAAATATGAATCGTAGGAACGTTGCGAATGATTAATCCATTTTCTACATCGATTTTTTTACCACGAAAATATCTTCCTTGAAAGAGGATTGAGTTATTCTTGGGACAAGAATGATTTGTACCAATCACGTATGATATAAATGAATACACAATGACAGATATTGTGTACATTTTCAGATATCCTTTCATCTTGAAAGTCGCTTAGCTATTCATTTATTTCCCCTGTTATTTTGATATTTCTGAAACAACCATCAGCAGCAGGTCAAGGTTTGGCAAATCTTGAATTATTGATTTCGCTTACTTATTATTATCTTTGACATTATCATTGTAGTTGCGGGTAAGATTTTAGACGTAGATATTGTAGTAGCAAAGAAGATTGATGGAAAATGCCTTTGTCACATTTTACCAGCAGAATTTCCCGTTATTAAAACTAAACAATAGTGATATATTGATAGCAAGCTATCGTGAAAAACTCTACGTCGATACGTGCCAACGTAGTGCCTATAATGGGGCCACTTTACATTGCGCATGTCTTGAAAAAATAACGCGTGCGATTGCTCTAAGTCTCTCACATGTTGGTAATACGAAATGGCGTCATCTGTTATTGTTATGAACAAGAAGGTGGAATATTTGTTTTAAATTTATATGCATCCTTAGATTATTTGAAAGAGTTAGTAAAGTATCGCAATTCAAAAGAAATAAATCATTTAACATAATTATACACTCGTTTTGGGTTTATTCCGAGTGGTTACATATTATTGACTGTTTACCTCAAAAGCGTAGGTCATTGTGGCGTTGTCGAAGAAATGGTCAATTACCCAGCGTATTTTTCGTTCTCGGTTTGATATGTCAACTTGAAAACTTTGATATACAGTTATAAAATATTCAAATGTTTTATTATTCGACATAAACATTGTCCATAGCATGCTATACAGAATTTAAGTTGAACTATTTACAAAAGAATGGACGGGTAGATTTTATGTAAAATATCAAAACGGCTTATTATTAAAATACTTCATATTGAGTCTCTATACTGAAAAGTATAAATTCTGTAAATTTATTATGATCTTTAACATGGAAACGGTAATCTCAAAAACAACAACAAACAAACACTGAGTGTGAATATCATTTCTTGCATCGCAGAGATGTGTGAAATGCCGTGACGACATGGCTAAAACAATGGCGAGCACGAAGGATAATGCCAGTTCACTGTAGGAAAATGCCTCGGAGGGGAATTTTACTCACATTTAGATCTAAAAATAAATAAAAACTGGCCAATCATAGATTTCCCTACCAGGAACTAACTGGGTTGATGACTTCCTTTCACTATACTCAACGTTATCTTGATATTTTGCTCGCGATTCAACACGCGATATTTTACTTGGCCATACAAACCCTTGTTGATGAGTTTAAAAATTGACGATGTTTGACAAGCTTGGAGGGGAATTTCTTAGAAGGTAACTAAAATCTAACACCATTTCTATGTTTCGTTTCATGTCAAGATAACAGAATTGGCTGGGTTGGGATGATTGATAATGCTTATTTATTATAAATAGTCTATTTTGCTTCAAAATGTTAGTATTTTTGCGTGATTTGTATGATTTTGACGCGCCCGCAAATACGCGATGGCTCGATTATTGGCACTACGAAGATTAGAAAGATTTTTTAAAGTCCTGATTGGCGATTTTCATCCTTAGATGATGACGATGATTTATTGAAAAACAACATAAAACGATTCCGATATTACCACAATCCTCTCAGAACAATCTATTATAGGAACAGTATAGTAAATCAATTTTGCATCCACAAATCTTATGTCAAAAGGAAGCTGCAATTTTTCAATTCTTCTGCAATTTTTGCGCCATTATGGTAAACACATGAAATATCTCATGAGTTAATTAAAATTTTTCAAAAGGCTGGCATTGGCAATTGAGAAAAGGATAATATGTAAGGAATGTAGGAAATAATTACTTAGCGCTGCATGTTCCGTTGATTAGCTTAATTCTCGATAACAGATTATCGGCATTTTTTCACCAGCTGGACGTACATAAGTACTAGACAGAGCCAAAACGATTTAAAATGGGCAGACATTATTATTGAACAAAAACTGTTATCGACAGCGTCAAGCTCATGTTTTGTTACATACAATGCTTTCATAATTTGAAACAAATTCAAAAATATCAAACAATTCGCAGCTTTTCAAGCAGATTTTCATGGATTTTTATTAAGTTTCTGTATGAATCAGCAAATGATGTTACAAAAATCGGAGGATTGTGATGTTGATCAGGTTTGATCAAATGTAATCATGCTTTAAAACCTTATAATTCTTCCTATAATTAACTTTTGGACACAATTCTCATCTTGTGATATATCTTGATCTCTTTTGTGAATATCTAATAATAAAATAATAATGTAGACGGTGTCGCCCTACCGAAGGCACCCGTACCACTCTTCTATTTCTAGATGAGTGGCTTTTTTCGCTGAGAGCAATGATTTTAAACGCTCTCTGTTGATCTCAGCCGCGACACTGCAGATCAATTTCAACAGATTTCATGGCAGACAGGTATCGATTGTCAATGCGCAACGATGCGCCGCAGCTACTCACAATGCAATTCCCTCTGGACCATTCCATCCGCCATCCTCAGATGGTACTCATTTGATGTTTCAGATAAAGTCAAGGCTGAGTTGACCTTAGGGGGATTTGAACCACAGTCGATCAGATATGATCCGATCTGCAGTTCGGTTGCTCTGCCATCTGAGCTAATCCACCCTTTATCTAATGAAGAAGGAAATAGTGAAGACGGTTGCTCTGCCATCTGAGCTAATTCTGCATAGTATAATAGAGGGTTACCACACACTTGCCATGTTTGTACATATTCACTAAACGAGAAAAAGTTGGGAGACACGAGGTTTTGCTAACAAATCACGAACTCCAAGTAAGTGATTTTTAGCTTCCCGAGTGTCTACCAACAATTTGAGTTTCGTAATTATGAATACAAACATTTGCAAGCGTGTGGTAACTATTTTCTAGCATAAAACAAACGTCGCAATCTCATGCGAGGGCGAATTTTGAATTCACGAAATGACAATTTAAAATTCAATTTCAACTCAAGCAAAGAAAATCCCACTATACAAGATAGATATTGTTTAATAAAGGAATACTGTACATATACAAGAACTTCTGTAATATATATTCTACAATAGTTCAAGATTTTAGATTACCTTGAAATAGCCTAGCGTATAATTGTCATTCATTCTGTGTTTTTTATTCACATGTTTCACGACCAGCACAGCAATAACTCATTTATACCATGCTTTTCGAAAAATATCTTGAGCTTACTATCGTTTTGTAAATCGTTGCCATAATTGGATTATTTATTGGACTGTTACCAGAAATTTTTAATTTCTGTATTTTATCACAAATCAAACTTTTTGAAGCTAGCTGTTTTTCCCGGTTTTCGGAGCCATGTTTTATGCACGCTCTTTCGATCAATCAGATTACAGAAAACCTTCGTGATATTTTAGAATTGTTCTCTCCAAAAGAAATGTACGTTAATAACACCCATGACTAAATGGGATAGTATTGTCTTAGATCTAGTTAGATGCGATTTGTTTTAACAAAAATGAAATGTTTAGACGTTTTGTGCGGAAATATATATTAGTTTCGCCGATATCACGTTTTAGCTGCAATTTCTGAAGATGTGGTTATTGGACGATGCTCTGCGCAAAAGATCTATTTACCTAAGTCGAATTAACATATTAGTTACGGTTTTTCAGAAATGCGGCAACGAGACTGTTTGCTGCAAATATGACATATTTAGCTGCGTTGGAGCGAATTTTTGCTGCGGAGTATAAATTCTTTGCCTAATATATATCAATCTCTCTTACTTCACAATCATTTTTATTTTTTTTATTTTCATGAATAGATTTCTAGTTGATTATATGTGAATAAGGTAAGCACTGTCTTCATAATCTGTTGATTCTGTAGTATTACGTATAGCTGCTAGGTGATGTCTGATTGAAAATATTTATAAAATAATGAAAGAGTAAAAATTGATAAACGAAATATAAATTGATATAAGAATGTTGAACAATGTTTACGGGCAAACAGTTCCAGAATCTAATAACAAGAATGGGAGAAGAGGTGTTTTCTGTAGTGGGACCATGATTCTTTTATTTGTGATCAGTTGAAAAAAAATGCTCACGTGATGGATAATGATTTTTTCAAAATGTAAGGCATTCACTAAAATTTAAATTAACTAATTTCTACATTATCATAAAAATCATACAAAGATCAAAAATATACGTATTCCAACAATTTGATATTTAGATTGTCAAGCACATTTTTCGTGTCAAAAAAATTGTAATTTGTCGAACATTATAACTTTTATATGGAATGGTTGGAAGTTTGCAAATTTTGTGAGAAGAGAACCTCTATACCCTCTTGATCACTTAAATATCCATTACAAGCCAGGAATTTCACACTGGTGAGTAGTACTCAAGAATTGAACGAGTATTGAACAGATAGGCTTTCGTTAATCCTGTAGCATCGTTTGCAATAAAGGTTTTCAATGAAGTGTATTATCGTTGATGAAAGGCTTTTGAGGCAATATTTCGACAATGAGTGCTAGACCTTAGAATCAGAGGAAACCGGATAACCAACATGACGATTTACTTTGACAGCAATTGCAAGTTAACATTTGATAAATTACACGGAGACGAAGAAATCTTTATATTACCAAAAGAAATACAGGAACATTTGTTATAAATTCCGGATTTTGCATCGTTTATAATATAAACAGATCGGGTACGACTAGAAAACATATTTTATACTAGACATTTCGTTTTAATGTAGTATACTAGAAAACAGACAGACCCTAATATACTTCTACCCAAATCAGCGAGTTCATATGAATATCTTATTGGTACGAATTTATATTCTTTTCTGTCATGAAATCTGTACCAACTACTACATTGTGCAACGCACTGTGTTAAGTGGTCGCCAAATCCAATTTCTGCTCCCAAAGGTACCATTCAACTATTTTTATAACCCCTTTGTATGCAGTATTCAAGGCAAGCGTGCTGTGGTTTTTTCCCCTCTTCCTGTCCACTGTTTTGTCTTACACTATACGTATTTAGACGTGCGTATTATTGATGTACACAAGTCGCTTGCATATAACTGACACTTAAAATGTAAATTAATTCGCAAGGTGCAGTAGAGGTGTTGAACCGATCAAACAATAGAATCACAGCAGGACAGCTTTTACAAGGGCAGTAATTTTACGGTCAAACCCTTCTTAACTCAAATGCATATAAAATGGTCATAGAGACGGGAAAAAGATTACAGAATTGCTTTATGATGTCTGAATTTTTATTTATCACGATTCCATTCTCAAAATATGAATTGGACTTTCAGCGAAGTCTTAAATGAGATTAGAATGTGCTATATTTAGCAAAGGTTTGTACTAGTAGTGTCTGGTGCTTCACCAAGACTTCCAGCTGTGTGTTGATGTTTGTCGCGTGACTGCATCTTGCGAATTATGTCCTCAACATTTAAAATTGACGAATGAATATGTAGTAGATAATTATTGATAAATTCTAAATATAGCCATGCGTAATCAGTATAACTTGTAAATATACATCAAATTATTTTTTCGCTAATACAGAGTATATTGTTGAGGATTGCAAAAGGTTGTCTTTATGTTAGATGTGTACTTAAAACAAATCCCAAATAGTTTTGCTTTCAATATAAGTTAACGCCAACACAAAAGTAAGATTAACGTTACAAGAAAAACTTTCATGATCCATAGTATATTAAAATTGCTTTTGAATAAAAATGTATCTGGTCATATCCAAATCTCATGGTATTGAGAATATTGAAAGTAAATTAAGTCCAAATTACATAAAAGGTGGCCTTACAGTTAAAAAAAACCCTTAGAATTAACCATATGTTTTAATTTCAGGAGTGCACTCCATTGGATTCCATTCAATACAGACTAGTGCAGATATACTGTCTGTCCTAATGCGACCCTGATAAAATTCTATTGCAGCAAAAATACTTGAAACGCCAATCAGATAAATGTTTGTCCATTGTTGACAGAACCTGGAGTTTCTGAATTTTCAATCCAAGTAAAATCTTCTTTTGATGAACCACTTCCAGTTCTTTGAAGAGAGCTTCCAATAGCTTCATTGCCTGATTCCATTATACCAATGTCAGTAGATATGAGACCATCTGCTGGGCCATCAATAGCTCGGAATGATCCTTCATAACCGATAAATTCAACAACCTTTAAAACTGAGCCAATTGTATGCACAAGGGCAATAGCATCTGCATCACCATTCTGCATGCCAGGAAATAGTTCCTGTAGCAAATTTAGGAAATAGAACACTTAAATTTGTATAGAATCATATTTCTATAGCTAAGATTATGCATGTAATAATAACTTGCTAAAACGTGTTTTAAATTGAATTGTTTACAAAATTATCCAAATAGTCATGAAAGAACAGAAATGTTCCAAAATCTGAAATTTCCTTCCAAAACTTATTTTCCTCGATTGGAATATGGAAGAAAAAAATGGCAAGTCTCCGCTTAGCCGTCATAAGGGAGAGGATGATATAGCCATTTCATTTGAGTTTCAGATATACTCTTAACTGACCTGCAATAGTTCTGTAGCATAAATTATATATAAGTGATTGTCTATCAAATTTGAAGCTTGATTGCTCTGACATCTGATGAGCTAATCATCATACAAAACAGATAGTGTCAGACGTGGGATTCGAACCCACGCCTACATACGTAGACCAGAAATCTCATTCAATAGAGAAGGCAATTAACCTTGAGTCTGGCGCCTTAGACCGCTCGGCCAACCTGACACACATACATTTATAGCTTCAAAATTGCCTGTGCTATTTTTATTCATGCATATAATATCTACTCCCAGAGATATTGAATAAATCACAAAGGCTGATCTATAGGGGCCATCTATGAAACCTTTACAAAGGTTGAAAGTCCCAAAATTTGTGTTACGCGAGCACAATACCTCTCTTTATTTGCACTTACAATGTGAAACCCGGGTCCATTAGAATTTCCTGATAATGAACCAGAAAGTGATTTGGTGTCATATTGTTTCTTGTCGGCTCCACTATATAGATGTATAGACCACCCATCAAGGCTTAATCCAGCAGGTCCAGCCAGTTCAATGAACTCATTGAAGTCAGCATTAGCATTGTCATAGTGGAATTCATTGATGAACATCAGTTGTGAAGGAACTGCATAATAATAATTATATAATAATCTTATTAAAACAAACAAGGGCAGAAAGAACAGAGGGAGAAGAATAATATGGGTTAACCCCCCTTTCAACAAAACCTAAAAGACGAATATTGGTAAATTATTCCTTAAATTAATAAGAAGACACTTTCCAAAGACACATCCATTTCATAAATTATTCAATCTAAGCAATATCAAAGTAAGCCATAGCTGCATGAAAAACGTAAGGGCAATCATTCAAAGTCATAACAACAAAATCGTCAACAATCAACAACAAAAGAACAATCAATGCGGCCGATTATGCAACTGCCGACGCTTTCCTGATGGAAAATAATTGCCTCAAGAAAACCCTTCGTTTGGCCACGGCTTTACGGCAAGTTTCAAAAAGGCTATAATATTATCTTACCTTTGCGTAAACATCCAACTGAGCTGTAATTATTATTTTTAAACAATGAATAATTCAAATCTAAAAACATCGTCATCAATAACATTCTCAAATTTCTGTCTATTTTGATTTCAATTACAACATTTTTACCAAAACGTATCATTATTTGTTTAAGCCGCATTATTTAAATCGGAGTGGTTAGCGATTATTTTAGGTTTCATCGTTCGGTTGCCGAAAAATATGCCCAAGGCATGAAGGTTAACATTTCATGCGCTACGTGTGGAGACATTCTGGATTCTGATCTTCGTATCGATGAACGACAGACAACCTCAGGGTCTCTCTTCTGTTGTCAGTGCTTCTGTGCCACTGGTTCTCAGTAATTAAACTTAGTTGAACTTGGACAACAAGCGTCTTTCTTTCGTGGTTACGTAATTTGCAATAGAAATATAATTTAGCTTATATTCGTGAAAATTAGTAGTTTCGAAAATCCTGCTTGGACCGTCAAATTGCATGTTTTGCTGCAAACCGTAACTCAAAAATGCCAAAAATGTATTATTTATTGGCTTGTTGCATAAAAAGGTTGAGGATCAGTTGATTTACTCTTGTTAGTAAGTGCTGAATGTCTAGATGGGGATAAATGATTTAAAAATAATATACCATACCTTGCGATGATTGGATATTTGGTCGCTGAAAGAAATAATTGTACAACATTCAATATAAGAAAATTCCATAGTATGCAATTATTCGAAAACCTATGGACGATAAATAATCACTATCTAATACTGGTTGTTTTTCTGTAACTCGTAGTCTAAAAATTGGCTCCAAATAAGAATAATTGTTACGTAGCCATTGTGGTCTACATGTGTATATTTATGTCATCATTTTCATCATCATGTATTTCTGCGGCGCTTAGACAACAATACTACGATTATTTTCACAGGGCTGAAATCAATATGTATGCAATATAATATTTAGGAGTAAAATATTAAAGAATTATGACATGTTTTCCATTTATAAAATATATCATTCATAAGTAATAATATCAGTCAGTCAATATATTTTTTTCTCGCATGTTCAAGTATATTAGGTTGTCAGATATTTATGTTGCCCAGGAGGCTTGTTTATTCAACATATAAATACCATCGAATTCAAATCATGACAGGGCATTAGCATGGCATTTAACATTACCAAGTACATAAATAAACCAACACAAAATGACATTTAGAAACAAGAAAAATGCGACTGCTTATAAGTAGTACAGCACATTTTAAATCGAATCTCTAATAATACTCAGGATGGTAGTTACACTACCTAATTCAGTCATAGCTTGATATTTATTTCAAAATACATATACATACTCACATCATTAATTATAATTGAATCATAGAAATGGTTATCCACTAAAGTACTGTTTGTTGGAGTATAATTATATATCCAGCAATTAGATTCTGTTTTATTCAATGTGATCTTTTTGTACATAAAAGCTGAGAAATTTCTACCGAGATGTCGACATGCATAAATTGAAGGTACATTGAAAGCCGTGGCATTGATTGTATTGTTCCATTGCTTTCCTTCAAAATATCTCCCTTGTAATACGTTGGTATTTCCCAATTGACAAATTTCACCCATGCAAATTATGAATGAACCAACTGATAGTAGTATGGAAGTGATTTTCAAATGTTCTTTCATATATACCCGCATCTTTATTGTAATCATAAACTTCGTAACGACTTTTAGAATGCACCTAGAAACTAAAAGATTTATATCATTAAATTAAATACAATTTTTATAATTCAATAAGCATATGTCTGCTTTAACCTTCATAGATTCGTTACGGTTGATAAATAGAAAGTAATATACAGTTCATGGCCGGAATATCAAAGGATTTTGTGCTATCTGTGCTACCTTCCTAGCGCAGACATAGGTGACAAAGAAACTTGTAAATAACACAATTCACGATACAAAACACTATGGAAAGATGCTACTACCCCATAGCCCGTCGAAGCATCTCCTTCGGTTGCCAGCAAAGGGTGTCATGCAGCGGTTGAAGAGCATACGTCTTTGATTTTTCGATGTGACCTAAAAAAGACATCTGATGTTGGTGAGTAATAGCAGAGGCAATGAGTAATAGCTGCCACTGGTGTTATGCAGGACCAAATATCAAGTAAACGCAGAATATAATACATGCACATTTTCATAAACCATCTCGAGCTTGCTATAAACTTTAAACAATTCAAGAATTGGACTATTTCAATGCAAAGTTTCCAATTCAATAGAAGTATAATTTTTTACGACATCTGCTTCTGATTTTGACTTTCTGTGCATGGCGGTACACTTAAAGATCGTCCGACAAAACATTAATCGTCACTCCGCTTGAAATAATATGCGAAAACAACTGAGTTATCAAAACACATCTGGTCAGTAAAAAACAGATGAAAGTATTTTAAAGTAGGTAGTTAACACTTTACAAACGCTGCCTTTCAATGGGACCGCTCATCAGTTATAACCTCGGTTGAGACCGAAGAGATTGGGGTTGGGTAAATAAAAAACATTGTCAAAAAGGTTGTGTAAACCAAAGAATGATGCGATGATATCACCAATTTAATTTAGAATACAAAGAGGAAGGAAGTGATGGTTTTTTAGCTCTCATTTTGTTGGCAGTTAGCTTGAAACAAAACTCTCATATCATTTTGCAAAGAGTATCAAGAACAAAGCACCTCAATATTTTACTTAGGGTTGTTTAAACAAATTTTTGACGCTCTTTGTGGTCGCGCGTAAGAAATAAATAGTTGGAAAATTGGAGCTCCTCGGCCCCAACCCCAGTTATAAATAATGAGTGGTCCCTAAAACATCACGATCGCCTTATGGGTACCCTTCTTTTTTATAAAATCAATCACTGAAGAAATTGATTTTCTGCTCAGTATACTTTATGAACTTTCACTGACATCTGGATAAATACCTTCGATTTGGCAAAACGACATAATAGCCCCTATACTTAAAAAAGGCAAGGCTAGTTATAAAGGAAATGTTCACCCAATATCACTCACTTGTATTGCCTGTGTGATGGGAACAATAATTTCTAAAGACATTATAAAACATCCACTGGCATTAGACTTACTATCAAAAGATCACTTTGAATTTAATCTAAAAGATCCACTTGTACTCAGTTAACATCCTTTCTTTCTGCAGTTCCAGTTTAGCTGAGACTCAATGTCGCTTCTAGCAAATCCTGCTATATGACACTTGGCAACTAGCTATCAGCCATTTTTGAAAGGAAGGGAGTAGATACTATATTCATTGATTTTACAAAAATGTTTGACTCTGTTTCTCACGAAAAACTTTTACCTAAGTTATACTCATATGGGATTTGGATTGAACTATTGGCATGGATTGAAGTATTCCTGTTAAATCGTATACAAGCTGTAACCGTTGATTCAAAATTACCTGAGTTACCTGCAACCAGTGGTGTACCTCAAGAATCCGCTCTGGGACCATTATTATTCAGTATTTATGTCAATGATTTAGCAAGTTGTGTTCAACCCAGCTGCAACATCAAACCTATTGCGGATGACGCAAAATTTACCTTTGACAAAATTGTGGCAGACCCACTTTTTCATACTTCAATTAATTTTGATAGAAAGTGTAAAAATTGGCAAATGAAGGTATCAGCACACAAATGTCAAGCGTTCTCTTTTGGTAGTGACAAAATTGATGCAGCAGAATACAGCTTGTCTGGTAAACCTCTCTTTCAATCATCTGATATATAAGATTTTGGTGTATCACTATCATCAAACCTGAAGTCATCTACCCATTGTGCTAAAATATCAAGGAAGGCCTCATCGATGGCTTATTTTGTAAAAAAAAAATTTCATTCAAAGACCCTGCAATATCCTGTTGAAAGCATATATGGCCTCTGTTAGACCCATCATGGAATATTCCACTCCTGTATGGAGCCCTTATCTACAGAAGAACATAAATATATTAGAGCGTGTTCAATGCCAGTTTACTAAATATATATTCAAATATGAAAACTAAGGTTTGACATATCATATAATAGACTACCAAATCTAAATCTCATAAAACTACAAACAATTGTCTTTAACTTTTTCTTCCTTTTAATAGCTTTACATAAGCGGAGGTGACAAGTTTCCTTGTATTTTTATGTCACTGTTGTTGACAAGTAAACATACATACATAGATGTTTCCTTCATTAGTGAAACATCAATACCATCAAGGCGATGGGATTCCCCTTTATCTTTGACAAGATCACAAATTTCTGGCCAGACTTTAACCATGCTCATCAACCGTGCCAATTTAGTGTTCCATCTGTTTTCACAGTCTTGTAGTACCATTGTTGGCAACTTGGCTGCAAGGCCACTCCTTTTTAGATAGGTGACAAGCAGTTTCGTCTTTGTTAATAAGTCATTGATGCTTTCTGACACCTCTCTCTCTTCCATCAAAGCGAACAACTCATCATAGTCCTCATCTTCGTCTCCATCAATCTCTTCAGGTTCAGGCTTTAGTTTGAAGGCATGAAAAAGGATAATATTTAAAATATGACAACAGCATGGAAGCCATTGGTAACCTCGTAATGCCTTCTTCACGTTTGCTCCTCTATCTGTCACAAAGTAGAAACATTGTTTTGCTGCTAAAAAATCAACGCCCTGATTAAGCAATGCCTTGAACAGTTCATTGCGTATGTTGATCCCTGACTTAAGGTTGGGTATAAAAGGTAAGCAAAACATAGTACATTTTTTCAAGCAATCATCAGCCAGCCACTGCACTGTGCAAGCCATGTATGATTCTTTGCGATGGTTGTCTGTCCACATATCGGTTGTCATACCAACTCCCCCATTTTCTTTTATTGCTTTAGTTACAGCCATGGCCAGATAGTTCTTCTCTTTTGATGCTACGTCTTTCACTTTCATGCTTACTTGACGACGGCTTGGCAATACATCAGATGCCTCAATATTTCCAAACATAGCACCAACATTGATTAAAGATTGAGCTAATTTCAACATACCACTTCCTTCAATTGACATGAATGACCTCATATCTTGAACAACAAAACTGACAGCACTGTCTAAAACTTTCTCTTTGCTTTGCTTTGGTACAGATTTTTTTGCAAATAATAGCTTACTTCGAGTATTCTTTGGCTGTCCAACACAATTTGAAATGTGCCTTGTTAGATGAGTTGTTCCTGTGTTATGTGACTCAAATTTGAAGCAGACGTAACAGTTCTTACAAGCAACGACTGGAATGGCTTTCTTGGTAGCATCAAAAACATTTCTGAAATGTTGCCACACAGCTGACTTTATCTTGCCAGTTTTCTCTTTCAGGGAAAAATCTCCATCCTTGAGTTTTTGCTGAACCAATTTCAAGTCTAACTTATCTTGACTAGCTGATGTAGCAGATGAACTTGATGGGGTAACAAAAGCCATGATAATACACAATTAAATAAAAAAATGTTTCGAAAAGCTGCGATGGCGAAAGACAAGCAAAGTCAAACTAGCGAGTGATTTATAATATGAAATATGTAGTGACGTCTTTTTATACGTTCTGCGGTAGGAATAGAAGCACAATAAATTTAAAACAAACAGGATGCAATTACAGGGAATTTATTAAGTTCAAAATTAAAATTACATGTTAACAGGAAGTTTATGCCTACAACTTTGTCCTGCGTTGGATTGAAAGTAGGTTTATTACGCCTTCCTTCCTTCCTCTTTGGGCAAGTGTCTACGACTACGTAAACGGTAAACAATCAAAAATGAATGGGCAGTAATTAAATCAAGTTTTCCTATTCAAATTACAAGAGAGATAGTTAGACAGTAAATAGTAGAACTAGATACCTTCATACCCGTGCTGAAGCCAAAGAGCAAAAATAAAAAACTTTTCTAGTATCATAATTATCATTTCGATAACCATTGCTAATAAGCGTAAACTAAAAATAAACGCACCATTTTGAGCGTAGAAAAGAGATTGAATACCAAAAAAGAGAGAGGCTGCCTTTTCCAAAATGGTAGCATTCTAACTATTTGCTTCGAAAAACAAACACATTTCTAAACTTTTGAAAATTGAGGTATTAATCTCATAGAATTATAAACTCTCTAGACTAGACAGTAGACAGATGGTTCGATATTTGGTATATCAAAAAAGATTGACTCAATAAGGTTTGAATCTTGGATGGATGGAGCAATTAACTGGTAATCTAAACATTTTTTTATAATTTTTTTGGCACTGAGCGGGCGGTAAGTGGGCGGTCATAAATCATATAACTATGCGGACAAGCGGTGTCCGCGCGGTGACATCTGAGAACAGCGTATGCTGCCGCTCAAGCTGCGCGGTTGCCACCTCTAATCTACATGTGCACAGCTGCTTGATTCTAATATTGATACATTTCTATAAGGCGCCAATAGCAGCATTTCTATGTTGACAAAACCAAAATAAAAGGATAATAATAATATACTAATACTAACAATAATCGGCATACCCAAACAGTAAAAATTTTACAACCGATATCTTCCTTTTTTCATTAGATAATAAGTATTTTATTTAGATATATAAGCAAATTATTGCATATGCGAAGTAGGCTATGAATGCCAGTCAGAATAGAAAGTACCTTTTCTAAATAGCATAAATCTGAGAAGCTAGGGAACGCCTTTATGTAAGGTATTTACATTTCTAAAATGTATTGCACTATAATTACATATTTCACTTGTTGTCTATTATGAAAATAGACTAGAATAAAATAAATTAAAAAAACTCAATCAATGAAATACATAAATTATACAAATAAATTACAAATGTACAAATGAAATATATTATATATACTAATAACATACATTATGCTATACTATACTAAGCCATCGAAAAAGTGCTACGAAAATTCACGAAATATATATGTACAGTGTGGCCAGACAACCTTTTACATCATACACAGTGATAGATTGAATATTAGTTAGAATCACTAGGGATTCGAAGGATAAAACAAGATCTCTGCCTAGTATTCAAAATTTTAAACGGTTTAGTTGATATGTCAGCAACAGATATGTTCACTATTAGATCAACAAAATATGGCCTCCGTGGACACTCGAAGATGCTTCAAAGTAATATGGTGTAACACGTAGACATTGCCAAGAATTGTTTTGCAATAATAACTATTCCCTGGTGGAATTCATTACTTGATTCCCTAATAAGAATAAGTAATACATACAACTTTCAAATAGACTGGTTACGCAAGATAATTTATCTAGTTATTGCAAATACTATGAAACCAAATTTTTAAGTGGCCTAGTTAATGAGAGGTACCTTGTAGTCAATACTTTAAATTGCGTCGTTTATAAGTGGAAGCATGCATTCCTTAATGTACTTGTCAGTTTTGGCAAATAAAATCGATGCATACATATAATATTGTAGCTACAAATGAGTAAATGTTTTCTCAGAATCGGATGTTAGTAAAAAATAAAAAATAAAAAGATTAGAAAAAAAATAGCTCCGCTACACTCGGACTCATGGTGAATAATATAATAATCAAAATAAACCAATTGAAATCAAATTCAATAGAATATCAAATCAATCAAATCATCATGCAAAGAAAAATCTAATCAAATCAAATTCAAAAAAGTAAATCAATCCAATCGAATGATATAAAAATCAGATCAAATAAAAAAATCAACTTCAATCAAATAAAATAAATTATAACAATATCCAAATAATTTTATAATATAAAGAAAAATATATCCAAATGATAAATCAAAGAAAAAAGAAAAAAGAAAAAAAAACGTTAAATAGACCGATGGGATCGAGCCCCAACCCCGCGAACTGTAATGCAAACGCTTCACCACTAGACCATACCAAGATATGACAAATGAAGGGATTTTCACAACTTATCATACAGGTGTGAGTTGTGAATGACGTGCGAAATTGTCTCTTCTTATGGTGATGTCGCAGCAGAATTAAAACATTTTAATAAACCAAATAAAACCATGACGACTGGCTTAGCAGTTTGATGTAATAAATAACTTCAGAAAACAATACAAACAATAAATATATACTACTGTCTTGTCTAAGCCCCCAACCAAATGATGAATTGTCGGTTCAAAAGTTCTCATGGTCAAAACACAACAACAATTATCTGCGAAGTTTCACCTCAAATAGTGATGTTACAGAACGATTAAAACCTTTCATTAACCATTTCAAATGACGAGAAGAAGAAAACAATCATGTGTTCTACCAATGAAGAGATAATCACGATGTAAACTAATCCAGGAGTATTAGAAAACATTTCATTTAATAATGCAATTGTAATCTCGCTAAGCTGCGAGTCGGCCATCAAGGGGGGCAATGGAAAGAAAATTTTGTCAAAAAAATTTGGCTAAAAATTTGGAATAAATCACACAGCATGCCCATTGTATTTTTAACAATAAAATTGTGTTTCTTGCGCAATCGTTTTTTGTTCGACCATTGTTAGCACGCAAAGCAGTGTGTTGAACGTTATTTCAAGAGAACAATAGATTTAGTCAAAAATGAAATGAAATGAAATAAAATGAAAACGTTTCCACCATGACAGCATAGACTCAAGGTCACTTACGTAGCCATGAGTCAATAAACTTGTTGTCTATGTTAACTGCATGTATAACGCTTGCCTGCGAGAACATAAGAAATTATTCAATGTTACTAATTACATAGTTTATACATACGTTTTATCTTTTGATGCTAGTAGCCATAAGTTTGTTTGCATTTGATGCTTTTCTCAAAAACCAAAACATAAGCTATATATATCATTGACAGCTTGACAGTTAATAATACCTAGCCAATCAGTATCGACTAAACTGCTGAAAAATTTTTCCAGGCTACAATGTGTCAGACAACTATCGATATATAGTATCTACGTTCTACTTTGACTGTGGCTTTATATAAGCTTATTTTGATGTGCCGAAATTTGATGGTTTGCTTGATCGTATTGTTTACGTAAATGTTTACGTCTTTGTAAGGGGGAATAGACGAGGGTTCGTGTGGCGTAAAATTATCGGCAAAAAACATCTATCTTTCAATGTAATGCAAGACTTCAACAAAATTCTTCCGGAATAATCGACTGATCTTTTGATCAAGTTATCCACAAGCCAGGCTACAAGAACAAAAAAATGGCTCTTGCCGCTACCTGCTAAATCAACCAGACAGCTGCAATCATGAAAAATTCACTCCCCAGTTAGAATTGCAGCTGTCTTTGACGGCCATTCCATCTCTATTATAAATCATGTCATAAATCGTACCACAAGTGTTTTTCTTAAATATTTTACATAAACTTATGAAAAAAGAGATCAGATCAAGGGTATTGGTCAGATTTTACCATAATATAAATGTATAAATGTTTTAACCATATACTATATTTATCTGTAAATAAAATTAGTTTTAAAACCACCTGTTGATGACGTTAGAAACGTTGAAACGTAGCATGATTATGAATAAAAATATATTTCTATTAAATCTATTGTTTAATGTGGAGCCAGCGGCTACGTATCAGTATAGATTTCTTTCACTTAGATTCCCTGTGTTTTCAATATTCTAATTCGTGATAATTGAGCGGACACAAGTTATTTTAACTTGAATAGTCCTGACCGCCGACCTCTTCTAATTTGTCTTAATGATCATAAATACTTTGATCAGCAGTTTATCAGTTGTGATCAGGTGATGGCAGATTGATGAAACAAAAACATCACAGTTAGTAATAATTATTTTGTCGGGGCCTATAGAGAGAGGCAAGACCCCACCGTATAAATTATAAAGTTTGCATGTCAAAAGTTTGCCACGTTGTCAGAAGTAGCCTACATGTCCGGCATTTATAATGCTGATCAAATTACAATTAAGGAAATATTCACCCATCTCCCTATAGCCTCCGCACAGAATAATCTTTAATAACTGTGTCTTTTACTATTGAATTTTATTATTAAATGTATGAACCATCGGCTTCTTACCAATATAGATTTCCTTCCCATATATTCCCTGTGTTTTCAATATTCTATTTCACGATAATTGGACAGACTCAGGTTTTTTCAAGATAATACATCGTCAAATACTTTGAAGTTGAAGTTATCGTCATGTGTAACGAATCATAACATCCTGTATGAATTTCCTTTTTTATTTGATTCACAAGAATCTTTGTAAAGCTTTCAGCTTGCAATATTGTAAATATATGTTCTGGATTTTAGATTTTAGAATTTTCGTTTCTTTAATATATTCCTTTTCATGATCATAACACTATTATAGAATTACATCTACGATTTTTAGCATGTAAAAGAATACGAATAAGAGGTTATCAATGTTTGTCATGACAGTAATTTCTCTTTGAAGTGACTGCATAGTTTATAAGGATTGAAAGTACAGATATCCCACAAATAGTTTTTCAGCCCTATCTTCAATTTTAATGTCCTTCTAAATTATTATTCCATTCGCTGCTCATCAACCCGTTAGACCATTCTAACTATAGATAGATCAGTCCTTAACTGATGTGGTCTGTATACAATTGTAAAAGCGTCATATAACGTCCGTTTCATCGCTAACTTTCATTCAGAAGTTAAGAAGTATTAAATTTTCTGATACGAAAATATGAATCGATCCATCAGGGAATTTTACGTCCAGTTACGTCATAATAAAACCAGTACAAAATGGACATAAAAACAGCTTTCGCCATATATTTGATTTGGCTATCCAACAGCAATTTGCTTGTGGTAGAGATTGCGTAAAAAAAAATAAGATGATGGACAACTTCAGACAAGCAGTATAACTCTATTGTTTGTATATTGATGTCATGTCTCTGCCTAATATGCTTTAATTTGTGAATGAACACACAATACGGCCCCACTTACCTATCATATGAATTAAGATGAACAAGCCAAAGTAGAATCTAGATGCTGATTTGAGGGACCCAACAGAACGGTTTGACAAACTGAAGTTCAAGCGGGTGAATTAAAAAGTTTTATTCAGCAACCAATATTATATAAATAGTATTTGTTTTTGTTATGAATAATATTGCAGCTTGTCTTAAATTAAGAAACATGGCTAAACAGGTCATAAATAAGGAATGATTCATAATCAGCGTATAATTCATATCTTCAAATATTCTTTACAAAACAGAACATTAAAATTGTAGAGGTAAAAACAACAACAATAAGGAATAACAACAAGTGGCATCGTGGAATGCTTCTGGTTTACCAACCCGAAGGGTTAAATTGCATGCGTAGCAATAATATTGATATAAAGCTTGCGCTGGACTGAATTAAGGGAAGTGGCTAAGTGTGAGAAATCTATTGTTCGTCTAGTGTTCGTTTCCCAATCGCTGGAGAGCTCGGCAAAACTAGAACCAGATCGTGATTGACCGATTAGCAATAGACAAGCAATAGATTTCTCATGTTTAGCCACTCACCCTAATTCAGTCCACTACAACTTTCTATCGATATTACGCAAACCCTACTAATCGTAAAAAATCGGGTAGTTATAAAACTGAAAACCGTGTGTATATTAGAACATATTGCTAAACCCTGTCACCTGCAAAATTGATTAAACAAGCTAATTTGGTCTGCTGGTCAGCTTTTAGAGTAAATATTGTCTAATATTGTAATAGCAGCTGCCCAATTACGATCCAGACATACTAATTATCAAATAACAAAATGCCTAATTATCTAATAACTAATTATCAAAAAACCCCATCGATTCGTTTATGTGCAATTAAAATTCTTCTGAGCAAGGGTCCCTGTTATCCTTCTACAATGTTTGTGTTATTGAATATAGAGGATTAAATGTTGTGCTGCAGCTCTAATTATCAAATATCTAATCTTACTGGGTTGCTTAAGCTGGTTTTGGAACAGGAGTAACTAAATTTCCCTTTGCTGTTACAATTTGA
Source organism: Haliclystus octoradiatus (assembly GCA_916610825.1). NCBI lineage: Eukaryota > Metazoa > Cnidaria > Staurozoa > Stauromedusae > Haliclystidae > Haliclystus > Haliclystus octoradiatus. The sequence goes on from OU744448.1 coordinate 2,407,219, forward strand.
ACATGTATTGCTTGAAGGCATAAGGCATTGACCAACGACCTTTGCGTCAGTTTTCCAATGTGTTTCTAGATGAACTACTTTACTACATTATTTAGGGCTTGAAAACTGACATTAAATTTTAAACGTGACAATCGTGAAGTAAAAAGTGAACAAATTCACATGGAGAATGCTCCGTGGAACTACCTCAGTCAGATACATAGGTACATCTCCATCTGATCCAGTGATCTGATCAAATGTTCCTTCCTGGTTTAAATTTATTTTTGCTCTGCATCAATGATATTCCTGCTATTTTGAGTTCAGCCATGTTTAGATTGTTTGCGGATGATATTTTCATCCAGATCTTTGGACAACTCTAGAAAATCTGCTCTACTGGGTTAACGAGTGGCAAATACATTAAATAAATTATCTGCTATAGCATATTGTCAGATCTTATTAATAAGTCAAAGTCCTATTTGTGGAATTTATAATGGAATGATTGTATTTGAAAAGCTTGTTGATGATCCAAATTGTGATACAATAATTTTTTTTGACATGACTATGAAATAGTTAATTAAATACCAGCTCCTTTACATAAAATATTTCCAAAATAGTTTGAAATTAAAGACATGTTATGATAATGTGTCCCCTATTTTTCTAGTGATTGTAGAACTGTTGATACAGTTTAAGTAAGTGTAAAAACCAATATATTGCATTATATATATACCGTACAAGTTATTAATGGGTAGTAGCAGAGCACCCGTTAAAAAAAATATTTGAAGACCATTAACATATAGCACTTCACTAACAGCAAACACGGAGACGTCCCTGCAACGTCAGGAGACGTCTACGAAGGTCGATGGACAGTCTCCGAGACGTCTCTTTGGACGTCTATCGACAGTGTACCAGTAGACAATTTTTTACGCCGCGGTGACGTTACCAGATCGTCTAGGAGACCTTCATGGAGACCCTCCGGTGACTAAACTCTGACGTTGATTTGCGAGATATTTGCCTCGCCTTTGGCAATATATGCCACGCATGAAGGTCACAGTTTACACTATTCTGTTTAAAAGTATTTAACATGAAAGAAAACTACAAAGTGTTGTGTTTTCAAACGCATTCAATTTATTAAACATAAAATAAAACGTTCATAGTTGAGTTAAAATGATAGTTACGAGATCTTTCTTACAAGTGTTTATCTTCTACCGTTCAAGTTAGTTAAAGGAATTCCTTTAATGAATGTTGATAAATTTCACACAAATTGTCAATACAAATAATATATTCGATACGCCATTAGTAGCTAAATCCACAGGTACTTTCGCTGTGATAACCAAATCCGTAAACAATGTCTGCTAATAATATAAATCCCAGATTTTATAACCATCTTTTGTAATAATAATCCAACATCGAAGTTCTAAGTAGTTGTAGATCTTATAGGAATACATCAGCCATTTTGTTGCAATAAAACCCAATAATATATTTCCAAATATGTTCCTCTCGGCGTGGCTGGCAATATCACTAGTGATTCAGATTAAATCTTTAACAGAAATAATAAAGAATATTATTATTAATATTAAATCATAAATATAGACAACTCAAACATCATGTAAGAAATTAAGGATTAATACAGCGTCTTTGATATATTTACCTCTGGGAAAATGTCGATGTAAGGTGAAGGAAATCTGTTTATTAATTCAGCGCTGTAGATAAATAAATATATAGTAATATATAAATATAAATTATAGGTCAGTAACTGGTATAGTATGATCATACAATACATGAAATATAGACAACTAAAAAATGATGTTTTGAAGAATAATTAGGCAGCGTTTTGATAGATTTACCTTCGGTATAAGTTTGATGGAATGAGCGGCGAAGGTAACATTGTTATTCGGTTTTTCAATTCAGCTGCAGATAAATAAGCTTGAATTCAAGATCATTAAAAGTATTATTATAAACATTATTTATTTTATACTGAACTATAGCAATGAGGTTGTAATATTTTACCTGGCAGTCTCATTTTTTGACAGCGACACATCGAAGAAGTAGACATTTCGCTTACAAAAACTGTGTCGAAAACATTAATTGAAATCTAATCTACAATAAAGCAAACATAAGACTACCTCAGTATAAACAATCAGCAAGTATATATTTTCAATAGCTAAACTGTATTGAATTTTCAAGAGTATCTTACCTTTAAAAATCCCGAGAGATAATGAACGATTATATAAATTCCAACTTCATCAACACGGAAGCTCCAGAGCGGCCGTTATAAAAATGTGTTGTGAAACTTTCTGGCGCCTATTTTCTACAATTCAAACTGGGTGTGATTGTTTACATCACGTCTCCAATCGATCAAAAATACGTAGGTTGCCAAGCCGTAATTTTGCGACCTAGTCGGCACTTATGACGTAAACACATGAAAATAGTTTTATAAAAGTGTTTGGGACCCTGACACGACGTTGAGGGACGTTGTATAGCTGTATAATTGTGACTGACCGCTGTGAAACCTTCCAGACTCACTGGGGACGTCCCCTGACCGTCAGTGTTTGCTGGGATAATAATAAATTTTACATATACAGTACAACGGTTATTCTGACTTTTCTCATGCTGTAAAGATCACTGTCAATCTGTAGTAGTAGTAGTGTAGACAGTCACACTATAGGAATGTGCCGTCCCTCTTACGCCTTAAATATTGTTGTGTAATGTAATTTGTAATAATGAACCTGTTCTGTCTTGTATATGTGAAGTTGTAATTCTATGTGTAATTGACGTCATCACCCGATGTAATTCCTGTAATATGTCTATGTGTAATTTGAATAAAAAATCAGTTCCAGTTTGACCGTCGTTGTGTTCGCTGGGAATCAATGTCGTTTTTAGCCCAGCCAACTATACGACAACTTGGCGTCCTTTATTGGGCTTCAACTTCAATCAATTCGAAGCATAGGCAATTTAGTAAGTTGAATCATCTCTGGTTATGCATTAATTAAAAGAAACACAAGGAGATATCAAGGGAAGTGCACGTTAGGATTACCTCTGCAGAGACAATCCGGCCAACAAGAAACACAACGAGACGAAGTAAGGAGATTAAATCTACCTAAAGAAACACAGAAATCAACTAAGCAAGCAAGTTAAACCCCCTCTGCTAAAAGAAACAACGACACTATTGAAAATGCTGAAACATGGAAGGAAATTGCTGAAACATGCAATGGACTTTATAAACTGCTGAAACATGCAGGGAATTGTCAAGAAACATTAAAGGTTTTGTTTAATAATGTATAATCGTAAGTTGATAGAAATTGTTTGATAAAATTTGTATAAGTATGATTTCCACTCCTTATAGTTGGCAGGGGGATGTTGTGTAATGTAATTTGTAATAATCAAGCTGTTCTGTCTTGTATATGTGAAGTTGTAATTCTACGTGTAATTGACGTCATCCTCCGATGTAATTCCTGTAATATATCTATGTGTAAATTGAAAAATAAATCAATTCCAGTTTGACCGTCGTTGTGTTAGCTGGGAATCAATGTCTTTTATAGCCAAGCAAGCTATACGACAGATATTTGCTACACAAAGAACGCCGCAAATCATGGTCAGACATGGCTGACAAAGAAACTTGTAAATGACCCAATGCACGATACAAAACATTATGAAAAGATACTACTCCCCCATAGCCCCGTCGAAGCATTACTGTCACTGTCAATCTGTGAAGTCACAAGTTACAAAGAATCGACTGAATATTGCCATCCAAGCGTGCAATTTTCATTTGAAACATTTCATGTATACAGTGTTTTCACTCACGTGACATTTTTATGAAAATTTTCTGATGGCGGCCATGTTGGTGTACTTGCAGCTTAGCGAGAACACAATTGCATTATTAAATGCAATGTTTTCTAATGCTCCTGGATTATTTTACATCGTGATTATTTTTTTATTGGTAGAACACATGATTTTTTTCTACTTTGCGTCATTTGGAATGGTTATTGAAAGGTTTTAATCATTCCTTAACATCACTATTTTAGGTGAATTCGAAGATGATTTTTGTTTTGCTTTGACCGTACGAGATCTTTTAAACCGACAATTCATCATTTGTTTGGGGGCTTAGACAAGACAGTATTATATATTTATTGGATATATTAATTTCTGAAGTTATTTATTACATTAAACTGCTAAGTCAGTCGTCATGGTTTTATTGGGAATAAATGCTGAAGACTATTTAAACCAGTTTGTTACATATTTTATTGTTTGTAAAACCATGGTCAAAATAGGTCTATACCATAACACTGAACCAACGAACTATACACATCATCAAAGCTACCGTACTCACCTAAACATTTTGTGAGTTAAAACTCACAATTGGTGTATGGGTTGGTACACGTGACATGCCAGAAAGCAAAGATCTCTCTAAGCTGCCCCCAGCCCCAGTGTCGATTAGAACAAACTTAAATGTCAAGTGGGACAGTGGGTGAATAACAGAACAATTTACTTATTTTGGATGTTGAAACATTATTGATCATGTTCTGTTATGAACATGGCCGACTCTAATATGGGGTTTTTGGGGCGTGAAAACCCCCTGACGACTTGGTCAGTCGTTAAATCTTCTTTGAAATTTCTCCGGTCGGCAAAAGAGGGAAGAAATGGCATAGCAATATTTTGATGTTCGCTTAATCACTTTCTAAGATTAGAAGTAAGAGAGTTATTTTAATTCTTTGTCCATTTATTCATGATGAGACAAGAGTAATTTTGGGCCGGACTGGATCTCTCAAAGACATGGTCCAAACATTTTCCATTGCTACGCTCGCGAATAATTCCGATAATGACTTTAGGTCAATGTACAATTTAAACACGCATGGCAAAACTTTGAGCTTTGATTCAACCCGAGATACTGCACCTTAACTTATTTCCAAATTTATGGCCACATATATGTAGGTGTCGGACTCCAGTGTTGGACTAAATTTGCCATATACATTAATATATTGATTGTCTGTGTCGTTTTCATCTAGCCTTCTGGGCTCTGTGCACTATATTTATGCTGCAATGTTATAATTTTGTTTTTCATAATACAATATCAAGAGTAACTAGAATAGTTGCCTACATTAACAAGGTTTATAGTTAAATGAAGAAGGTCCCATTTTTAACACAATTTATTACATATGATCAAACATCCATCAACCTGTTAGTAGGGACCACACAGATGACCATGCAAGGCAGGTAATTGTACATTGTTGCCTTTATTCAGCTAATGCAGAGATGTTGATAAATAGATTTCCGTTTGATGATGTACGCAATAAACAACAAATGCGGATATTCATGTAAGCGATGTTCCAATTTCAAATATTTAACATAACATTGATAATTTGAACAATTAGGGAGCCCTACCGTACCCAGGATAATACCCAATGGTACTACCCATATTGACATTAATTGATAGCAATAATACATAAATATGTAGAGTAATTGTATCAAATCACTACAGAGTCACAAACCACTGTGTTAATGCTTAGTATGGCCATTTCAGTGCTAAATTTGCAATTTATTCTTTTTTTCTGTCATTATTTTTTCGGTTCCATTATACAAAAGATATCAGATAATGTATTGGCTAATCTACCTTATTCAACGGTTCATAACTTTTCCAGTGACACTTTCGATATTCTGCAGACTGCATGGCGTGTCAAGTATTTTCACTGATAAGCCTCCGTATTACTGTACCTCGATCAGCCTACTGCTATATATGCATCATACGATGATATAAACAATGGGTAGGCTATGATTATCATTAAGTTAGAGGTATTTACCGGCGTCTAAAAGCTGCGTACGAGCGTACCTACATAGTTTTCATATAAATTTTCACATTTTACCGCGATTCCAAGAAGTAGGTTAAAGCCATGCAACATTTGGACCACCTATCGTCACACGTAGCGCTAAAGGATTATTCTACATTGCATGGACATTTGATCTTATATTCTGTTCTGATCTGTTGAATATATGGCACTCTGCTGCAAGTGCAGTGAATGATGATTGATGGTTATACAATGATATTGTTCAACTTATCAATCTGCCCTTGAGTGTAAATTAAATCATCACAGCCTTTTGAATTTGCTGCACAATTTATTGAAAACGTTGAGTGATTACAACATATATTACATATTACTCACTAGTCTAGGACTTTAATAGTAGTTAAAATATTAATTCCAAATCACTTTGAAGACTTCTATTCTACTTTCAATATAATATTTAAGTCTTCAAAATGCTCTACTCACTACTGTATTCAATTCAAATCTTGGGAGCTACGTCCTAATTCCTTACAAATACAAGAATAACGATATATAATATAAATGGATATAGACCTTTACGTTTTTCATTATTATATTATGACATACAGCACTTCATGTCTTCAAAGCAGTATTTTGGGAAAATGAAGGTTACTGGTGATTATGTGATATTCAAGTAAATAGCCTACTTAACTGTTCACTTTCAGTTGATGTGCCACTGAAGATTGAAGAAGGCTATGCTGCTCAGTATTTAAGCTCTATTAAGCATAATTACTAGTAGCATGTTGATATATTATATAGCATAATGCATATATCGCTGAGAATTAAGTTTGACAGTTTATAAGTCTAAATCTTGGCACATTCGCTTCCTGCTTCCAAGTTAAAATAAAGCTAAATGCTGAGTTAAATCACTTATATATTATCTCCATTTTAGCAATCTTATTCTCTCCTCATGTTAAGGAATATATCACATATAATATAGAGTTGTTTCTGCGGAAGAAACTCGACAAAATAATAATTTATAAGTGACAAAATAATTATTGGCCGTTTAGCGAGGTGCCATTGCAAAAATAGAAGTACACCAACATGGCCGCCACTAAGCCTGTGACTTCACATGAAAACACTGTATTGTTCCTGCTTTGGTTACTTTATCAAGATTTCTCAACAAATGCATGACTACTTTTTTAAACATAAACGTTTAATAAAAGTAAAAACATGGGGAATCAAACAGTCTTAAAGTAGCTTCAAGGTTCATTAATTTGAAGTCACGTTCATAATTATCATAACTACTATAGTAGTCAATTATATCAGTCACGCTTGTGTGCACGCGCCAAACGTGATTGACATATGATAATCAATTTACATCACACGTATGAAACTAATTGCAGAGAGGAGGTTGGCTTGACCAGAAGCAATAAGTTGAAAGACGGTAAGTAGAAATTTAAATAACTTTTTGTCATTATCATCCGTCCAGCTACCAGCCTATTTCATTAACATGTGTTATTTCCAAAGCCATGGAGGCTGTGATATCTATTCAAATTCCTCTCATTGCGCTATGTTATCAGCAAAGACAATTTCAAGGTTGTATTTATTGAAGAAATGTTTACTTCATATGATCCTTCCTTCAATTCTATTAACAGCATATAAAATTTATGACAGACCTATTTTGGAATCTTCGTCTCCTGTTAGGAACCCATCACTAACAAAAAACATTAAATTAATTGAATCTGTGCAGAGAAGATTTAGACTCGCTTTATTTACATTGTTAAAATAACTAGATCCAGATACCTGTTATAGTATATGTCTTCTTGAGCTGGATCTAGAGTCCCTTGAGTTAAGACGATTAAAACAAGATATTTGCTTTTTGTAGTAGATATGGATATTAACAATTACTGCAAATACCAGATAAATAAATACAATATGAGCGGCCATAATCTAAAGTTATCATCATCATTATGTCCCAAATCAAATATTACAAAACATCAATACTTCAATCCCGAGGGGGTAACTCCACTAGGACGGCTATACGGGGATGTGCCACATTTTTTTGGTCCATATTCCAGCTGAGAAAAACTTTTTAGGTATAAGATTTCAAATTTTGGAGCCTTTGGATATCGTATTTTTGACTTTTTCAAGAATTTTTGAAAAAATTCGCATCACTTTTGTGTATTTACCTAAAATCAATCTACCTGCTAAAACTTTTTAGCTAGCATCAACAGAATTTTGTAACTTTTTGGGTACTTAACCTTTTCCAAAGTGGCACATCCCCGTCCCTAAAGAGCTGGAGTTAGCCCCGAAACTTCAATAATGTCATCCGACCGTGGAACAATCTTCCTGAACACATTGTCTCAGCAAAGAATTTACAAACTTTCAAAATTAAACTAAATAATGAAGATCTGTCAAAATACTGTTCAGTATATTCAAATCAATCCTTAGTTTAAATTCAATCATAAAACAAATCATGTATCACTTGTATAATGAAGGGCAGTAATTAAGTGGAGCCTTAGGTTTTCCTGTAAAGTTTTCTCCTGTCAAGATTTAAACTATTGACGAATAAAGCAACATTATTAACTTACTTAGCAAAAATATTATTTAATCCATTTATTATTCGTATTCGATTACATAGTAGTTTCAAATCTATTCCGACGTTTCAACATTGCTGTTGTCATTTTCAAGGTTAAAAGAAATATTATATGAAATTACAAGATATATATAGGTAAAATTGTGCTAAGATATAAATTTAACATTCTATGGCTATTGTTTACAAAGAGAGAACTACGAAAATCTACAGATATAAAGAGGCTGTGACAAAGGAAACAATTAAACTAAAAGTCGCGACTTAATTGAATCGCTATGAATGTTAAGAGTCGGTTTTAGCTTCCTGGTTGCCAACATTTCATGCACCAAACAGTCAAATTTTGAGTTACATTTTCGAACAACTGAAAACATGTGGCCAGATTCCCTGTAATTTTTGTTATGGGTTTTCAAGTGTTTGTCGACGGCCGACCCACCATGATCACCAATGCGTTGATGGAGGTGTCGGCGTGTAAAACCGACATAATTCGCATAATTCTGTCTCGTCAATGCGTTGTGTATCATTTTCAGTGTGATTCGTACGATGCGAATTATGTTGGTTTTACACGCCGACACTTCCATCAATGCATGGTGATCATGGTCATTTTTTCGTATGTTTGCAACATCGTTTGTCCATGACAACGGATCATCATCATCATCTAAGAATACAAATCGCGGATCAGGACTTTGAAGAAGTGTAATGATAATATAAATTTGATATAATAAAAGTATGAATTTATATAAATGTTTCACATTTGAAAGAATAAACTTCGACACATAGCGACGTCGGAGATTTCGCACGATAGCTTGCATACGGGGGGGGGGGGTACTTGAGTACATTTCAGACGGGGGTGTGCCATTTTGGGTTTTCGGTAAGCACCCTAAAATTGCAGCTTCCCTAGAAAGCTATACCCCAAAATTGCACTTCCTTAGAAAACTATACCCCAAAATTGCAGAAAGCAGGAAAATTTCCACAAGCCTGGGCGAACTTGTAAATCAACATCTGTGAAGTTATGCCCTTTTAGAAAAATACAAATATGTAAGATTAAGAAATTGGGTAGGCATTAATATTCGACAATAACATTATTTTCTGGAATTTTCTCATTAAAAAACATAGACATTGGCATTAAGCTCGAAATGTTCTTTATCGTACATTTTCTATTCAAAGGCAGGACCTAATCACTAGCACCATGAAAATTCATATTGGCTCATTGGGCTCTGAAGTTGAGCAATGATGAATGATGATAATAATTATGGAAATCTCAAGTGAGGAAATCTTTCATTCATTAGTTGAGAAAATAGGCCCAACTGATTAACAATACACAGTAGAGAATTTCAAATGAACAGCTAAATAAGTTTATTATGACTGTTCTGTTTAGTGTTGTGAATTGCTGTAACTTCAAATGAACAGCTAAATAAGTTTATTGTGACTGCTCTGTTTAGTGTTATGAATTGCTGTAATGACTGATATATGATAATTCTGGAAGTGTTGGGATTTTCATTCAATGAAGGATCATCAATTATTATCCTATCATAGGTTTGTTAATAATCAAGGAATATTTTTAGCAGGACTCAGAACAGAGAGAGGTGTGCAGGTGTAGGCCCCTGGCATCCTATTATATTATGGGATGTGACTTGACTATGCCAACATACCAACCAAAATGATAAATCACCATTACAATCTCGGTACAATCATACAATGTAGTATCTACATTTACGATTTGATAGGCCGTAGTCAGTATCCTACCTAGAGTGGAAACTCTAACGAGCCCTTTTTATCAACGAAGTTAAATAAAATCAAACACACACACAACACTAAATGTGTGCCTGTGGCTCGTACCTGACTGGAAGCCTGGAGCTCTCCAGCCTCTCCTCTCTCGCTCCTCCTGGAAGGACTACAATTATGTATCCAGCATACCAAAATCCCGGTGTTGGATCATTAGCTCAAGCAGGCTATGCACCGGGCCTTACACATCCACATCCACAATTATATATTTGATAAATAACATTTTGCTTTCTCGAGATTTGTCAAAATAAACCATTGTGCATGCACAATAAATAAAGAAGGCCTGCTTCACATGCCCTTATGGTTCAAACTCGTTCTCAGCTGAGAAAATAATGGAAAATGAGGCTGGTTACGTCAGGGTGTGGTGGAATTGAGGGGAAATTGGAACGGAAAGGGGTTAATTAATAAACTGGAAATAGTTTGCTTCATTATTCTATGCATTGGTCCTGATGACGGGGGTTGATGCAGGTTACCTTGCATAAAAACTTCAATTGTTGAAAAAGTTCTTAATTAAAATTGTTTTGACAAAAGTTTGAATTTTTTACCAAAAATTTTGAATTTTGCCAAATCTTGGACCCCAAAATTGCACTTCCTTAGAATAAATACCCCCAAAATTGCAGGCAAATTGTTAAAATGATACCCAAAAAAAATGGCACACCCCCGTATAGCGACTATATGGAAGTACCCCCCCGGGTGTTCAGTACAAATTATTTGAAATGTTTTGAATTAATTCAAAGATCAATTTAAAAGTCAATTATTTCACACTTGCTTGCATACTAGAAGAAGGATTACTGTACTATTAATAAATTTTAAAAACGGGAAATTCTGCGGATAAAATGTGACAAATGCATTTTTCATCAATCTTCTTTTCTATTAGAACGTCTAAGTCTTACAGCGTACCTGCTACTAGACCTACAATGATAATTATAACAATACCTAAGCGAAATCAATAATTTAGCATTTGAAAAAACCCTGACATGCTGCTGATAGTTGTTTTAAGAAATATCAAAGTAACGGGGAAATAAAGGGATAGCTAAGCACGCGACTTCCACGATGAAAGATCTGAAAATGTACATAATATCTGTCATTGTGTATTCATTTATATCATACGTGATTGGTACAAATCATTCTTGTTTCAAGAATAATTCAATTCTCTTTCAAGGAAGATATTTTGATGGTAAAAAAATCGATGTAGAAAATGGATTAATCACTCGCAACGTTCCTACGATTCATATTTGTCGTCATCTTGGTGGAAATTTATCGGCTATATCTTACTGCAAGAATGAACTTATTAGCCAAAATTCCATGTGTGGAATTTACAATGGTACAAATGTATTTGAAAAGCTTATTGATGATCCAGATTGTGATACAATAATTTTTCTTGATGTGAGTATGAAAATGGTTAATCATATACCAGCTGCTTTTTTATATTCGCTTTATTTTGAGTTTGAGGCGAGTTTGGTTGAGGTTGTTTGTGAATATCCCTAAAAAAGCAGCAAAAAAAAATTCAAAATTATATAACATACTACCTATTTACATTGTAGTAATCGGATATTTCAAGCGATAAAGACCTTAAAAAGGCATGTACTGCATATGATCACTTGTAAAGATATATTTCATAAAATTCAGAAGCCGTGTGCAAGGATTTTTCCTCACTGTTGATGATATGTTCTAAAGATTTTGGCGTTATATACGAAAACAGGGAGGTGGTTTGTTTTGTTTTTTATAAGTATTTCTTTATGTAAACAAACTCACAAAGAAGGACACATCCTAATAATGTTGTTTTTATATATTACCATCTATTTGTACTATTTTATTTGAGTTTGGATTTTTCTTGATTATTTTCTAGTACGCCTGCAACAATTCTGCAGAAGGTAACATATTCATTTCATCATATCATAGAATAGACATAAATCGATGAAGCATTTCGGGGAGGACAAGTAGGAAGTGTATAGAGATCTTTGCGCTTGAGCGCTTGAGGGCGTAATCAAAATATATGGGGTACTGATGAAAACATGTAGGGGTACACATAGTCGCGTGTCTCCAAATTCAAGTGGATTTAGTACCCCTAGTTCTTACATTGTATGTTGATGACAGTTTGTTCTGCTCTAATTAATGTAGTATAATCTCTCATTATTCAGTGGTTGGATATTGGTCTTCTTGGTACAATGATCCAACATGTCCTGATCCATGTGGTAAACTAAACCCACTCAAGTATAGAACATGTTTGCGTAACACATCACTACCAAAATGTGATAATGTCGTATGTTATGGAAATTCAACCAAAAGAAGATTATGTGAACAAGAAGAATGCATGGGTAAGTGTATGAATATATGAAAATAAATATAGTTGTTTCCACGTCAGCTTGATGTTGATCCAACGTTGCGTTGACGTTGTGTTAAATGTCATCGGATCAAACGTGAATGAATGAATCTGTAACAAAAGAGGATCAGCGTAGATCGACAAGCTACATAATGGGGACGTGCCATTGAAGATGATGTTACAAACTTGAAATATAACATTACGCGAAATGTACAAACAGATTCGTGCTCGAAGCACAACGTAAACAAAGCTGTTTACAATTATATACTTATATGGCTTATAAAATTGTGTAAATTTAGAATACGATATCAATTTTATAAATGTTTTGATGAGCTTTACAATTATTAGAACTGCTTAATCATGTAATTTATGTAGATAAATAGACATATCTCTCAGTTTTGTATTCAGTAAAAACCGCAACGTTCCAAACGAAAGATATTATCAGTAAGCGATCAATGAGAGATTTGCCCGAAATTTGCACAATGGTACATTCTTAGTTTATAATTATATTAGTTTTATTATACGAAGAGATTGTTTCTTTAATGTGTACAGTCTTTGACGTTTTATTTTTAGTCAGCGAACCTTAGAAATAGAGAAATAGTCAAGGGATTGTTTAACTAGGCAAAACAATGAGAACAAGCAGCCTTAATTCAAATAGGAAGGATCTTTGTGGCCTCTTAGATAGGGATTTCACTTTGTAATGTTCGAGAAATTTTTGAATGCTGCTCTAGTGATTTGATTGGCTAACTCCAGTTTTGGAATCGACTACGCGAGTCAATACAGCTTGGATATCATGTTTGAAGATAAAACACCACAAATTCTCAAATGATTTTAAATGAACAATTGAATTATGTTAAAATGTTTGATATGATATATATTTACAAAATATTAGAACTCAAATCATTAAAGCCAAAAAGCCCTAGGAAACCAGCAAAAGCTTGCAAAACAGCAGATATGAGAAACAAAACAATCAAAATAAGAGCGTTCGAAAAAATGTAAAGTGGTTCGAAGAATAACTCTGGTTCTGTAATTCAAAAAAAATAAGACAAAGACGTGGAGATCTGTAGGAGAAAATTAATTATCAGTTAAATGTTCAAGTAAAATTATTTTAAAGATAGTAAAAATATATTTTATTCCACAAAAGCTTTTCCAACAAAGCAGCATTTTGCATAGGTTCTCTGCTACCAACATATGGGATGTTGGGATATACCAAAAAGCTAAAAACACACTCACCTTAGAGCAGGCTTACGGGTAGTAGTAACCCATTATTACCGGATATAAATCATCCATGATTACTATTGCGCCATCAGACTGATATCATACTGATTTGATTGTTTGGATGCAGTAGTACAGCTCTGAAGACTATACTTAGATGTAATTAAGTCGATGTTATCCAGCGACTGATTAAAACAGCGTTTTAAGGGACATAGTTCTTTTTTTCCAGAAATTGATCAACTCAAGACCTTCAAGCAAACCAAACAATCTGGAGTGTTTTATTTCAACATTGATGAGAATGTAACACCTCTCAAGCTTTCATACAGAGTAACATTCGACCGTAAGTCTGAGTCATTTTACTGTCTTTAACTTATACTTTGTTTTGATTCCCTGATTTCCTACTAATAGCCGTTTTTCCAAGCATATATTTGCGTTATTGAAGCCACAGCCATGCCGAGAGGATATTTGGGGGCAATGTCCTGAAGGATTGTATACAGTAGCAATTTATAAAGCCCGAGGGTGTCGACGCAGATTTTGTTGGTTTCCGATATACAGTATTCGTCGATATGTTTGAAGAAAATAAAAACACATTTTGAAGACCATATGTAACCCCATTATTAATAACATAGCAATAAGTGTATAGTGGATGGTTTCTCCGTTTAAATCCTATTATTTTAAACCAATTTGTCACGGGTTTAAATGTTTGTGGATTCAATTTGTCTTCTCTAGCTTTATAACCATTTGAATCTTTTCAACTTGAGGATTTTATATGCAATCTCATCATACTCGAACTAGATTCGCAAAACATTATTAGAAATGTCACCATGTGCTGGAAGTCTATGTTAAAGTGACATTACAGAGACGTAAATAGAATTATTATTTACATCATTTATTTTTTTATGTTACAACGAAGAGTTGATATTTAATAATTTCCATTCGTTCTTATTTAGGAACATAATTTTCTACATATTACGACTATAGTATTATAGTTCGTTAGATGATGTGGTTGCTTTATTTGTCTTGCTGTTCTTCTTCTTTGATCTTTATTATTTTCCTATCTCATTCTCTCCCTGTCACTGGCATCCTCCTTATCCATGTCCTCCTTCTCTCATCTTAACTAAAACTGCTGGCTCAATTGGGATCTCCCAACAAGCCTATAGTAAATAGAATAAAATAATTAGAATAATTAATAAGAAGGATCTTAAATTCTTAAAATTTTCGCGAATTCTGTTCTAGTGATTCGAGTGCCTAACTCCCAAATGACACAAGCCAAACAGCTCAGACATCTAATTCGTTGACAATGAGATAGAAACTCGATTGATGAGGATCCTATTGCTTCAGGATCTATTGATGATAGCCTTGATTATTTAATCTCTGCTATGCCGATAGCAATATATTTAACATGTCATAAAAATAAACAACCTTTCTTATCTAGGCTTTAATCAACTCAAACGACAAAATCAATAACCATGACTTTGACTGCCATGGCTATGAAGTCTTTCTTCAATAGCTATGGAAAGTTAAACAATACAACAATATTATAACATTCTATCCTTCTAAAAAATAGATTATAATTATTATAACTAATCATGCTGTATAGAAATCAGTGTCATTTGATGGCAGATCAGTATTTAATGCATTAGCTGATGTTCCTAAAATATCAACAGGACTTTTCATATTATCGCATAAATTAGAACTTGGATAATTTCCTATACATTCGGTATCTTCTGTATGTTCTCTTGGTGTTGGAATACAAATATTACTATCCAGTTGCTGCATTGTATCAGTAAGTACAGGACAAGGAAGAAAAGGCGCCAAGTCTCTAAATGATACTGTTGACTCTCTACCCATGGGATAACGAATGAGGGGATAGGAAGAATTTACCTCCAATAATTGTACTTCATCGACAAGAGGATCTTTTTTACTGTGTCGAACAAATCACCTAACCATGATTGAACCAGGTGTCAGTAGCCATGTAGGTAATGAGTTTCCTAATCCATAAGGCCTATTAAAATTGAAGAAGCGTTCGTGAGGTGTCTCGTTTGTGGCTGTCGATACTAAAGATCTAATGGAATGAAGAGCATCTGGTAGTAGTTGTTCCCAATCTTCCTCGTTCACGTTCGTTTCCTTTAATGTCAATCGCACTGTTTGCCAAATTATTCCATTATACCTTTCACATTGGCTGCTACCTTCGGGATTATAAGGTATTATGGCACTACAAGCACACCATGGCTTAACAAGTAGATTAGAACATCTCTTGACAGAAACGATTTACCACGATCAGAGTGAACAAAACCTGGCATACCACATAAGGAAATCATTGTGTCAAAGCAGCGCTTTACTGTCGATGAAGCCATATCTGAGCATGCTATTGCAAATGAAAAACGTGAATATTCATCTATTCATCTGTGAACAATAATATTTTCTTGAAATGTTGTTTGGTAATATACCTTTGAAATCGACACTCAATATTTCCATTGGTTTTGTAGCTTTAACAAGTGTACCTTCAGGTTTCCGATAAAATTTGGATTTAATTTCAGCACATATACGACATGAAGCACACACTCTTTTAATTTCGTCAGTTGAAAATGGTAAATTCTTTGACCGAATATAATGCAACATTCTAGTAACTCCTGGGTAACAGAGACCACAGTGAATACTAACAAGATTTGAATAAGACATTGATGCACAATAAGCTCTTGTAAATGCATCTGGAGCCACAATTCTATTTCCCGGTCGATATTTAATAGAATAACTGTAATTTCAAAGCTCTAATCTCTATCCTTGTATTTCACCATTCTTGACTTTGCTGCGTTTTCTGCTGTCAAACGTAAATGCAACAGAACATTGGTCTGTAATCAATTCAAACTGGTGACCAGATAAGAGATGTGACCAATTTCGAACTGCTCCGATCACAGCAGTGGCTTCTTTTTCAATTGCAGGATGATGAAGTTCACTTCCTTGTAATGTCCTAGACATAAATGCGATTGGTCTTCCCCTTTGGTTTAATGTAGCAGAAATAGCAGAGTCTGATGCATCACATTCTACAACAAGAGAAGCATCATTGTCAATACTCTGCAGTGATGCATCTCCGAGTTCTGATTTCAATAGTCTAAAAGCAGTCAAAGCTTCAGGCTCTAAAGGGAAAGTAGTAGTTTGAATTAAAGACTTGGCTTTATCAGAAAATTGCGGAATCCATTTTGCGTATTATGCAATCATACCAAGTATACAACGAAGCGCCTTAATATTACATTGTGGCTATAGCTCCTGTAATAGTTTTAGACGTTCCAGATCTGATTGAATAACTTTACAATCAACGCGATACCCAAGAATATTCAAAGTTGATACTGATTTTACAGTTTTCGAATCATTTAAAGTTATATGATACTTCTCGACAGCTTCAAGAAGTTTTGTTACTTTGTAATCATGCTCTTCTTGTGTACGGCCAACTACAGTGACATTGTCGACATATGGAAAAGTGTCCTTCAGATTTTCAGAATTAACAATATCATCCACAGCTCGTTGAAAAACAGCCACGCCATTTATAACACCAAAAGGAATACGATTAAATTGATACAATTTACCGTTAACTTCAAAACCAGTATACGGTTTGTCATTTGCTTCGATTTCTACTTGATAATAAGCACTCTTCAAATCAAAGGTTGAATATAAAGAATGCATTGATATATCATTGATTATACCATCAATTCTAGTCATAGGATATGTATCTAATAAAGTATATCGATTTATTGTTTGAGAATAATCAATACACATACGTTTCTTATGTTTTCCAGTTTCATCGTTAGCTATTCCTATTTGAGCCCGCCATGGTGAAGTACACGGCTCAATTATACCTTCAGATAGCATCTTTGATATTTCTTGATCAATAAATTGCTAGTCAGTGCTACCGAATCTTCGAGACTTAGTGGCAATCGGTTTACAATCTTTCGTAATGCCAGGAAATAAAGACGGTTTTTTACATTGGACTCAGCTAAACTGCAATGCACATCAGATTGGTTTGAAGGAACTATAAAATCCGTCATATAACCACCATATTCAATAATGAATTTTGAATGTTTACGTTGGAAATCTTGTCCAAGTGTAACATCGCCGCATAATTGATTTATAACATCAAGACAAATATTATTATACATAGTACCATCAATTTTTATATCGATATAACAAACACCGAGTTGTTGAGCAGAGAACGATTGTGATGCTTGCTTGGTTTTCTTCGAAGACTTTACGATTTTTATATTAAGTTGTGTAGCAATATGCCTACTTATAAACTGTCCGAGCTGATGGTAGGAATAATAGTATAGACAGTCATATTATAGGAATGTGCCGTCCCTCTTACGCCATAAATATTTGCTACACAAGAACGCAACAAATTACGATCAGACATTGCTTACCAAAGAAACTTGTAAATAATACAACTCACGATACAACACATTTTGAAAAGATACTAATCACCTATAGCTTCGTCGAAACATCTCCTTCGGTTGCCAGTGAAGGATTTCATGCAGTGTTTGAGGGACATACGTCTTTGATCTTTCGATGTGACCTAAAAAATACATCTGACGTTGGTGAGAAATAGCAAAGGCAGAAGAGAAAAGTTTTCTAAGTTCAGCAGTAGACAGTAAGTTTGGCCAATGTTTTACTAAAGCATGCCGAAGCATGGTGTCATAAGCTGAGCCAGGTTGGCTCAAAAGTGAGGTTGATAGAATCCACGTTTCAGATGCATATAATAGAACAGGATCTGTCGTGTGTCTATCGAGGTACCGGAGTCTACTAGTGCAAAGTGCAATAATTTTAGTATTATATAATTCAATTGGTACAGTAGAGTCCTTTAATACCAGTGGAATCGATGATTCAATTGCACACAACTCATCTGAATGACTTCTATTCTCAGAAGATTTCTTCAAATTTGGTTTCTTAGACCGACATACCTTCTCGAAATGATCAATCCTTCCGCAGTTATAACAATCGACATATTTCGCTGGACAGTTTGTGCGTTGATGAATTTTTCCACCACAGAAGAAATTAGCACGTTTATTGCTTGCAACTGCAAAAGCTGTTGTCGTACTTATCTGAGTATCATCATTTTGTTGTGTGGTTATTATAGATGCAGTCATTCGAGTCGGTGGTGATTCTATAGGAAAGTTACTGTACGTTTGCGAACTCTTTTGTGTTAGATCTAATTTCATTGCTTGATCAAACGCTCGGTCAAATTGTAGTTCTTAATTTTCTAATAGACGCTGTCGAATTATAGGCGATATCAGTCCATTAATAATAGCGGCTCGAACAAGTTCTTGGCGGTATACTTCCGCAGTGACTGTTTTGAAGTCGCAATCCATACTTAATCGCTGTAGATCTTGCAGAAATTTTTCTAGCGTCTCTGTTGGTTGTTTTCTTGTAGCCAGTTTATGTCGAGAGAATACTATATTTTTCTTTTTGATATAAATACTTTCTAGTTTTGCCAAAGCCATTTCATAATTTTGCCTGCAATCTGCAATAAATTCATAGGCTTCTGCCGACACATACTTAGTCAAACAGCTAAGCTTATTTGGAACATTACTATCACACACTTCCATAAATTGTCAAACGTTTTCCGCCAATGCTTAAAGTCTCTCTCTGCATTCGGAGAACTAGGATTAATTACTAGCTTGTCAGGACAAAGAATTCTCTCCATGATATGTTAAAATTTGAGTTGATTAAGCTGTCATAGAATTAAACAATCTTTTTATCTAAGCTTTAATCAACTCAAACGACAAAATAAATAACCATGACATTGACTGCGATGGCTAGGAAGTCTTTCAATAATAGCTATTGAAAGTTAAACAATACAACAATATTATAACATAACATAAGCAAGATCATTGAAAATGTTAATTTGTTTGGATCGTCCATTCTGATGCAACATGACACAGGAGCAGCTTGTTCAATAATCTTTTCATATTTGTCTGAAAAAAAATAGATGCTTCTGATATATGGACGAAACAAAGAAAATTGCACTCCGTTACACGATGATCACAAAATGGACGTTATATAGGACAGTGTAGTTTATCTATCAATAAATAATAATGAGCAACATATTGTATTACATAGTCATGTTGTAAAATCATCTACATCATTATGGCTCACTTGGTAAAAATGTTCATTGTACAAATGCTACTGTAAATGCTATTAATACAGATTTTGCAATGTATTTATCTGTGGTAAGGGGTGTTGTCGCAGCCATGAAATTAAAACCAGATGCTCAGCCCCGCTTTTGTCAATCACGCCCTGTGCAATTGCCATTACAAGCCACAGCAACGTCAGAGCTGAACCGTTTAGAAGCCATGGGTGTTATAGTAGCGGCTAAAGGCAGAAAGTGCATCACCGATTGTGTGTATAAAAACTAAAAGTACTAATGGCAACTCTCCGTATGTGTGTTGACTACATTGTTCGTGTAAATGACAAAATTTTAAATGATCAATACCCTATTAACAAAAATTGAAAAGAATTTTAGCAATTTAAATGGCGCCCGTAAATTCGTTGCAAAAGTTGAATTAAAATCTACATATTGGCAAATACCGATTGATACCCATGACCGTGGTAATAGTACGTTTTAATGAGCGCAGAATCTCTGTAAATCATGGCAAATGTATCAATAAAGTATACAAAGTAAAATTGTTAGGGTTCAAAGTCTCAACTGACGGCATTGAACCAGTAAACAGCTCATTGAAAAGTTTTAAATATGCCATGCCTGTGCTATTACAACTTATTTACATTACAATATTGATATACTTCCTGTAAACATAATCGTGTCATTTATAGTTTTAGTTTAGATTCTAATATACTGTTCTGTGATCAACAACGTTTATTCTCTCGTCTCAAGTTCTAGCTTATTCACATAATACTACATGGCGCTGCGATTATTCGAACTTTGGGATTGTTATTGTTGATTTGTTATTTATACCTTCGTCTTCGTTTGGTATATTTATTGGTTCATATTTTTCATTCATTTTACTGTTCGTGTTGTTTACATTATGCCAATGGAGACACGTCAGAATGAAAAAGCTTCCACAAGCACTGCTGGTGATGAAGAATTCTCTGATAATTCTGATTCTCATGATCCAATAATACCTTTGGCATCTTCTATTAATCTACCTTCAGGAGATATTCCGCCATGGTTTAACGCCATTTTACAGCAACAACAACAAGCTTTTACCGCCGCTCTGCAATCCGTCGCTAAAGCAACTTCAAAACACAGAAATAACGAATCTCACTCGGGTTCAGCCAAAAGAATGGACATACCAACATTAAAAAGTCCTTCGAAGATAACTATTGCCGATTTTCGTGATTGGGAAGAACGATTTTCAGGTTACGCTGCTGCGACACGTTTGTCAACAGACTGCAATCTCGCTGCTCGAAGAGGCATACTAAGATCTGCAATTCACGACGATTGGTCAAAGTTGTGGACAGCCAAAGTAATCTTGGTCAACGATATCGATGATACAGACGCAATAATAGACAAATTTAGTCATTATCTTCGAGATAAACGAAATCCACTGCTTGATCGAAAAGAATTTCACAACAGGGACCAACTTCCTGATGAGACGATAGATCAATACTACGCCGTTCTACGCACGCTTGATGAAAGCTGTGGGTTTTCCCCTGAGTTAACATGCGAAACATGTCACGCAGACACAGGAATATCACAAAACATGCGGGACGAAAGACTGCGGGACCGTCTAATATGTGGCCTCCGCGATGTTGACACGCAACAAAAAGTCCTGGCAGAAAAATTTTCTACGCTTACATTAAAGAAAACATTAGACATTTGTACATCTCACGAGGCAAGTAAGACAACACAAGACAAGTTAGCAACCTCTTCAACAATTAATGTCTCAGCAATCAAAAGCAAGAAGCCTTACAAGAAATCAGAAAAATCAAATACTGGTCGTCAAGACAACAACAGCTCTAATGAACATACACCTAAATGTTATTTTTGTGGCAAGCAAAAGCATTCAAGAGCCGAATGCCCAGCAAAAGAAGCTATATGTGGATTTTGTGACAAGTTAGGACACTATCAATCAGTTTGCAAAGCAAAAAAAAGATCATCACATCAACCAAATACTAACCATGTATATCTTAATGCATTGTCAAATACAACTGATACAATCAAGCTACTAACTACACATGAACATGGACCCTCATACCTTCATTGGCTACCTGACACTGGTGCTGCATGTGACGTCCTAAGTGTTCAACATTTAAAGGCATTAAACTGTGACCTTTTATTAAAGTTGAAGCCAGCTACTGATCAACTATTTACAGCTAATTCAACACCTCTATCAACACTTGGTCGCTGTTCTCTGACAATCAAACTTAACAACAATCAATACACTGCTGACATTCATGTGGTGGACGCTGTCAATGCACCATTACTAAGCAAAAAAGGATGCATTGCGTTGGGTCTTATTCCTGAAAACTGGCCAGACTTATCAGCAGCTACTCCTGTCAACACTGTGTCTCTATTGGCAAGCACTGACCAAGAAGCTCATCACATCAATCTACCAACACAGCAATCTTCCAACGATGACGCCACACAACTTATAAAGGAATTCTCTTCTGTTTTCACTGACACAGGACCACTACGGAAAATGGATGGCCCTGCAATGAAGATAGAGCTGACCGAAGACGCCACACCTACTCGCCAATACAAAGCGTATAATATACCGTTTAAGTGGCAGAAATTGGTACAAGCACAACTAGATTCGATGATCACAAAGGACATCATAGAAAAAGTTCCTTTGAACGAATCACCACAATGGATTCACCCTATGGTTGTCGTTCCAAAGAAGAACTCTACAGAGCCAAGAATCACAGTTGATCTCACATCACTAAATCGGTTTGTCAAAAGACCTGGTTATCCATCACGCACACCACGAGATCTGATCGCCAACATCCCGCCTGGAATGAAATACTTCACTACCTTGGACGCCCGTCATGGCTACTGGCAAGTACCTCTGGCTACTGAATCAAGACCGCTCACTACATTCATCACACCCTGGGGCTGTTACCGCTTTAGAAGGAATGTCATGGGTCTTATCAGCGCTGGCGATGAGCACAACCGACGTGGAGATGAAGCATTGGCTGGCATCGACAACCTACAGAAAGTGGTGGAAGACGTCATCATCTACGACAAAGACTATGACACACACATCAAACGAGTCAAAGACGTCTTAAAGAGATGCTCTGATAATGGTATCACCTTGAATAAAAAGAAATTTCATTTTGCTCAATCATCTGCTGAATGGTGTGGGTATGTTATTACTTCAACTGGTTACACGTTAAATCCTCGCCTGGTTACTGCATTGACAGAATTTCCACAACCAACATCATTGACGCAACTACGCTCTTTCCTTGGTCTGGTACAACAGTTTGAATCATTTTCATCTGAAATTTCACAACTGGCAACACCACTACGAGCTCTACTGTCACCTTCAACATCTTTCTATTGGAATCAACTCCACCAAGATGCATTCAAAGGCCTCATCAATGAACTAACTAGTCCACGCATCCTTGCTCATTTCAATCCACAAGCTCAACTCCGACTTGAAACAGATGCTGCACAATCTAAAGGACTTGGCTATGCTCTATGGTCCGAACAAGATGACAAAACTTGGCGCCTCCTACAATGTGGTTCACGCTTTGTCACTGATGCAGAGTCCCGCTACTCTGCTACTGAAATTGAATTGGCCGCAGTCGTTTGGGCAACCCAGAAGTGCAAAATGTTTTTACATGGGTCATCATTTAACCTAATTGTCGACCACAAGCCACTAATATCCATCCTCAATGACAAGCGTCTGCACCAAATTCCAAGTGCAAG
Source organism: Haliclystus octoradiatus (assembly GCA_916610825.1). Lineage (NCBI taxonomy): Eukaryota > Metazoa > Cnidaria > Staurozoa > Stauromedusae > Haliclystidae > Haliclystus > Haliclystus octoradiatus. The sequence continues at coordinate 2,430,741 of OU744448.1, forward strand.
AATCATTCGCCTCAAAGAAAAGTTATCATCATTTTCATTCACTGCTATCTGGCGTGCTGGTACAAGTCACACCGTCGTCGATTGCTTCTCACGACATCCAGTTGATCAACCAAGTCCAGACGATGTCAACATTGATACAGATGCTGATTCAAGCTTCCAAGTAAATCACATCCAAACTCGTCTTCAATCAACTGATGCTACCAACTTTCCACCAGACGCAACTCTCAACAAAGTCAAATCTGCAGGTGAAAATGACGCAGTACATCTCAAGCTAGCTGACCTGATCATTAATGGCTTCCCACAACAGAAGGAAAAACTGGACATCAGCATTCACCCCTATTGGTCACTACGTCACGATCTGTCACTCTTGGAATCATCAATCATCCTCTACCAAGATCGCATTCTTATCCCAAAATCTCTTCGATCGACTATGCTGAATGAACTCCACACATCTCATCTTGGTCTAACTCGAACTCTTGCACGAGCTCGACAATGTATTTTTTGGCCAAATATGACCAACGAAGTCACAAATCGAATTCGGTCATGCGAAGAATGTGCCCAAAGACTGTCATCCAACTCACATGAGCCACTTATTCAAGACACACCACCAACTCGTCCTGGTGAAGCGATTGCAACAGACATTTTCTCACACCATGGCCACGAATTCCTTGTCATCACCGATAAGTACTCTGGTTGGCCTCACGTTGTACACTGTGGCAAGAGCACCGATACAGACACCGTCGTCGATATTCTATCCAGCTGGTTCTGTAGCATGGGTGTCCCTATTCGCCTAACGTCTGATGGTGGACCGCAGTTTTCAAGTCATGCATTTTCAGCATTCTGCAAAGATTGGGGCATAATTCACGACCCGTCGTCACCATACCATCATCAAGCCAACGGACATGCAGAAGCTGCTGTCAAAGCTATGGAAAATATTGTCGCCAAAGTAACAACAAATGGACACCTCAACACAGAAGCCTTCTACAAAGCTCTATTGGAATACCGTAATACACCAAGAAGTGATGGTATCAGCCCAGCCCAGCGTTTATTTGGCAAACCTCTTCGGTCACGAATCCCAATTCATCCATCGCAATTCACTGATGACATCAAGCAACTAATTATTATTGCAGACAAGAAAGCAAGCACGCTAAAAGAAAAAGCAAAACAACAACATGACCTTCATGCTCGCCGCCTTGATCCATTCATTCCTGGTGATATTGTCCGCATCCAAAATCAGAATACCAAACATTGGGATCGCATTGGAGAAATTGTCTCTATTGATCCTCGAGGACGCAGCTATCGCCTAAAAACCGAATCTGGTCGACTCTACTGGCGCAACCGCCGTCAACTCCGCCGGTACTATGGTCCATCAACATCAACTACAGCTGCTGCTTCAACCACCCCAGAGGAGGAAGAACCATCAACAAATACATCTAGTGCATCATTACATTCACCACCTAGACGCAGCACTAGAAAGAAAAACAAAACTAATAAACTAAATTTATAATCAATATTCATTACAGTTATTACATGTATATTTCTATAATCTCCCAGAAAGGGCATGTGCTATTACAACTTATTTACATTACAATATTGATATACTTCCTGTAAACATAATCGTGTCATTTATAGTTTTAGTTTAGATTCTAATATACTGTTCTGTGATCAACAACGTTTATTCTCTCGTCTCAAGTTCTAGCTTATTCACATAATACTACAATGCCCAACAACAAAAAATGAGGTTGCTTCCTATCAGCTTGCTAAGGTGTTTATTTCTTAATTTTGATACTAAAGTCGCGCCATTTCATAAAAGGACCGCATTTGAAAGCTTAAATCGCGAAATTGCTTCTTCTCTGGTTGTTCAACCGTATCCATTAAACAAAACCAGTCACTTTAACAACGGATGCTTCCGGTACAGCCATTGCAAGAATTATAACTCTAGCACTATCGATCAAATGACGGAATACTGTCGTCTTGCCAATTCCACGCGTATATTTACCTTTACAACTTCACTACCATTATATTTGAACAGCAAAGCCTAGCATCCTTTTCGAGATAATCAGTCAACATAAGAATATCTACTTTCGGTAGATTGTCAGAGTTGGCTATGGTGAAACCTTTACAACATTCATTGTATGCCACTGTTCGTGGAGGAAAAGCAATGAAAAGGTCCCGGAAAAAATACTGCGTGCGTATTGAAATAATCTTCAATATTTTTGTTTACGACGGTTTGACGTCACATTCCGGTTCGACAAATCAGCTTCATCGACATAATGCGGGAAATCGGAGAGAAAGCGCGGGAAATCGTCATTTCTTTATTAAATCTCTCATAATTATCAAACCGCTAGGAATATAACGATGAAACTTCATATATATGGCATTTTGATCATATTTCAAGATAAATGTACAAAAACCAGCAACATATTTTGATGCACATCCACTGTTGCCCTTCAATGTTATTCTCCCTTCAAAGTTTAAAAACTCCTGCTCTTGACATGCTTAATGCTTAATTATTATTTTGTGATGTCTAATCCTGCTTTCGTATCTTCGTGTTTAAGAGGCAACCGTCCTTTCACCGCCAAGATTAAGAATGAAATTCCCTACAACAGCGTTGCTGTTGGGGTAACATTCCTACTGCCAACATCTCTATCGGCAAAAAAGGCGATAAATTAGGGCCTTATAGATACTACTAAACTAAAGAATATTAGATAATATTAATTAATATTAGTATTGATATACATGATTATATTAGTACTTACATGGATATTATTGAACTTAGACATATAACTAAAAAATGGACTGATTTAATTATAAGTGATCAGATCAATATCAGGATGATCAGAGGATACCAATTAATTAATTATGCTTATTTCAGGATTATACGTTTATTTTGGTGATCGGAAAACAGGAGGAATGAGTTTCAATAGATCATGGATAGAATATAATGATGGTTTTGGGCAAATTGGTGATGAATATTGGATCGGAAATCAGATTATTTCAAAAATAACACAGACGTTGCCAAATACCATTGGAAGGATGTTTATAAAAATTGGGCAAACGTACGCGATTTACAAGAATTTCCATTTGAAGACAGCAGAAGAGGGATATGCAGCTGATTTCGGGTCTTATTTCCCTCATCCAGGTAAGACTCCCATCTCAATGAATTACCTCCATTTCCGTGTGTTGCCTCATTGAGGACTTAACAAACCTGCATGCTGGAATCTGCGCTATAGACGAAAATGTGGTGGGGCCGATCAGAGAGCACCTGCCTGAGCGCAACTTTATAACAATCTCAGGGCATATGAACGTCTATAATCACGTGGCATACATTCAGGAGTTGGTTGACAAGCAAAGTGAGAACAATGCAACGAGCTTTGAACAAATATAGAACTTTGCTCAATTGTGCAAACAAATTGTTGACTTAAACATTTGAATTTGCAGTATTGGATTATTTTGGATCTTATTCAATTAATGAAACTATATATCCTGTAGCTTGATTCATGGCCGCATCTGAATGTCGCTATCGTGATTTAAGAAAGGCAAAACAATTTTAGTAAGAATTTTCACTAGACAGTGTGTAGAGACTCTCAGGTCCATGGAGCAGAACACAAAATCCATTGCATTGCATTATGGCCGCACATGGTACTTCCTTGCAAATATCAAGCCTCTGTAGAGCACTTGCAGAGCAAATGTTGCGTAGGTTGGCAAAATGAACGCAACATTTGCTCAACATCCGCTCTACGATGTTGAGCTGTGTAGAGCACTTGTAGAGTAGATGTTGCGTAGCTCCAGGGGGCTGTTAAATGAACTCAACAAAAGCTCTACGCTAGCTCTACATCGAAGTTGAGCAAATTTTGAGCAAATGTTGCGTTGATTTAGCCGTGGAATTATACCGACACTTACACTTGAAAATGATGCCTAAAATTGCATGATATTGTTACTCATCAAATCATTCTTTTTTGGATTCTTCGCCATTTCTGGTGACTAACTGGGGTAAGATAATATATATATATATCTATATATATGAAACGGCATCAGGCTCAAAAATCAATTTATAGAGGAATAATAATAATTCGCGACGCAGTTGAACAATTCAAACACATCGATTAACGGAATAGTAATGATTCGATCTCACTAAGTATTAATAATTCGTGTCGTAATTGAATAATTCCAAGAAATTTGATGATTGATTCTTAGTAAGTGCGTGAGCAATATGCGTGAGTAATATGCGTGACTAACATAAGCAGCAGCAGTAGTTCAATTTTGTTTGAGAATTAATGAAGAAATATGGCGTTGAGTACCTAGCGTTGAGGGCTATTGATTTTATATCAAATATCATGTTTATCTATTTGTATATTGTGTGCAATCAGTCTTGTTCTTGTTAATCATAATCAGTTCAACTCAAATGGTTTACTTCTAACACCAGAAAATCCAAGCATGAAGATTGACGATGAAATGTGAATTATATGTTTTGAGAAAGGAACACAAGTTTTAGCTCAATCATAATGTATTATAAGTCACTGTTATACTAAATTTTTATGTATGGGGAGATGCCGGCTCCCCAAATTCTATATAAGCTACTAGGAGAGCAGAGCAGAGTACAAGCTACTTCCCCAAACATTTCACTCCTTTCTTTATTTGCAACAAAATCTTTGCAACGAAGTAATGTTTGATATTACCAATCTGTGATCGCCGAAGCCTCTAACTGATGTAGAGCCTCTAATTGAATGATTATAGTTAGAAGTAAATTATTGTGTAAATGTTGTCTAATTAAATAGTTGTGTTAAATAGTGATTGGTTGTTGTGTTCAATGTGATTTGATTGGTTCTTGTAAATGTAATTAAGGTGTGTATCTAGTATTTAAAATTCATGTTCTTTGATTGCGGCCAGTGGAGATGGTTCTTCCACATCAGTTTTTGATTGTATGGTTTGAAATTTTGAAAACTTGCTTGGTTTTATTTAGCTTCTTTTCCTGTTGTTCTATAATTTCGTTGGTCGAGATCATTTGACATCAAATTAGTGTTTGGGGAACAAATATCCATTTGTGTGACACATTTGTTCCCATCAAATAAAAGCTATCGGGATCGGGGTATGGCTTACAACAATAAATTTCGTAAGTACAATTAATCTGTAAAGCTGCCTTTCTCAAAGTTTCTCACAATCAGCTTCAAGCAAACAATCTTGAGGATTAATCGATGATGCTATAGCTATTGACACAGTCTACCCTCAAATATATTTTCTTCCATTACAAATTCATTAGACATGCTAGTTTTGATGGTGATTTTGAATAACAAAAGGTGCTTAAAAAGTATGAATGCTATAATGCTCAACACAAGATGTTTTGCAATACTGCAAGCATGGAGATCGGCCTACTGGTATAGTGCACACATTAGTCACGCATATTACTCGCGCATATTGCTCACGCGCATATTAACGAATCCAGACTGTTGTTCCAGTTTAAAGCATTGTCAAGACTATTTGACTTATTCAATTGCGTCAGGAATTATTGTTACTCCGCGATGATGTCTTTGAATTATTCTATTGTAGCGACTTATTATCAATCCGTGAACTGATGTCTCTAAATTATTATATTGCCCTACTAAGGGATTACATCACACTCGGCGGCCTCGTTTACGATATGGATTTCTCGTTTGTTTTTAGTGAACTCGTGGATCTAAATTTCGATGGCCCACAAACAAAGAGTGATGTAATAATTTTAATAATCATGTCATATAACCTTTGTCTGGGACATCAATTATCTCTCATCAATTTCACTAAAACAATGATTTGTTTTCTAATTTAGTGGGTCATTAATTTTTCATTAAATTCAATTTGAATGTTTGAATTTTTACGAATATCATTTAGAAATATAACGCGAAGAATTCAACTTAACTGTTTTTCAAACATGTTTGCAATATTAGAAATATTTACATCTTAATATAGCAAATCCCAAGCTGTTACTTTTTTTAATTTCTCAATTGAATTTTCAATTACAGAGTACTATACATTTAAATTGATTTTATAAAAGAATCTGTCGCAGCTAGTCGCCATTTTCAAACATGTTTTCTAGTTGTTTGGTTAAAACCGTGCAGGTATAGGTCTATAACCGCACACTCGTGAGGGTATAGACCTATACCTGCACGCTTTCAGTGGTTGCTATGGAATTTCGTGGGTTGTCTTGACATAACTGCTAAACACGTAGTACAAATCCACCAATCATTACTCAAGTTTTTTCAAGTGATTATAAATAATCATTATTACTCCTTTAATTGATGTTCTTCAATTATTAACTGCGCATGCGCAGTTGAGATATACATAGCAGCAGACAAGTACATGTTTCTGGCCATTCGTACTGCTCAGTGAACGAAAATATATATACATTTTCAGATAATGATGCTGGAGATTCACTTACTTTTCACAAAGGAATGAAATTTTCAACTTATGATAAAGATCAAGATACATCTGACAATGAAAATTGTGCCCAGAAGTTTGGTGGTGGATGGTGGTTCAAAGATTGCCTGGAATCCAATTTAAATGGTGTCTACGATCCCCCTATTGATGCTCCATCTGGTTCAGGGATATATTGGAAGAGCTTGGATGGAATTGGATTGCAAAATAGCAACATTTTATATTCTATTTGGCTATACTAACTTTATTTCCATATAGAGAGTAGAATTAAATCGATCCTTTCAAAATGTATACAAGTTTCTGTTTGCACGACAATATATCACTTTGGGTAGCACAAACGCCCAAGTCATTATTACGATTCGGCTATGAAAATTTTATTTCAATTGCAATTAAGAAATACTTTTTAAAATGTATCAAATTTCTCTTTCCTAATCCAATTGTTTTGCATGACAACATAACACCGATGGTAACACTGTAATAATTTCATAATAGCATATTCTTATTTGAAGTCAATTACACTGCATTTAATGATTTATTTGTTACGAAAATCTGGAAGATATAGGAGACGGCTTTTTACAGTAGCCTCATACTCACACGTACAACCTCGTCATCGAAAAATTAGTAGATTTTCACATAATATACGTTTTCATAAATAAATCACTTTTACATAAATAAATATGTAATTGTATCAGTAGTTGAAATAAATGAATAAATCACTTTAGTAAATAGAAATGTGTCGATGATTGTAGTAAATCAATAAATCACTTTAACATAAATAAATATATAATTGTATCAGTACTTTGAATAAATAAATAAATCACGTAAGTAATTATTAATTAAATAAATAACAATGAATAAACAAATTAATCACTTTTCGAATGATTAACTGATTAAATACAAATTCATAAATAAGTACCAGTAAATCAATTTTTAATAATAATAATAATGAATTAATTAATTAAATAAATCAACCATTGAATGATTATAATTAGTTAAACAATAACAAATAAATTAATAAATCATTTATCGAATAATAAATTATTATAACTTGCTATTTATCTATATAATAACTACACATGACTGTTGGGGTAAAATGATTGTACCGCTCACCTATTTCTATACGAGTGGCTCTTTTCTGTAAATAAACACTTTTTACTGATCTCAGCTGTGACACGGTAGATCGTAGAATTTTCTAGTCTTGGAATAATTTTAATTTTTAATTGGACATTGCAACATTGCTTCAAAATAATTCTGAAAATCTTTGAAAATGAGCTTCATTGATAATTACTTTGGGGCTAGAGACTGTCACAGACTGTTAGATATTTACCTAACAAACTGATTCATCTTCCAAACTTCTTTATTATTCACTTAACCCATTAATGTATCTATTGCTATTGTTATATTAGTTATCTTATTATTATTTACTCTAGTATTTATCTCGTGTTGTTGTTATTGATTACTTTTAATATGATTTTAATTTATGTCTTCAATTGTAATTTGTACTAGCTAAAAACATTATTCATTATTATCTGATATACGCAACTTGCACAAGATATAGTAAGTATAAATATATTAAAGACCTTGAGCGCACAAAAAACTTTTATTACAAGTTCTTGGAGGCAAATACGTTGTATCACATATAAAATATACTAAAAAAAATGTGTTGTTGATCTATTGTTGATTATTGATGCCTTTTATGTCTGTGTAATGTTTTATTTTGTATTATTCTTTTTGATTTCATTTTTAATCCTTTTTCGCATTCACAATTAACCAGGGTTCGACCCTGATTGCCAAAATCTTGGCTAGTTTCGGTGTATTTTCCACTGCTAAAATTCTAAACCTTTTTATATCCCACAGTGTAAAAGTTAAATCCACCTTTGAGGGATACATAACTCCATTGATATTGGAGTTGTTATAACTGTGTGACTAATCAAATATGATAATGATAATGTCGAGCACTTTAAAACGTTTGTTTTGCCACATTCTGATCCCTAACGTCTTTTTAATGTAATAAATACCTCTCCACCAAATCATATGAGTAATTTTAGAAAGCTTTTTATTGAAGGATGTTTTGTATAATTGGAATATGGCACTATAAAAATCGAAAGAATTTTCATTTGTTTCGAAACCACAACATTTTTTAAAGCGACATTTTTCATATAAAATCAATCGATACAACTTACTAACTTCTAAATATGACTTTGATCTTTCAAGACGCGCAATATATGCGGAAAGATTATAAAACAAATTAACAACAAAAATTTAATAATTATTACCTTATTAAGTTAAAAACGTACCTATTTGTACATATATTCACAAATTTTTCATGAACATTCAATAAATAGCCCTACTAACTCATAAACTTCTGCCCCATCTACCTATTGTAACGTCGAATAGGGTTGTATTGTCTTTTTTTATCCACGCTGCGCCTTTGTTAAATAACACTGATTTTGTTGCGTGGATTATTACTTGGATGTCACTTTCCGATATTGTTATAAATTCTTTGCCATGTTAATTGCATTTTTCAGAAGCTTTTCTGATATAGTGGGGTAAAAATTTTTGATGTCGAAAACCATAAAGGATATAGTTGCTTTTTACTGAATTGATTACCGAATTGATGGACGTCGCTTTCAACAGCAAACTCTTACAGCAACAAAACATAGAAATGTCAACTATGTATTGCAGAAAAGTTTCGTGAAGACTTCCTGAAGACGTCTTTTGTTTCATGGGCATATATTAAAGCAAAAGAAATTTGATTAAAAACTAGATCAGAACTTCTATGGAGAATCAAAAAGTCTCAAAGTAGTTTCAATGGATTATTAATTTGCAGTCACGTCCATAATTATCATGACTTTTAATACAGGATATCATTAATAATGGGTTAATATCGCTATAAGTTTTGGGTTTAATAATGAATTTGATTGTCTGTTGTTTCAAAGGAGGAATATTTTTGCAAGAGATACCATACTCCAAAAGAAAGATTTTCAAACCCTTAATGTGCGTAATTGAAATAGTACGCAAGCTGTCAACTGAGAAATTCTTACTTCTTTGACCCATATTTTTGATCAGCATTATATTTTATGTGAACAGTACAAAACCAACTACAATCCTATAGCAAAAAGTTATTGTTCTCTCACGACATCAGACTATCCGAATGTACTCCTTATTTCTTCGTTTTTTACTAAAAAAAGTCGCTCTTCTAGTGGCGTTTTTCGCCATTGCGTTCGATTTATCAAAATGAAGCATCGTTTATCCATGACAACGGATCTTCATCATCATCTAAGAATAAAAATCGCCAATCAGGACTTTAAAAAATTTTGTGAAGATACTACAGTAAGTGGGAAACCTTTTTATCGATAAATAATCTTTTTATGAGTTTCAACAAATGTTAGACATTTGAAAGAATAATCATGTGGCACATATCGACGTCAGAGTTTTTCACGATATCTTGCGTAGTAGAAGAATGATTACTATTGTTTAGTTTTAATAACCAGAAATTCTGCAGGTAAAATGTGACAAATGCATTTTCCATCAATCTTATTTGCTATTAGAACATCTACATCTTAAATCTTACCAGCAACTTCAATGATATTGTCAAAGATAAGATACATAAGCGAAATCAATAATTCAGGATTTGCCAAACCCTAACCTGCTGCTGATAGTTGTTTTCAGAAATGTCAAAGTAACAGGGGAATAAATGAATAGCTAAGTGACTTTCACAATGAAAGAATATCTGAAAATGTTCACAATATCTGTCATTATGTATTCATTTATCTCATACGTGATTGGTACAAATCCTTCTTGTTTCAAGAATAATTCAATTCTCTTTCAAGGAAGATATTTTCATGGTAAAAAAATCGATGTAGGAAATGGATTAATCACTCGCAACGTTTCTACGATTCATACTTGTCGTCATCTTGGTAAAAATTTCTCGGCAATATCTTATTGCAAGAATGAACTTATTAGGCAAAATTCCATGTGTTGGATTTATAATGGAACGAATGTATTTGAAAAGCTTGTCGATGATCCATATTGTGATACAATAGTTTTTCTTGATGTAAGTATGAAAATAGTTAGTTAACTAACAGCTGCTTTTTTATATTCGCTTCATTTTGAGTTTGAGGCGAATTTGTTTGAGGTTTTTTTTTGTGAATATCCCTAAAAAGCAGCAAAAAAAAATTCAAAAGTAAGTAACAGGCTACCTATTTATATTGTAGTGAAAGGATACTTCAAGCGATAAAGACCTGAAAAAGGCATTTACTGCATATGATCACTTGTAAAGATATATTTCATAAAATTCAGATGCCGCGTGCGAGGAATTTTCCTCACTGTCGATGATATGTTCTAAAGAATTTGGCGTTATATTCGAAAACAGGGAGGTTGTTTGTTTTGTTTCTTATAAGTATTTCTTTATGTAAACAAACCCACAAAGAATTACACATCCTAATAATTTTGTTTTTATATATTATCATTTATTTGTACTATTTTATTTGATTTTTGCTTTTTCCATTGTTTTCTAGTACGCCTGCAACAATTCTGCAGAAGGTAACATATTCATTTCATTATATCATAGAATAGATATAAATCGATGAAGCATTTCGGGAAGGACAAGGAGGAAGTGTACAGACATTTGTCTGAGGACCAATCACATGAGCGCTTGAGGGCGTAATCAAAATATATAGGGTACTGATTATAACATGCAGGGGTACACATAGTCGCATGTCCCCAATTCAGGTGGATTTGGTACCCCTAGTTGTTAGAGTGTATGTTTATGAAAGTTTGTTCTGCTCTAATCGATGTAGGATAATCTTTCATTATTCAGTGGTTGGATATTGGTCTTCTTGGTACAATGATCCAACATGTCCTGATCCATGTGGTAAACTAAACCCACTCAAATATAGAACATGTTTACGCAACACAACACTACCAAAATGTGATAATGTCATGTGTTACGGAAATTCAACCAAAAAAAGATTATGTGAACAAGGAGAATGCATGGGTAAGTGTATGAATATATGAACATAGATATATTTGTTTCCACGTCAGCTTGAAGTTGATCCAACGTTGCGTTGACGTTGTGTTAAATGTCATCAGATCAAACGTGAATGAATGAATCTGTAACAAAAGAGGATCAGCGTAGATGGACAAGCTACATAATGGGGACGTGCCATTGAAGATGATGTTACAAACTTGAAATATAACATTACGCGAAATGTACAAACAGATTCGTGCCTTTAAGCAGAACGTAAACAAAGCTGTAGATTTTAGTGAAAAGGCCTGGCACTAGCCCCAATTTGTCACTTTTTGATATATCTCTGATCACATTGACTCGAATCCATAAACCGAGTGATTTCACATAGTTTCCAGACCTATGGCACTTGAGTGGATCTACACGTTCTATATCACCATTAGATGCAGCAAGGTATGCTGCTTTGTGTCAAACCTAAGGTTATACCAATCCCTTCAACTTCATTAAGAAGTTTTTGTGCATCAGATATGCTGTTTGTTAAAATAGAAATATCACAAACCAATGAGATATCCGACACACAGCCCTCTGTATGACTTGAAGACCTACGACAAGCAAGAGTAAAACTGAAGCAGTCAAAGGCAGGTAATACGAAAAACATTCGATAGACAGTCAATAAACAAAGAATATTAAAGAGGGACAATGTGTCACCCTGTTGTACCACCACGGGCTGTCAGGAAGTCGTCTGGATCATTAGATTATTTCGGATTCTAACGGAATCCGAAACAAAGCCATAAAAGGACATAATAACATTGATGAGAACAAGATATTTGTGTCCTCTCGGGTAGGGATTTCATTTTGTAAAGTTCGAGAAATTTTCGAATTCTGTTCTACTGATTGTTTTGCTAACTCTCGTGTTTCGGGTCACCAAGCAAGTCAAAACAGCTTGGACATCATTTTAGAGATAAAACATCACAAATTCTCAAATGATTTTATACGAACAATTGAATTATGTTAAAATCTTTGATGATATACATTTCAAAATATTAGAATTCAAATCACTAAATCCAAAAACCCTAGGAAACCAGCAAGAGCTTACAAAACAGCAGAAATGAGCAAGGATGTTAGTAACGATTACAAAAGTAACGACGTTACTTGTAATCGTTACTTTTTAGTAACTTCTACTTGTAACTAGTTACTTTTCTGTAAATGTAACTTCTACTTGTAACTAGTTACATTTAGGATTAAAAATAAAGTAACGATTAACGATTTCAAATGAGAAACGAAACAATCAAAATCATAATGTTCGAAAAAATCGAAGGTGGTTCGAAGAATAACTCTGGATTTGTGATTCAAAGAAAATAAGACAAAGACATGAAGATCTATAGGAGAAAATTGATTTTGGTTAGGTTCTCTTATACTACACCTGGGATGTTAGGATATACCAAAAAGCTTAATAAACCCTCGCCTTACAGCAGGCTTACGGTTAGCAGTAACCCATTATTACCGGATATAAATCGTCCAGGATTATTATTTCGCCATCAGACTGATATCATACCGATTTGATTGTTTGGATACAGTAGCACAGCTCAGAAAACTATACTTAGATGTAATTAAGTCGATGTTATCCAGCGACCGATTAAAACAGCTTTTTTATTGACACAACGTTTTCTTCACAGAACTTGATCAACTTGAAACCTTCAAGCAAACCAAAAAATCTGGAGTGCTTTATTTCAACATTGATGGGAATGTAACACCTCTCGAGCTTTCATACAGAGGAAGAACCAACCGTAAGTCTGAGTCATTTTACTGTCCTCAACCTTTACTTTGTTATTCTTCCCTGATTTCCTAATAGTCGTTTTCCCGAGCATATCTTTGCGTTATTAAAGGAGGCTACTACAAACCATCTTACAGTTTACAACTTAGCAAACTTTCTATTGAGAGAATTGGAATTGGTTCAATTATTGACTCATGGTTACGTAAGTGACCTTGAGTCTATACTGTCATGGTGGAAACGTTTTCATTTCATTTCATTTCATTTTTGACTAAATCTATTGTTCTTTTACAATAAGCGATTGCGCAAGAAACACCATTTTATTGTTAAAAATACAATGGGCATGCTGTGTGATTATTCCAAATTTTTAGCCAAATTTTTTTGACAAAATTTGTTTTCCATTGCCCGCCATGTTGGCCGACTCGCAGCTTAGCGAGATAACAATTGCATTTTTAAATGAAATATTTTCTAATACTCCTGGATTAGTTTACATCGTAATCATCTCTTCATTGGTAGAATACATGATTGTTTTCTTCTTCTCGTCATTTGAAATGGTTAATGAAAGATTTTAATCGTTCTGTAACATCACTATTTGAGGTGAAACTTCGAAGATAATTATTGTTGTGTTTTGACCATGAGAACTTTTGAACCGACAATTCATCATTTGGTTGGGGGCTTAGACAAGACAGTATTATATATTTATTGTTTGTATTGTTTTCTGAACTTATTTATTACATCAAACTGCTACCAGTCGTCATGGTTTTATTTGGTTTATTAAAATGTTTTAATTCTGCTGCGACATCACCTTAAGAAGAGACAATTTCGCATGTCATTTACAACTCACACCTGTATTATAAGTAGTGAAAATCACTTCATTTGTTATTATCTTGGTATGGTCTAGTGGTGAAGCGTTTGCATAAGGCTTGCGGGGTCTTGGGTTTAATCCCATCGGTCTGCCTAACATTTTTTTCTTTTTTTCTTTTTTCTTTGAATTATCATTTGGATATATTTTTCTTTATATTATTATATTATTTGGATATTGATATAATTTACTTTATTTGATTGAAGTTGATTTTTTGATTTGATCTGATTTTTATATCATTCGATTGGATTGATTTACTTTTTTGAATTTGATTTGATTAGATTTTTCTTTGCATGATGATTTGATTGATTTGATATTCTATTGAATTTGATTTCAATTAGTTTATTTTGATTATTATATTATTCACCATGAGTCCGAGCGTAGCGGAGCTATTTTTTTAATAATGCTATTAAACTTTCACCTGATTCACTAAACTTATCCAGAACAACTTTCTTAGAATAAGTAGCGAACAATAATCTTTTAATCACACCTGCAGTATAGCTTGTTTTTGTTTTCTTAACTCTTATTAATTAAACATTTTATCCATTCTCTTAATTCAGTGTATTCAAATGACTTTTGTTATTTTATATATGATTTTATTTATTTATTTTTTATTTATTTTTTTTACTTTATACATAGAAATATAGGAAATAGATTTTATTTATTTAGTTAATTATAAATTTCTGTAATATAGTTCTTATTGAGTATTTAATATAGCATTTTACTCGGCATTCTGTAAAACATACCCTGTAGGGTCAATGACTGGTTCAACTTGGACCTGCAGTTGAGTTCGAGGTTTTAAAAAAGTAAACATGATGATGATGATGATGATGATTAAAGCCAGAGCCATGTCAAAGGATATTTATGGGCAATTTCCTTAACGATTGTAGACAGTAGCAAGTTTTTAAGCCCGAGGGTGTTGATGCAGATGACGTTGATTGTCGATATATTCGAGGATATATTTGAAAAGAATAAGGCGGAAAACGATTTTTCAACACCATATATAATATTTTATATATTGAGATGAATATATGGCGAAAGGTTTCTCCGTTTAAATCCTACTATTTTAAACGAATTTGTCACGGGTCTAATTGTTTGTGGATTTAATTTGTCTTTCTCCGCCTTAAAACCATTTTAGGATGTTATATCCAACTTCATGCACTATACTTAAAGTTATATTTCCATTTGACAAGAGATGTTGCATCCACATACAAATTTTCAGAAGATCTGTGCGCGAAACGCGTGTTTAGGGCATTTTATTCGAAATCATGCATAACAACGCGGGTCAATTTCCTATTGAAAGCAAAAATTACTCAAGCAGATTGATGAGTCATTGCCCATGCATCATTCTCTTATCTTAACTAAAACTGCTGGCTAAATGGGGGTCTCCTAACGAGCCTATAGTAAATAGAATAATTAGAATAATTAATAACAATGATCATGAATTCGAGAAAGTTTCGCGAATGCTGTTCTAGTGATTTGATTGCCCAACTCCCAAATGACACAAGCCAAACAGCTTGAACATATAATTGGTTGAAATAAAAACTCGATTGATGCGGATATTATTGCTTCAGGATTTATTGATGATAGCCTTGATTATTTAACTCTCTGCTATGCAGATCTCATTGTATTTAACATAAGCAAAATCATGGAAGATGTTAATTTTAATGGGTCGTACATTCTCATGCAACAAGATACAGGAGCAGCTTGTTCCATAATCCTTTCAAATTTGTAATGAAAAAAATAGATGGTCCTCATATCTTGATGACACAGGGCGAATTGCACTCCTATACCATGGTCACAGAATGGACGTTATATAGGACAGTGTATTTTATCTGTTAATCGTAATAATGAAAATAATATTGTATTACCTATTCATGTTGTATAATCATCCAGATCATTATGGCTTATTTAGTAGAAATGTTCAATGTACAAATGCTATTGGAAATGCTATTAATACAGATTCTGCAATGTATTTATCTGTCGTAAGGGGTGTTGTCGCTACCATGAAATTAAAACCAGATGCTCAGCCCCGCTTTTGTCAATCACGCCCTGTGCAATTGCCATTACAAGCAGCAGCAACGTCAGAGCTGAACCGTTTAGAAGCCATGGGCGTTATAGTAGCGGCTGAAGGCAGAAAGTGCATCACCGATTGTGTGTATAAAAACTAAAAAGTCCTAATGGAAAATCTCTGTATGTGTTGACTACATTGTTCGTGTAAATAATATAACTTTATAAAATGGCTGATGCATACCCTATAACAAAAATTGAAAGCATTTTTGGCAGATTAAATGGTGCTAAATTCGCCCGTAAATTCGTTGAAAAAGTTGATTTAAAATCTTCATATTGGCAGATATAGCGATTGATACCCTGACCGCGGTAACATTAATTTTTAAACAGGGCATATCTGTAAATCATGGCAAATGTATCAAGAAAGTATACAAAGTAAAAGTTTTAGGGCTCAAAGTTTCAAATAAAGACATTGAGCCAGTAAACAGCTCGTTGAAAAGTTCAAAATATACCATACCCGACAACAAAAAATGAAGTTGCTTCCTTTCAGCTTGCTAAATTTTTGAAGGCGTTATTTCCTAACTTTGCTGCTAAAGTTGCACCACTTTTTGATTTGCAGAAGCAAGCAAATGAAATTGCTTCTTCTCTGGTTGTTCAACCGTATCCATTAACAAAACCAGTAACTTTAACAACGGATGGTTCCGGTACAGCCATTGCCGGAATTTTGACTCAAGAAGGTCATCCTGTTTATCAGTCCTTTGAAAAAAAGTTATGTATAACTTAAAGGCTCTGAATAAATGATGATGATGATGATGATGATGATGATGATGATGATGTTTGTTTGTTTGTTTGATTTAATACCAATATACCAGTTTACATAGATACAGGTGTGTGGTAAGTATTATTTGATATTATTATGTTGTTATTCGATATTTGTATATATATATATATATTTTTATTTATTTTTTATTTAGCATAGTTGTTATAAGAACCTATTTATCCAGTTTGCTTCTAAATAACAACATATTAAGATAATATTGATTCACTATATAGTTATAAAATTATCAAAACATGGGTCATTCTATTATTCAATATTGCAAATTATTATAGCGTTTCTGCAAAGATTCGTAAAGAAATCTTCCCAACAGTTTCTTTGTTTGTAACTCTGTTTGGGAAAAGAGCAGTTCCAATTTCTCTGTATCCGAGAATACCTGAAAGTTGTTATGCAACTTTTCTATTTTATTAAAAAACGCTACCCTCAAGTTACTATTTATATTACAGTTAAAGAGTAGATGTATCTCATCGTCGATACTGTCACTATCGCAATGGGGACATAGCCGGTCCTCGTAGGGAATGTTAGAATATCGTCCGGTCTGTACTCCGAGCTTATGAGCACTGATTCTGATCTGAGTTATTGCTATCCTAGACTTTTTGTGTGGAAGTAGCAAATAATTTTCAAATTCAAATTTATGTTTGATTGTTCTGTAGAATTTCAATTGGTTCGATTGGCCTGGAGTGTTAGAGTTTAGATTAGTTTGCTCAAAGTTGATTTTGTATTCGTTATTTAATTGATCTTTTATAGAGTTGATTAGTTTTATTTGATCAGATTTTTGATTTGTTTCTTTAGAGATCAAAAGCTGTAAATTGATTCCTATTTCGGACAAATGATGTGTAACTTTACCCAGCCATGAAGTTGATGAACTGTTGACGATTTGTTCACCAAATGCCTTGTACAGTAAACTACTTTTTTTGGAGTTAATCATTCTAACAATGAATTTGATCATATTAATTTTAACGTCAATTTTTAGAGGGATGATCCCCAATTCCGCTCTAACAGCTATCTTACTGGAATTCTTTCTAACATTTAATATTTTCCGCATAATATCTCGCTGTACAGTTTCTATTTGGTTATTTTCAATGTGAGTAACAGAATCACCCCAAACATCACTAGCATAGAGAAGTATGGGTTTTATCATGGTAGTAAACATTGTTTTGTGAATTGCGACATAGCTGGTTGACGACCGCCCCATAGAGCGCTGTGTTATTGCCCATGCTTTTTCGGCTTTTGTGCAAAGTTGCTTAATACCAAAACATTGTTTTGAGGAGCAATGAAACGAAAAACCTAGATATTTGTAATTTTCGACCATTTCGATGGGGGTATTATTAATGGAAAAGAAATGTTGCTCATCAACATATTTTTTTGAGAAGATCATGCATTTTGACTTTTCATAATTAATCTTGAGCTTCCATTGCTCGGCGTAAAGATATGCTTTCTCCATGCATTTTTGGAGACCCTCTTTGGTTTGAGAAAATAAGACTATATCGTCGGCAAACATTAAACAATTCAATGGCTTATCAGCAAGAAAAACTGGATGTGTTGATTGACATGTTAAAGATTTTGCAAAATCATTGATATAAATATTAAAAAGATTAGGACTAAGGATACACCCTTGGCGAACGCCAACACTGGGTGAGATCGACGTAGTCAAGAGATTGTTGTAAATGATATGTGCTTTGTTATGAACATATAAGTTGTCAATTATTTTATAAAAAATTCCATCGATGTTTAATTGCTTTAGCTTCAATAAAAGGCCAGGATGCCAAACAGTGTCGATGATGATGATGATGATGATGATGATGATGATGATGATGATGATGATGATGCTATTTTTGTTTCAAAAGCGTTGACAGCAGCTAAAAAAACTCTTCAGCATCAGAGAGAGAGGCACTTGCGGTAGTTTGGTGTGCTGAACGTTTGCGTCAGCTTTTGCTCAACCGCAGTTTAAACTTATAACTGACCATCATGCCCTCTGTATATTTTGTGACAATGTATCTATTCCTAAAACAGCAAACGTCCTTATTTCCCGGTGGGTCAAAAAACAAATATCGACCTAGAAGGTATTGTCTATCTCAGTATAAGATTGGTCGTGAAGATGTTGTTTGTACCCGCTAAACACAAGACGTCCTTCCGACCAAATCTGACACACATGTAAGTCGGGATTGGTCGGAACATGGTCGGAAAAAAGGTAAATACAGCTCCAACAAAAGTTGGTCGGAGAAACTTACTCGGTCGGAAGACTGTCGAAAATCTTTCGGAATTTGGTCGGATCCTGGTCTGAGTGTTATCTCTTCAAATTAATCGAAATATTAGATTAATGATCCTCAATTTCACCCCCTTATAATTCCGACCCTATTTTGTTGATATAGCCCCTTATTTTCTCCAATTTACGATTTTATTTCAAAGATTCCAGTAATAGATTTACGTCTCTCAAATTGCATAACCAAGAGGCTACAGTAATAGACAAAGTCTCAACATGGAACTGGGTACTACATTGAATTCCACAGGAGTCTTGAGCCATATTTCGAAGAACTTGAAAGCTATCATAAGATGTAACTTTCATCAATATAAAACATTCAAAGATATACATATACAGATATAAATTTTTTGCCCCTCATATTTTTTATGTCTTCCCCCCAATAGTTCTATATTAAAGTAACGCTTTTAAAAGAATTAAAATGTTTTCACCCCATTGCCCTCCATTCTTAAGAAAAATAATGAGCGGAATTCTGTTTATTATAGGGATATATTGAGGGTTGGTGACTAGTTAATCGAGCCCGCCAATCCTGAGTCGAGTTACATCATTGCCGACCAATCATAACAAGGCTAGTTCATATTCCACGAATTCTACAGATGTTGTCAAATATAAAAAGTCATTTTCACTTTGCCAACATCTGTATTCTTCATGAACAATAGAATTCGGCAACAAAATCCAATCAATGTGGGCTAAAATTTTGAAGCCATCGAGTTTGAGAATCTATAGTAAAAAAATGAACTGGATTAATTATAAACGATCAGATAATTATCAGGATGATCAGAGGATACCAATTAATTCATTATGCTTATTTCAGGATTATACGTTTATTTTTGTGGTCGGAACTCAGGAGGAATGAATTTCAATAGATCATGGATAGAATATAATGATGGTTTTGGGCAATTTGGTGATGAATATTGGATCGGAAATCAGATTATTTCAAAAATAACACAGACGTTGCCAAATACCATTGGAAGGATGTATATAAGAATTGGGCAAACGTACGCGAGATGCAATAACTTCCATTTGAAGACAGCTGAAGAGGGATATGCAGTTGATTTCGGGTCTTATTTCCCTCATTCAGGTAAGATTACCATCTCAATAATTTACCTCCAATTCCACGTGGCGCCTCAGTGAGGGCCCAATAAACCTGTAGACTGGAAACTGCGCAATACACGAAAATGTGAAGCGGCCGAACACAGAGCACCTGCCTGAGCACATGCTTATAACAATCACAGGGCATCTGAGCGTCTATATATCACGTGGCGTACAGTCAGGAGTTGGTTGGCAGGCCACTTGAAATCAATGCAATGAGCTGCGAACAAAAACAGGAATTTGCTCAATTGTGCAAACAAATTGTTGACCGACTAGTTCGCAGATTTCAGTCCCATCGTAGCTACCCATCGTAACGTCAAATAAATTACCATTATTTTTCTTCACCCAAGCAGTGTTGTTGTCAAATAGCAGTGACTTTTTCGCGTGCATTATAGTTTTTATATCCTCGGTAGTGATGTTGATAAACTTTTTGCGTATTTAATAGCATTGAGGAGAAGGCTTTCCGTGATAGATGGGTAGTAGTTTTCTATATCGAAGGTGATAAATGAGTATTTCTTTTTGTTTTCTATGGCCTTAAACCAGTCTATAGCGGCAGTGGTGTTTTTCCATTGATTAAGCCCGGTTTTGTCTTTTATGCTGGTATTTATATTGTCTAGTATTTGCTTACTTACGATTCCTAATTCACTCTTTGCAGGGTTGATAAGTCTGCAAGTTGGATTATTAGAGAAATTATCCTTGTGGTCTATAGAAACTATATATTAGAAACTATAAGAATAACAAGTAGATATTTAACAATAGCATCGATAATACAATAGAATGTAATAAATATATTTAATCAATAGAAACGCTTCATTAAGTCATGTATATACTTGAGCACACCGTAATGATTTTTCATTTAATAAAACCGTTGAAGAGCGTCTTTACGCGAAACTCAGAGTAACGGAATATACTCGTGATCTTTGATCTACTATTATATATATAAAGTAATTGTGTGGGCAAAACATCAATTTGAGTGCTCAATGCTAAAAGCAGAGCAATATAAATAGTAGATCAAAGATCACGAGTTTACTCCGTTACTCTGAGTTTCGCGTAAAGACGCTTTTCAATAAATCGTCTGAAGAGCGTCTTTACGCGAAACTCAGAGTAACGGAGTAAACTCGTGATCTTTGATCTACTATTTATATATATATATATATATATATATATATATATATATAATATGTTTCAAATTTAATAAAAATTTAAAAATATTGGCAGGTGAACAGTGCTCAATGCTTGTGAATAGCAGAGTGGTAAATAATAATAGAGTCAGGAAAGACACATCAATTTTGCTGTTACTTGAAGTTTCACGTTGTTAAACGATCATCAGACAGAATATCATTAAAAACATACATACATAAAACCTAGTTAAACTTATTTAATAGCAGTGCTTATTGTTATTTATTATAATGGTTTCTATTGTTAATATTTAATATATTGTTATTCAATACAGTTTCAGATAAAGATGCTGGAGATTCACTTGCTTTTCACAAAGGAATGAAATTTTCAACTTATGACAGAGATCAAGATACATCTGACAATGAAAATTGTGCCCAGAAGTTTGGTGGTGGATGGTGGTTCAAAGATTGCTTGGAATCTAATTTAAATGGTGTCTACGATCCCCCTATTGATGCTCCATCTGGTTCAGGGATATATTGGAAGAGCTTGGATGAAATCGGATTGCAAAATACCAATATTGTGTATACTTTTTTGCTATACTAACTTTAGCTCCGTTAGAGAGTAGAATTAAAAATAAGTTCAAAATGTATGCTGGTTCCTCTTTTCTATTGCACCACAATTTATCGTTTTGGGTAACACTTTTCGGTATGATAATTTTTGATTTAATTACAATTAAATAAATTGTTCTTAAAATGTATTAAATTCCACTTTCCTAACCAAATTGCTTTGCATGATACTATAACACCTATGTGGTAGCACTGTAATAATTTCATAGTGGAATCTTTCATGTGAAGTCATTTACATTGCATAATAATTTATTTGTTACGAAACTCTGGAAGACATAGGAGAGGGTTCTTTAAAGTAGCCTCGTATTCACATGTAAAACTTTGTTATAATTAAGTAATCAAATAATTATAAATAAATTACTTAAATAATGATTAATTAAATAAATAACAATTAACAAAAAATAATTTACTTTTCTAATGATCAAATGATTAAATAAAAATTCGTAAAACATCCAGGCACTAAATCACTTTGAATAAAAATAGATTAATCAAATATAGAATTTAATAAATAAATAAATCACTTTTAATAATAGTTAATAAAATAAAAAATGGTAGGAAAATAAATAAAAATAAACAAAAAATTAACTAATTAATAATGTCCATACCCTTTTTGAAACCAAAAATCAATAGTTAAAAGCTAGCTTAAAATATTGTGAAATATAACTAATTTAATTCTGAAACATTTTGATTAAAATATAAAAATACTCATCAAGTGTATGTCCATGTTTGGAAGTACCCATAATGCTTGTAAGGCACTCGCTGTATAGCGATACAAATTCTTAAGAGGAGAAATAATCGAAGTCTTTTTCAAAACATATGCTTAGTATTGTTAGAATATTTATTTATACAAATTAGGTAAATGCATAATTAATTAACCGTATTCATATAGTTGAATATATTTACGAATATTCTGGTCTTTGGAATAACTTAATAATTTTAAACTGGACATTGTCTGAACATTGCTTCAAAATTTTTCTGAAAATCTTTGAAAATGAGCTTCATTGATAATTACTTTGGGGCTAGAGACTGTCACAGACTGTTAGATATTTTCCTAACAAACTGATTCATCTTCCAAACTTCTTTATTATTCACTTAACCCATTAATTTATCTATTGCTATTGTTATAATAGTTATCTTATTATTATTTACTCTAGTATTTATCTCGTGTTGTTGTTATTGATTACTTTTAATATGATTTTAATTTATGTCTTCAATTGTAATTTGTACTAGCTAAAAACATTATTCATTATTATCTGATATACGCAACTTGCACAAGATATTAGTAAGTATAAATATATTAAAGACCTTGAGCGCACAAAAAACTTTTATTACAAGTTCTTGGAGGCAAATACGTTGTATCACATATAAAATATACTAAAAAAAATGTGTTGTTGATCTATTGTTGATTGTTGATGCCTTTTATGTCTGTGTAATGTATTATTTTGTATTGTTCTTTTTGATTTAATTTTTAATCCTTTTTCGCATTCACAATTTAACCAGGGTTCGACCCTGATTGCAATAACCTTTGCTAGTTTCGGTGTTTTTGCCACTGTAAAAATTCTAATCCTGCTTATATCCCACAGTGTAAAAGTTAAATCCACCTTTGAGGGATATATAACTCCATTGATATTGGAGTTGTTATAACTGTGTGACTAATCAAATATGATAATGATAATGTCGAGCATTTTAAGATGTATGTTTTGCCACATTCTGATCCCTAACGTCTTTTTAATGTAATAAATACCTCTCCACCAAATCATATGAGTAATTTTAGAAAGCTTTTTATTGAAGGATGTTTTGTTTAATTGGAATATGGCGCTACAAAAGTCGAAAGAATTTTCATTTGTTTCGAAACCACATTTTTTAAAGCGACATTTTTCATATAAAATCAATCGATACAACTTACTAACTTCTAAATATGACTTTGATTTTTCAAGACGCGCAATATATGCGGAAAGATTAGAAAACAAATTAACAACAAAAATTTAATAATTATTACCTTTGAAAGTTTCATAACCTTCCAATAAATATATTTTATTCATTAACCTTTTATTATAAAGAAGCCTATCAACATCTTTGGAACACATATATAGTATCTATGAAATATAAAATGCAGAATTCAACATTCTTTATAATTGTATGTATTAATTAAGTATATTACTTTGTAGAAAATTTCCCTAATTATACAGTAAAAATATCAAATGGATGTATAGTTTTAAATAATCTTTTATGAAAATATCCCATCTTTATAAAACCCAATGTAATAAAGATAGATTTTTGAATTATTAAAATTAATTCAAGACATAATCTTTGACTATAAATTCTTGTTACATATATTGTTTATTGATAAATTTATACTTATTAAATTATTTCCATTTGTTTAATAAATTTGAATTCAATCGACAAATCTTGCATTTAGGTCATCTCATGTATTATTTATTCAAAAATCTTGCATTGTAGTATATATGTTCTAGCCTGATTTCAGATCAGAAATACATTGGAATCTCAATGAAATTGCACTGTTTGACTGCGTTCAAAAGTTAAACTTCTGCAAAAAGATTTCATGAACGGTTCATAAGTTGTTCATTAACAGTTTATGAAATCACTTAATTTAATCATTTCGTTAATCCGTTCATACATCAGTTCATGAACTTTTTATAGGAGCAGCAAGAGTCTGCAAGCAGGCTCAATAAATATATGTCTTATAATGAGGATAATAGAGTCTTTGTCGTTTCATATCCAAAGAACAATGCAGCATTTGCAGGGAATGCTCTCAAGATACACGGAGCTACTCCATTGTAAAGACCAAGGAAGCCTAAAGAACAGAAGTTGCATAACAAACAATTAGCATACGCAATCACAGTGAGGTTCTGCCAGAAATGGGATGTCTTCAGAACTAACAGTCCTACATTTAAAATGGCTAGAGAAAGTTCAAAACCCAAAAATGAAAAGCCACATAATATGTGAGTGCATACACATCTATTCGAATTATAAATTCCTATGAAAATAAACTCCAAGCAAGAACAAATAAAAATTGAAAACAAGACATTTCTTATAATATTATTATATAATATACATAGACAATTTACCTTGCCGTGCAAGTACTGATTTCAGTACAGATGAGAATGGAAGAAATTTACCAGACGAACCCATCACCTTCAAATAAAACAACATATATGTGAATAGTCAAATGTTAGAAGATGAACAGCAAACATCATAAATACTTTTAGTGGCTTAAGCCTTAACTGTGAGGAGAATAATTGAATATGATAGAAACTGTTTTTGAAACATTAGTGATGTTGTGCAAGTTGATATTTTAACAGTAGTGATAGTAAAAGGGTTATAGGCCTTCAGCTACTACAGACTAATATAATTTAACATCTCAACCATTGTTAAATATTTAAAGTGTATATCCCGGATATTGGGAGATTGCTTCTTTAGATAGAGGACAATTTTCTATCAGTACATGTTCTTCTTGTTTTTTACTTTGCGCAAGCATTTCCCCCTCAAAAATGCAGCCAAAGTTACGATTTTGTGTCTCACTCTTTTTCCTCGAACAGGAACCCACTTATTTTCAACAAGAGGGTTTACACCGGAAGAAACACTAAACTTTTTACTTATTTGTCTCTAAATAATAAACCGCTAAACCAAATGACAATCTGCTTTCGGAATGAAATTTTCAACGCCCAGCTGAAGATTTAGAGATATATTTGATCAATATTCAAGATCCAGGTAAAGATATATAAGCCTCTAAAGTCAAAAAGTTTTTAGTTTTGGATTTTTCTCACCCAAGTGCTCACGCGATTAGCACCTCTTTACGACTTCGTCTATGCAAGTTATCGCTGCTAGTTATTGAAGGTGTGTGACTATTTTTAATACGCATCAACTATGCCGACTTTGCTTAGACCAAGTCGCAAAGAGGTGTTAATTGTGTGAGCACTTGGGTGAGAAAAATCCAAAACTAAAAACTTTTGACTTTTGAGGCTTATATCTCTTTACCTGGATCTCGAATATTGATCAAATATAGCTCTAAATCTTCAGCTGAACGTTGAAAATTTCATTCCCAAAGCAAATTGTCATTTGGTTTAGCGGTTTTTTATTTAGAGACAAATAAGTAAAAAGTTTAGTGTTTTTTCCAGTGTAAACTCTCTTGTTGAAAATAGACTGGTTCCTGTTCGAGGGAAAAGAGTGAAATACGAAATTAATCCAAAATCGTCACTTTGACTGCATTTTTGAAGGAGAAATGATCCCGTAAAGTAAAAACACAAGAAGATCATGTACGAATAGAAAATTTTTCTCTATCTAAAGAAGCAATCTCCCAATATCCGAGATATACACTTTAACAGCTTAGCTAAGCTATACAGGGTTCAAAAATGTCAGGAAACCTGGAAATCTCATTTTAGAATGTTGAAAATATCGAGAAGGGGAAGGCAAAATTCTGGATATAACAAGTTAAAATATTAAGAAAATAAGTCAAATATTTATCTAAAATATCAAGGTACAATTTTACGTCAAACTAGGACTGTGCCAGTATGGGTAACTAGCTAATCCGTGTTTACGATTTACAATACACCATTGTCAGACATTATTGCTGTATTGTATTAGCCTGCATACTCACTTGTTGCCTTGTTTTGATAACATCGAGAGGATACATCGATCCCCAAAAACTAATACCACTAATGCCACCAGCAAATAGAACAACTGAAGTATCTGCAATAAGAAAATAAAATAACACAATTGAATTAATCTCAACTTACAATTTCAGAGGATTTACTCATTAATTCATCATTTTTGAACCAATGTTTTGTAAATACAGTCAACCTGTTATAATGGTAACCTCTATACAGCAGCCACCTGTCTATAGTGGTCATTCTTGTAATGTCTAAAATTGCATTTTACATCGAATTAACCATTGCTATATAGTTATCAATTTAACTACCATATTAGACGTGTTAGAATGTAGATGCACTATAAGAAATTCGTTTTTACCATTAGCAGTTAAGTGTGGAAATGTTCTAAGCATTAGAACACGAGAGCCTTCGTAACCAGCAAAAAGAAAGAAATAACCAGGCATTTCACGTGCTAGCGTCATTGTAAAACCGTTATACATCCCAAGAAATCCATCTTGCTTAACAACATCTCTTATGATTGAAAATGAAGATATTCTGAAATCGTAAAAATAATAAATTAAAATAAAACATTGTAGGAGATTATATACCTAGGCGTAGATGTGACCATTCAACTACAGTAAGCACCCCTGTGAAACCAGTTCAGGAGTTCATGAACAGTTCATGAACGTTAAATGGCCCCAAATTTTCATGAACTGTTCATGAACTGTCTGTGAGGGTTCATGAACTGTTCATGAACAGTTCATGAACAGTTCAGGAAAATTGGAGCCATTTAACGTTCATGAACTGTTCATGAACTGTTCATGAACTCCTTAACTGTTTTTCGCAGGGGCAAGGCTCAATAAAATGGGGACCGCTGGGGTTGGCTGACTGCTGCATGCGCATCGTGAGAGCAATAGAACTGCTGAATGCATAACTTTTAAACAGCACAAATGTCAGCATTTTGAATGACTTTTTTTAATTAATAATTTCTATATATGCTAGTCAATAAGTAGGCCTGTGAACTGTGATGTTTATTGACACAAAATGGTGGCATATGCGGGTAAAAACCAAGAATTCGCAAAAAATGCGAGATGACACTAGCCTAAATATCTTTTAGCTTTACTTCTTTAGCCATGAAAAATTTCTGCTAAACACTCAACAAGATCAGTTTGCAAAAAGCTATAATTTCAACATTTGTATATTTATGAATTATTTTACATGATCGTAAATTATGCAAAATGTAACAGAAAAGAATAGTAATGTCTCATTTTCCATGTGTGAAAAGTATGTTCTTTTCAGTAACTAATCCATAAAAGTCAACATAAAAATCTCAAACACAACTTTCTTTAAAAGTTCAGGAACAGTGAACAATCAAATTTAAGTTCAGGGGTTATTCAAGACAATTGCCAAACTTTCCTAAGACGTCATGTTAGGCTACAGCGGAAACATGTCTCTAGTGGTCACTCTTATAATGCCTAAACTTGTATTTTTATTTAATCACTGCGATCTCAGAATTGCACACTCTAGGAACTCACCCCCTGGGATATAATTTTGCTTATTTCTATCTAGGCCAATTTGCAGAGAAGGATACTTGCAACGAAATATTCGCCCGTGGGCGTTTTAACGAATTTTTGCATTCTCCGCAGGCGGAAAAATAAATAGTAGTAATAACGTAATAGTAGCCTCCGGAAAAAAAAATTCAGGAACAGTGAACAATCAAATTTAAGTTCAGGGGTTATTCAAGACAATTGCCAAACTTTCCTAAGACGTCATGTTAGGCTACAGCGGAAACATGTCTCTAGTGGTCACTCTTATAATGCCTAAACTTGTATTTTTATTTAATCACTGCGATCTCAGAATTGCACACTCTAGGAACTCACCCCCTGGGATATAATTTTGCTTATTTCTATCTAGGCCAATTTGCAGAGAAGGATACTTGCAACGAAATATTCGCCCGTGGGCGTTTTAACGAATTTTTGCATTCTCCGCAGGCGGAAAAATAAATAGTAGTAATAACGTAATAGTAGCCTCCGGAAAAAAAAATTCAGGAACAGTGAACAATCAAATTTAAGTTCAGGGGTTATTCAAGACAATTGCCAAACTTTCCTAAGACGTCATGTTAGGCTACAGCGGAAACATGTCTCTAGTGGTCACTCTTATAATGCCTAAACTTGTATTTTTATTTAATCACTGCGATCTCAGAATTGCACACTCTAGGAACTCACCCCCTGGGATATAATTTTGCTTATTTCTATCTAGGCCAATTTGCAGAGAAGGATACTTGCAACGAAATATTCGCCCGTGGGCGTTTTAACGAATTTTTGCATTCTCCGCAGGCGGAAAAATAAATAGTAGTAATAACGTAATAGTAGCCTCCGGAAAAAAAAATTCAGGAACAGTGAACAATCAAATTTAAGTTCAGGGGTTATTCAAGACAATTGCCAAACTTTCCTAAGACGTCATGTTAGGCTACAGCGGAAACATGTCTCTAGTGGTCACTCTTATAATGCCTAAACTTGTATTTTTATTTAATCACTGCGATCTCAGAATTGCACACTCTAGGAACTCACCCCCTGGGATATAATTTTGCTTATTTCTATCTAGGCCAATTTGCAGAGAAGGATACTTGCAACGAAATATTCGCCCGTGGGCGTTTTAACGAATTTTTGCATTCTCCGCAGGCGGAAAAATAAATAGTAGTAATAACGTAATAGTAGCCTCCGGTAAAAAAAATTTCGGCGGGCTGCTTGAGATGCTGAAAAATTATCTTGGGGGTAGCTCTGCCATACTTTGCAAACTGGTATGTAGGCAATCAAGTATTAGGCTAGTCAATAGGCCTACCACCTGGCACCATAATACAAGCCTCACCTATTAGTGCCAGAAACAGATGGATCTCCTGCTACCTGTAAACGGCATTTAACTAACTCCAATGGACATAATGCTAAACTTGAAAAAAACGATGCTAAAGAACCAGAAATAGATTTCTTTGTCACAGATAATTCATTCTCTTTGACACCACTAAAATAAGCTACACATTTGCAACATTGGCCGTAAGCTAGAAATAATATAGAATTCTCGGCTATTTGTGCAACCACAGCTGGAATTGATCCTCTAAAAAATGGTTTCATATAGCCTTCTTTCCATAACATACGTGAACATGTTATTGTATTAATATATGTATTCGGTGATATTTGTAGTTTGACTTTCACTGTATCCATTGGTTGACCTGCTAATCCACAGGCTATTCCACCAATCGATCCTGATGTCAAGTCAATTATCATTTCTTTTAAACGATCATTCATAACTGTAATCTTATTCTCAACTTTTATTTGTGACTTTGATTCCATCTTTATTACAAAATGTTTTAAAATCCAAAAATTAAAATGTCTATTCTAAGAAAATAAAAGTTTGAAACATGTCTGAAGCTTTCCACATTTATTCTTTATTAGAAACTAAATGTATTATCAGCTTAGAAGTTCATAATTTGATGTAAAATAATTTAAAAAAATGATTTGCCAGACGATAAAAAAGTCATTTTAACTAATTTTCTAAGAAAGTCCCCATATGAAATCCGCCATATTGAAAGGAAAATACAAAAGAGCATTCACAGGTGACCAAAAAGCAGTATTGCAATACGGGGCGCAAGAAGGACAAGGGGAATATCAACCCCACAAAAGTAAAATTTATTTTGAAATTAATGAAATTGAAATACTAAAATGCGATTTGAAACTTTTGGAATTCAAGGCAACCTGTTGTGATAGGATGCATGCGAATAATTTTGTAAAATAACTAATGAAAGAAGATACATTCTTTTTTCAAGAACATTTGAGCAAAATCAAAGAGAAATAGTTGAGTTTGACGATTGTCAGTAGACTCCAACAAAATCAACTCAAATTTACATGATCTTATAACATAATTATAAATGTGTTTTGTTCATCATAAAAATTCTCAATAAAGTTTTGAAAAATTGAGACATTTTGGAAAAAACATTCTTGCATCCTGATGCATTGCAGTCCACGAACACTTTATGAACTTTATGAGTCATTCATAAATACTGTATTCATGCAGTTCTCATACTTTTGGTGTCCTGCTTTCTATGAACATTGTTATGGACATTATACAAGCACAATATTGTATATTTTGAATGAGACATTTTGTATTTCAGAAGTCTTGACAATTATCATATTCTTCAACCTCATGTGAATCATTTTAGGGTTTTGTTTTGAGAGTCTGGCTGTCCGACAGTCAACATGAACAAAATTTGGTTGAGGATACTACACCTTAAAATTAAAATATCTCAAATGACTGAGCTGTTTAATCACTCTTTCTATTTGCTATCATGAATTCAGCTACACAGTGCTTTGAAGCAGTGTTTTTTTTATTTGAAATATTTTTTTTACCACATGTTATTGTCAACGGTAGTACGCTGAACCTCCTTAAATAAATTTTTGGAACTTTTCTTGTTTTCATCAACAACAGTAAGAGTTCATTAACTTTATAAACATTCACAAATTGTTCATGAACACCTTATAAACAGTTCACAAGCAGTTCATGAACTCTAGCAACCTTCACAGATTGTTCACGAACACCTTATAAACAGTCCATGAGCAGTTCATGAATATTAAATAATCTGTTTTTCAAGGACTTGTCTGTAGAAAGTTCATGGAAATTATTTACCATTTAAAATTCATGAACTGTTTTCACTGGAGCAGTCTTCTTTCTTTCTTTTAACTCAAGGCATCATCGGTGGGGGGCTTGATCATCTGATTAGTATTGGAAAATGACAGTTGTCACTATACACTTGCCAAATCAACTCAATGTGGTGGCATGGCATACTAGCAGCGGTCTATATAACCGTGTACAAGTTCACAGTGGCATAACAAGAGTGACTTGCAATTGTTGTGAAGGTCGATTAGATGACAGCGTAGCTCAAAGGTTAGAGCACTGGACCAAACATTCCGACTCACACGCTTGTACATGCTTGCTTTTCACAAAAATTTCCCAGATTTTAGCTATTAGCATTGCAACGATTTGAGTAATAGATAAAATCAGTAGGTTACTGATAAAATTCCAATTGTGCTTCTTGGTTTCTAGTCTACCTGCTGTAAAACATAATTACAGTGAAACCTGTTTATAACAGCCAGCTACTAGAGGTAAATAAATTGACCACTAATGGACAAGTGGCCTTTATAGGCAGGTTTGATTCAATAGAAAATACTATCTTAGACATTGCAAGAGCGGCCATTATAGACAGGTGGCCACTGTATAGAGGTGACCGTTATAACAGTTTTGACTGTAGTTTCGTACCAAGTTACACAAGTCAAGCAAAATGATGGAAATTAATGCCAAAATGCCAATCATCCCAGTGAATAAATTATGCTTAGCATAGAATGCATACATTAATGTGACGGTCAGATAGGGCAGTCAAAACATTGAATATAAAGTAAAATGGCAACAATTAATTCAATCAAAGTAAATTAACAAATTATGTCACATTATCTATATTTGATAATTTACTATCAGACTGGAAATCGTGAAATTACAATTATATGCCCCCAGTATTTCAAGGGTTTGAGGTTTGAAGTGTAACACTATATATAACGCTAGATATAACAACTATATAGTAGTTTCTTCACAATACACTCACCTTAAATATCAAAGACAGGACCACAACTCATATCACCTTGTATATAACATATTACATAACATGAAGCTCTCCATTTTGTACACTTTTATCAAAATAAAATTCAACAATTCAATGCCAACGCCACCTTCAATCGGACGTTACCGTATGAGGTTTATTTCATCTCATCTCATACTTTTCAAATTTATATGTATAAAGATTCATGTATTATTATATTACATTATATGTATTATATATAATATAATTATTCAAATTTTCAAAAGTACCCATGCAAAATACAGTTTTGGAGTTCATGAATAGCTCATGAAAATCAGGGCCGTTTAACGTTCATGAACTGTTCATAAACTGCTCATGAACTCATGAACTGTTTTTCTCAGAGATTCATATAAACGTAGTACATTCATTGTTTACAGTTAGAGTTATTAAATAATACCAGTATAGAAATTACCGTTATTAAATCAATACTCAAATATATAATAAAATTGAATTAGTAATAAAAAAGAAATATTTGCATCTATATCTAATCTAAAAATACATTATTTAGTTTTATTATGATATACTATTTGTTATTTATTAATTGTTATTTACATTACTTGATTTAGGTGTATCGTCAAGTTCATGGTAATCAAGGTATCGATAAGCAGCAATTGTGTTTGAGTTCATCTTTGGTATTCTTTTTAAACGTTCGTGTCGTAATCTTGTTAAAAGAAAATGAATCATAACCAATTATCCTTATTAGTATCCTATTTAAATAAGTGGAATAGTTATGACAACAAGTTTATAAACTTTCTTCTCTGAACTTCTTCAAAGTGAAGCCTTAACACGAGCCTCCTCCCCAATACTACTGGCTATGGGAGAATAAATCTCCCATCTCTAAAGCTAAAATCTCCAGCAAAACAAATTGCCAAGCACATGAACTGTTAATGAATTTAATGAATTATTAAAATACCTAAAAACATTACTGACATCGGAACGATGAAAATTAAGCGTGGAATTTCATGGCATTTTCAATGAATTTTATTAGCATTTCTCACACTTTAATAATGTGAATATGGATATTTTCGAGGTTTTCAAATTTTCCATCGCTTGAAAATTGTGTTTTTCACTTTTCTACATTTTTATGGTGTCTTCACAACACTTTCATGGCATTTGGTGTTGGTAGTGCAAACACTTCATTAAAATTACATGGCCTGTTTTCAAGCACTTTTTAAAGATTAATGAACTTGTTCATGAAAACAGGGCCATTTAACGCTCATGAGCATAACACTTTCACAGGTTAGAGCATATAAATCATCTAAGCTATCACCTACACCACTTTTTATATCTATTTGTTTGGTTGCACTGTAGGAAGAAAATACCAGAGCCATCTATTTACAAGAGTTGAGACACGCTTTCATGTGCCGCTATCGTCTCCAATTGGACAGATGCCAGTCACGTGATTTTTGGACGCCATCTTTGTTCTTTCAGAAACAGGTTGTCGATCATTTCAAGTGAAACGCGCGAAAAAATACAATCCAATATGGCTGAAAAAAACACACAACATTCTCCTGCACATGCGCACTGTTAAAAACGTGCTCGGGTCCAGGCAAAAAGATACAAAAATGGCAGAAGTGTCCCAACTCTTGTAAATAGATGGCTCTGGAAAATACCAGATGCAATAAATGAGGACTGCTGCTGTGACTGCCAGTCAAAGGCACATTTCGAGACAATATTATTATTACAGACACAACTGCATTGGAATTGTTATTGCAGATTCTTATACATTTGTAACTGTTATAAATTCTATTTTCTTGATAAAAAAGAATTATTGAAATATACATCATATTGTACCTTTTACCAGAGAAAAGTCGCGCTGGATTAGAATTTAGTAAATTCTGGACAATATCATCATTTTCTGGTCTGTAAATACAAATGATAGTACAGTTATATTAGGATCAGGCATACCAACACAAAGTTGGTCGCTTGATCAGCCACCTGGGGTTAAGAACAAGAAATATTTGTACATGTACAGTCCCGTGAAAAAAAGCTCCAAGATTATCGGGTTCTGAATAAATGATGATGATGATGATGATGATGATGATGATGATGATGATGATGTTTCTTTGTTTGTTTTGATTTAATACCAATATACCAGTTTACATAGATACAGGTGTGTGGTAAGTATTATTTAATATTATTATGTTGTTATTCGATATTTGTATATATAAATATATTTTTATTTTTTATTTTTTTATTTAGCATAGTTGTTATAGGAACCTATTTATCCCTGTTGCTTCTAAATAACAACATATTAAGATAATATTGATTCACTATATAGTTATAAAATTATCAAAACATGTGTCATTCTATTATTCACTATTGCAAATTATTATAGCGTTTCTGCAAAGATTCGTAAAGAAATCTTCCCAACAGTTTCTTTGTTTGTAACTCTGTTTGGAAAAAGAGCAGTTCCAATTTCTCTGTATCCGAGAATACCTGAAAGTTGTTATGCAACTTTTCTATTTTATTAAAAAAACGCTACCCTCAAGTTACTATTTATATTACAGTTAAAGAGCAGATGTATCTCATCGTCGATACTGTCACTATCGCAATGGGGACATAGCCGGTCCTCGTAGGGAATGTTAGAGTATCGTCCGGTCTGTACTCCGAGCTTATGAGCACTGATTCTGATCTGAGTTATTGCTATCCTAGACTTTTTGTGTGGAAGTAGCAAATAATTTTCAAATTCAAATTTATGTTTGATTGTTTTGTAGAATTTCAATTGGTTCGATTGGCCTGGAGTGTTAGAGTTTAGATTAGTTTGCTCAAAGTTAATTTTGTATTCGTTATTTAATTGATCTTTTATAGAGTTGATTAGTTTTATTTGATCAGATTTTTGATTTGTTTCTTTAGAGATCAAAAGTTGTAAATTGATTCCTATTTCGGACAAATGATGTGTAACTTTACCCAGCCATGAAGTTGATGAACTGTTGACGATTTGTTCACCAAATGCCTTGTATAGTAAACTACTTTTTTTGAAGTTAATCATTCTGACAAGGAATTTGATCATATTAATTTTAACGTCAATCTGTAGAGGGATGATCCCCAATTCCGCTCTAACAGCTATCTTACTGGAATTCTTTCTAACATTTAGTATTTTCCGCATAATATCTCGCTGTACAGTTTCTATTTGGTTATTTTCAATGTGAGTAACAGAATCACCCCAAACATCACTAGCATAGAGAAGTATGGGTTTTATCATGGTAGTAAACATTGTTTTGTGAATTGCGACATAGCTGGTTGACGACCGCCCCATAGAGCGCTGTGTTATTGCCCATGCTTTTTCGGCTTTTGTGCAAAGTTGCTTAATACCAAAACATTGTTTTGAGGAGCAATGAAACGAAAAACCTAGATATTTGTAATTTTCGACCATTTCGATGGTGATGACGATGATGATGATGATGATGATGATGATGATGATGATGATGATGATGATGATGATGATGATGATGATGATGATGATGATGATGATGATGATGATGATGATGATGGTGATGATGTGTCACAACCCATCCTTGTTGAACACAATAAATGTATAACTATTTCTTTGATTATCTCAAGTGAAAATTTAACCTTACCTATCCAAAGATCTGTTTTCTGTTACATTGGTATTATTTGCTGTAGATTCTGGCACAATTTGATTGTCATTGAGGATTATCTAAATCATAATCAATAGCGAAAACCAATGTAATATTATGCTCAATCTGGTCTGATCATAGGCCCTGCAAAAAACAGTTCAGCAGTTCATGAAAAGTTCATGAATAGTTCATGAGCTTCAAATGGCTCCAACTTTCCTGAACTGTTCGTGAATTGTTCATGAGCCCTCACAGACAGTTCATGGAAATTTGGGGCCATTTAAAGTTCATGAACTGTTCATGAACTGTTTTCCGCATGGGTATCGCTCTACCGAAGGTGCCTGTACCACTTTATTTCTGAGTGGCTCTTTTTGCTAAAAAGAAATTGTTGTAAATTGTCTTTACTGATCACGACCACAACGTTGCAGATCAATTTCAAGAGATTTTATGCCAGATAGGTCTTGATTGTCAATTTCCAGTGATATTAATCAAATATCAGCATTGAAATTGTTCAAGAAAAAATTGAAAAAACATTTACAGTAAAACAATGTGATGTGAAAAACAATAGAATCTTTATCAGTAAATGCAACAATAGTTCAGTTATTTCTTAATTCTTTTCATTTTATACAGTCTTGTAAATGTTCTTAAATAAGATTGTTAGTGCAACCTTAGATAGATCTCAAAATGTATTCCTAATGTATTTCATTTTGTGTCAGTGCTGTCAAAAGAAGCATCACGCTTACCGGCTTCTGAACAAACATAACAAACATAACAAACAAACAAACAAACAGCAATGCACCTCAGGTACTCACAATACAATTCCCTCTGGGTCATTCCATCTGCCATCGGAAGACAGTACTCATTTGATGTTTTAGATAAACTCAAGGCTGACCCTTGCAAATATAATTGTCGATTTCATAAACAGTTCATGAACTTATCATGAACTCCAGAACTGTTTTTCGCAAAGGGGTTGACCTATTGGGGGGAATTTGAACAACATTCAACCAGACATCTGAGGTCTGAAGTCTGATGATTCTGCCATCTGAGCTATCCTCCCTACCATGTGGATCATGCATGTACATTTCCATAATTCACTTACATTGTTATTGTCTTCAATTAAGCTTATATACTCCTCTTGTTTTTCATTGTCATCAAACACAGGGACTTCACAATCAATCCCCATAGCATCAATTTCATTGCTTAATGAACTTGTTGATGATATTTGTTCATAACATTGACGATTTGGTAAACTCATTGGATCCATTAACACATCAAAAGGTACCATTGGGTGTTGATATGAACTGGGAAGATTAATATCCCACAGTTTTGGTTGACCAAATGTACCTGTCAAAAGAAGATCATTGTTAAATGTTGAATGTGTATAATAGCTAGAGAGTTCACAGGAAATAGAAGTTCATTGAAGACTTATAAAACCTTTTATAAGGTGTTCAAGTAATGATCATAAGCAATTCATGCTATTCATCAATGGTTCATCATGGAGTTATGAACAGTTCATGAACTCAATGTCACAACGCGACTTATACCAATGTATATATAGTTGTAGTTGTGAGATAAAAGTAAGTAAACGAATAAATGATATACTATGAAGTTAAAGAACTTATTTAATATAACATTTATCTAAAACACGACTGTTTGTTACTCAGCTATACAAAATCTAATCAAAACAATATTTCAACTGTTTTATAACTTATAACGATATCCGTTGTAATATTGATCTAGATGATCAATATTGTAAACAAACTTATTAACTATCATTAACTATTAACTATCATTAATTGTACTAGTGACATTCGTCCCTTCTTTAAAGAAGTATGCTTTATATAAAACTATAAAATATTTAACATATGAAACTTATCAAGCCACGTTATAGATTCTAAACAAAATATATTTAGCAATATATGATGTGGATTAATAATTTCTTAATAACTTAATTAATGATCACACATAAAATACTATTTGATGATAATTGATAAATCAATTTAAATTTTTAACATATATTATTTGCTTATAACAAATAATCATAATGACCAATTGTAGTATTTCTCTGGTAAACAACCCTATCAACTTTTAACCATAAATCTATAAATTCCATACACTCTTAACCATAACAATGAAGCAGTACTGTGTAAACTCCATAATATACAATAGATATAAATTCTTTGGCAATCAAATATAAAATATCATAATTTTTTTTAAATATGTAATAAATCCAATGATCCAAATAAATAATATCTTTTAACATGATAGTGATAAAATCTTTGTAAAGATGTACTAAACCAGAATTATAAATAGCTTTTATTAAACCAAGATTGGCTGTGAAAATCTAGGAACCAAGTAATAATACGATGAATACGATGTAATATAGCAAGGGTAAGGCGTTGTTGAAGGCATCATGGGTAAATAAGATGGATATGGTGCATACGTATGATGTAATACATTTGGATGTGCGTAAATGCTTTGAGGCGTCTGATGTAATTGAGTTGGATGAATATTGCAGATAGTTGGATTACCTAGCTCATTATATGTAAACACTTGTCTAGGTCTTAATGTACGTCTAGGGCGGTTAGTGGACTGAGGTGAATTGTCTTCTTCTCTTTCCTCTGCTATTTCTTCTTCTTCTTCTTCTTCTTCTTCTTCTACTAATTCTTCTTCTTCCATTTCTCTGGGATGGGTATCTTCGAATACATCTTCTGGTTGCAATACTCCATAATCAATTGTATCTGTACAATTTGGAGTTGCCGCATCATCATCTTGTTGATAAACAATTAATTCATCTGGTACTTCATCTTCATCTTCATCTTCGACATCAGCCAATTGTTCCCTATCTTCATTGTCATAAAAAATATTGTTTTGATGTCTGTTGTCTAGAGGTACATTCTGTTTTTTCGCATCAGCCTCTTTTGTACCCAGAACTTTGGATTCCGAAGGTAATTGATCACATGGATACAGTAGATTGCGATGCAGTACCCTTTCTCTCCCAACTTGATCCTCACGACATACTTTATAAACAAGACCAGAATCTCCAATGACAGAGATTACTTCATATACATGTGGTTCCCAATATGAGCGCAATTTGCCAGGGCCTGAATGTGGAGTAACATTTTTCACCAAAATTCTATCTCCAGGCTCAAGTGATGCAGCTAGTCTACCACTGTTGCGACGATCTCTATCTTTGCTTTTTCTTGACGCTGTACGCTGTCCAGCTATTTGATATGCATCAGACATGGCAGACGCCCATGTTTTTACGTAATCTTTATACGACTTCGTCTTAGGCGTGTAAGTTGAAAATATCTCATCGATTGGTAGACGCGGCGATCTTCCAAACATCAAGAAATAAGGTGAATAATTGGTTATGCTATGTTGCGTACAATTGTAGGCATGAATCAGCTTATTTAAATGATCTTTCCAATGAGACTTTTGATTTTCTTCCAATGTTCGTAGCAAAGCAAGAATTGTCCCATTCATTCTCTCGCATTGGCCATTAGACTGTGGATGATAAGGTGTAGTCCGACATTTCTTAATGCCATACAACTTGTTTAGTTCTGCAAATAGAGAATTTTCAAACTCTTTTCCTTGGTCGTGTAATAGTTTCTGAGGAATGCCAAATCGTGGTACAAACTCATTGTATAACTTCTGAGCAGCTGTCTTTGCAGATTTATTTCTGGTCGGATACGCTTGAAGAAAACGAGTAAAATGATCAACAATAGTGAGAATGTACTCATAGCCACCAGAACTAGTTTCGAGGTGTACAAAGTCTATGGAGATCAGTTCCAATGGAGCGGATGTTAAGATTGAATCAATGGGAGCAGGTCGTAATGCTGCTGGTCGACGTTGTTTGATACAGGTGCATACATTTGTAATATAATTCTCAATGTCGGAACTCATGTAAGGCCAGAAGAAGCGATCTCGGATTAAATTCAATGTTCGTTCAACACCTAGGTGTCCCATATCGTTATGTAGTTCGTGATACACAAATGGACGAAGAATCTCAGGAATAACAATTTGTGCTTTGGTACTTGTGCGGCGACAAAGCAGGCCACGCTCATCAATAAACAGAAGGTTCCATTCATGTAGAAGCTTCAAAGTAATTTTATTGTATTTTTTAATTTCTTCAGTTGAAGGTCTTTGGTCTTTTAGTAGATGTCCAAGGACGAGAGCAAGGGAGGAATCTTCTTGCTGACAGCGTTTAACATACAATAGATCATTGAGATTGCATCTTGTAGGACCAGAAGTTGGCTGAAGAGCATTTATCATGTACCATGCTTCGTCATCATTTGATTGTACAATATTACCTTGAAAGATTGCATTAAGCTCCAATCCATCAATAGTTGCATCATAGGAGTTCATAGATTGTTGAAGTTTTTCTGGATAACGTGATAAAAAATCGGCATCCACATTATGCTTTCCACTGCGGTAATGTATTGTAAACTTGAAATCAGCAAGTTCATTAACCCATCTTTGTCCTAGAGCTGAAAGCTTTGCAGTAGTTGTAACATAAGTGAGAGGGTTATTGTCAGTGAAAATTTTGAATGATGGAGAATAATACAGATACGAACGAAATTGTTCAGTTACAGCCCATTTTAAAGCCAGAAATTCGAGTTTAGAACTATGATAATTCCGCTCTGATCCTTGAAGTGAGCGACTGGCAAAAGCTACAACACGGAGCTTCTCATCTTGTTTTTGATATAGTATAGCACCTAAACCATGTTTGCTAGCATCAGTATGAACGATGAATGGCATAGAAAAGTCTGGGTAACATAATGTTGGTGCAGTTGTTATAGCTGTGACCAATGACTTGAGAGCATCTTGATGTTCTTTTAACCAGGTAATCAAGGCAGTAGATGGTAGTTGACCATTAAGATTTTTCTTTTTACTTTTCGTTTTTGTTGAGAATGATGGTTTATCAGATTTCCCAGTATGATCAAGCAGATGATTCTCCAGTAAGTGATAAAGGGGTTTGGCATGACTTGCAAAATTGGGAACAAATCTACGGAAATAGCCAAGAAAACCAAGAACTTTTCGTAAATCACCAACAGTGTTTGGATGACTTTCCAATAATTTCGTTACAGCAACAACATTATCTGGATCTAAACAATATCCGTCAGGTGTTATCTTACGTCCAAGGTATTTTACTTCTTGCTTAAATAAGTTGCATTTTGATGCTTTCAGTTTGATGCCATGAGAGCGAAGGCGTTCGAAGACTTGCTGCAAATGCTTTACATGCTCTTCGAATGAGTTAGAAAATACTAGAAGATCATCTAAATATGGTATGACAAAATCATCTCGCATTCCATCCAAACATTCTTCCATTAACCGTTGGAATTGTGCTGGTGCATTCATTAGACCAAAAGGGATGCGTACCCATTCGTATAGTCCCCAAGGTGTGCAAAATGCAGTCTTGTGTCTACTAGCTGGATGGATGAATGCTTGGTGATAGGCTTGGCTTTGATCAAGTAAGCTAAACCAACATTTTCCTCCGAGGCTGTCCAAAGCTTCTTGTATACGCGGCAACGGATGACTATCTTGAATCGTTTTGCTATTTAGTTGTCGAAAATCACAGCATAACCTGAGTTCTCCAGACTTTTTGCGAACTAGTACAATAGGAGATGAATATGCAGAATTTGATTTGGTAATAAGTTGACGATTTAATAAGTCTTGAATATATGCTTTGACATCAGGATACAATGGACGTGGAATGGAATTGTAGCGTTTCTGAACAGGTACTTCATTATTCAAGGGAATTTTCATTTGAACTTCAGGTACACAGCCAATATCACCAGAATGCTTTGAAAATGTTTCTCTTTCATTGCTCAGCATGGTCTTTGCAATAGTATACTGTTCAGCTGTAAGGTGAGACAAATCAACTGGTGGTACTTCTTGTCTGGGTGTCTCATTTGTAGCAGTGGTATTGATGACTTGGTTATCACAAATTTGAATTGCAGAAGTCGTTGAAGACTGGAGACACACTGGTATTGGTGTAACTGATGAGATTACATGTAACGATCCAAGCTCAATACGTGGCGTCAAGTG
The DNA here is from genome assembly GCA_916610825.1 of Haliclystus octoradiatus. NCBI lineage: Eukaryota > Metazoa > Cnidaria > Staurozoa > Stauromedusae > Haliclystidae > Haliclystus > Haliclystus octoradiatus. The sequence goes on from OU744448.1 coordinate 2,472,612, forward strand.
AGCAGCAGATGATGATGTATTGGTGATTGGAATATCAATATGACATGATGTTCCTGCTGGTAAAGTTAATAATGTCTCTGAAATTTCGAGTGCAGCAGGCCATGGACTCATAACATTTGGCTCAAATATAACAGGTATTCTGACGTTGGAAGGACTTGTCTGTACAGAACACGTTAGTATGTAATTTTGACCAGGATTGATTGTAGTAATATGATTGGGAGATCTTACATTGCATAATATATCAGTAACATCTGATTGAATCAAACTAATGACAGGCTGTACATCAGTGAGAAATGGCATGGCATTTTGTAAATTGATATCAGCAGGTCCGTATGTATTTCCTGGTTTCACTATCTCTTTGATTACATTATAGCCAAGAATTGGGTCTTGGAGCTGTTCTTGCGTTACTAAAAATGGTACCAAAATATTATTATTTGTACTCCAGTGTTTTAACTGAAATGAAAGTTCGATGTAACCTTTAAATGGAATATCAACACTGTTTGCAGATTTTAATACAAATTCCTGTTCTTCTTCAGGTAGTAGCTCTTTGATGTCTTTGATGGTCCAATCACGTAGATTATTATTTAACCAATGTTCAGAGATGAGAGATACTTGGGCACCAGTATCGTACAGACACTTTGTTGCGGTGTTATCCAATAGACAAGATATGAGACATTTTTCACCAATAAGTTTTATCAATTTTGTTTTTGGTGAAGTACACATGGGATTCACATATAAATCATGGTTTGTAGATAAACATTCTGATTGTAACGTATGTATAGCATTACATAGCACTTTATGCGTCGTCCAGTCTTTTGATTGACATTCAGTATTGCAATACTTAGTAACATGACAACCAGAACATTGCATCATTCTTGTACAAACAGCATTACATAAATGACATACATTCACAGGGGACATTTCTTCTGTTGGACCTACTGACCGTCCCTGGTCTGCAGGCCGTTGAAGTTTTCCGACCTCTTTCTACAGTACCTTGCAATGTGATTGTCTCCTCCACATTTACGGCAATGAGGACATTTATCTAGGCCAGAGGTTAAACAGTTTTGGCAAACAGGTAATCGTGGTTGGCTGTTCTGAGGTCTCCCAATGGCATTGAGATCTGCCTGGATTTTATTAACATTACTCTTTAATTCATTTATCGAGGAAACTTGAATTTGCAAGGTTTTGATTGCCTCAAGCAATGAAGACATGTCTGTATTTGAGGCTGATTCAGTTTGATCTGGTACTTTAACAGCATTAATTCTCTTTACGTGTTTCTGCTGTTGCCCAATTTTATTGTTTCTATTAGTTTCAGCTGCCATGATAGTTCGCATCTGAGTTATAAGAGTCACATCTGAAACTCCAGGCATTCGAAGAAATGGTCTAATTTGTATGCGTATATTTTCATACTCTTGCCGTATTCCACTTTCAATGGTGTCCATTGTCAGAGAATTCACTAAGTGATGATCACACTTCACACCACCTTCTTCCTCAGAGGCAAGGCATACTTTTGAACGCAATTCAAATGCTCTTAAAATAAATGCAAGAGGATCTTCATTTTCTTGTTGACGCATGCTGGTTAGTTCCTGGTAAAGTTCGATGGAAGATTTTTCTTGATAGTGTGATCGAACAATCTCCTTTAATCGTGGTAAAGTAATATCTGGTAATGTTTCTAAATATGAGCGTAGCTGTATTCCTGGTGTTATGGCACGAATTATAGCAGAAGTTACCTCACTATCAGTGTAACCACGTGCAAGTTGATCATTAATTTGGCGGATAAGGCCAACATAACTCAGCTTATCTTTTTGACCTGGATGGCCAATCTGACCAGACAATTTACACAAGTTCTGTACACGGTTCAAACTATAAATAATAGGATTTGTTGATGATGAACCAGTACTAGGAATTGAGTTAGGTAGTACGGTGGAAGTGGTAACTGTAGGTACAGGTGAATTGATGGATGACAGAATCGATTGGGTTGATAATGGTAATGATGAGGACAAAGGTAAAGCATCGGTAGACACAGTTATTGCAGTTATAGATGACTGAGCTACTGTTGTAATATTGACAGTTTCAGATGTAGCAACTGATGAAACATTAGTGGTACTGGTTTGAGATACAAATTCATCCGTGATAATTTTGAGCAAGTTAATATAAGCTGTGTAACGCTCAAGTTCATTCAAAGTGTCAAAGTAACGTCGTAATAATTTTATTATGTATATTTTAGATTTTCCCTCCCAATTCTCAGTAGGAATATAGAGTCCCTCTGCTACTGTAGTTAATTCAGCAGTAGTTAATCTCAGAAAAGCGGTTTCAACTTCAATTTCAACGTCATCGATCGGAATAGCAGACGCCATCTTTAAATTATACAAAATATCCAGTTGCTAATGGCGACAAGATGACAGGGCTGAGCTCCCTGTGGACACAGTGATATTGAATCTCAACAAAATGGCGAACGTAAAACGCAATATGTCAAGAAAACAACAGTTCAAGTTTTCAACAGTAAAAATAAAACGCTATTACAGACCACAATTCACAAATATATGAGAAGTGATGTCAACTAATAGACAAGTAAAAAATTGTTAATTAAATGGAGTTTAAAACAAGATAGATCTCACCGATCTTTGGTTGAATATACTTTGTTGTGTTGGTCGTTCGTCTCGTCTTTTCTCAGCGGTGAATAAAGTTCGATTAATCGGGCTCCAATTGTCACAACGCGACTTATACCAATGTATATATAGTTGTAGTTGTGAGATAAAAGTAAGTAAACGAATAAATGATATACTATGAAGTTAAAGAACTTATTTAATATAACATTTATCTAAAACACGACTGTTTGTTACTGTAGGAACCTTCCCGAACCCTCTTGACATTCTAGAACATAGGATAACCTACATGACTCATATAATGACAACGCATGATCTATAATGACAACGCACAATCTAGAAGTTTCTAGCTTTCTTTTAAAACACTATAAATACAGCAAATGTAGAATATTATCTTATTATCTTTAAACTAACTTACTATCAACATATCAACTTGGAATTACTATTATTATTCATCAATATTTGGTTTTGCACATGAGAGGTTGATAATTATTACCAGGTTGCTTTTAAGCGATGTTTAAATTAATTAGATCTCATGTATGATTGAAGTATAGTTAATCAAAAATTAGATAGATATTTAATGAAACATGTATAGCACAGACATCTATGATGTCTATGTGCAGGTGGTGACTTCTCAAAGGTACACTTTCTGATCACGTAATACTCTAGACGTTTAGGAGCACGCAATTGAATATCTGTAGCAAATTATTGATACGACAAAAGGTTATGCAAATTCAACATTTCACAACCTTCAAAAGGGACTGCCTAAAAGGGTGACCATGACCATGACCGTGACCGGTCACGTATGTCTAAAAGGGTGACCGATCGTGACTTTTAGAAAAAGGCAAAAAGAAGATAGAAATAAGACATTGGGCATAACAAACACAGCCTGGCCAATTTATATGGCTAAATGCAATCCAATTCTTTACTTGTTAAAGAAATTTAAGAGTTGATTTTGTCGTGTTGAGTCAATAACAAACTGGGAATTTCTGATAGGCGTCTAAACCGATGACTAACCCACGCTGTGACGGGACAATAGAAAGTATGCTTAGAAGTGACAAAGTTTCAAACTGCGAACGTTAAACTTCAATGTTCAACGTTCGCACCTTCTTCTAAAAAAGTCCAAAACGAGACGGTAGTCTTGACGGCGGGCTAAACTTCAACGTTCACACCTCAAATTTCTAAAGTTCAACGTTCACACTTTTCTGCCTTGAAATTCACAACGAGGCACAGCAACAAGGGAACGAGTTTATTCATAAAAATCATTAATGAATAAATATGATCGAAAGTGATCTGCGAAATAAAAACAGCGAAAATAAAATAAAATAATTTCAGCTTCAAATAGTCTGTAAAATAAAAATACTTCGCATATCACTATCAGTAAAGTATCGAACAAGAACAAGTGCTGTACAGGTGCAACTTGAGGTTCATTCCCGCTTAAAAATTCTAAGAAATAATGAACTTTAAAATAAACGTATTCGAAATTATTTGAATATTATTAAGTTTCTTCAGGAATGACGTCATGATTTTCTCGAGAAAGGGACAACCTTTCCCTACAGCGGTTTTTCTTCAAGTTTAAAAAATTAATACATGTGTGACATTGCGTGTATGTAGTTCCGACAGGGGTCTATATAGCACTCTTTCCCCTCCTTCTAGTCTCACTGGATTTCTGATAAAGAAACGTGCATGCTGGGCGTGTATATTTACCATTGAATTGTATATTGTAGATACAGTATACCATTACTTTCGATAGTTCTTGAATAAGTGGAAATTACTCTAAGCGTCTACTATATATATATATGTATCCACGAATTTGAGTGTATGGACCGATCTGTTGATTTAGCATGACTAATAAACTATAGGCAGTTATAAATTCTAATTGATAATTTCATGCATACAACTAATCTGAAATTTGAGCTTACTAATCATTTTAAAAAACTACAATAATTTAATTGAAAAAACACTAATTAAGATGTATTTATTGTATAAATGAAACAAAGATTAGTCAAGTTTTACCGTGACTCTGAGTTTCGCGCTTGTACGCTCTCCAGACGGAATTTATTCTAATGTAAAACATAACCAGTAACTCTCTTTATATACATGTATGAAAAATTATATTATTGATTTACACTTAGCTATATTGTATTCAATGTATTTACTTTGTATGTGTTTCCTTAAAGTTTCGCAGGTAATATTTATTTTCGTGGTGGCACTTCTTATTTATTGTATGATTATGTATATACGGTAGTATAGTTCTAGATATCGGATTAAGCTTTTAAAAAATACAAAGCATAATTCGGTATTTTGCCTACTAAAAACTGTTTAGTAAATGTTCTAAATCTACGGCCACTCCACGACCCATCGTAGTAATATATTACTCCATCTTTCCTCAATACAGCTGTGAAATGCTTGCCTTCAAAGAGGGCGTTGCTGTTTCTGGCTCAAAACTATTGCCACTAAATAACGTTAACGATTTGGGTAAATTCAGGATCGATGCTGGATCATTACAATTCAACTGGATAGGCAGGATCCATGCCTCCATGGATGATTTGCAGTAAAATAGCCATGAGTCAAATCCATTGGCAAATTGCAGTCTTTGCATGATGTAATTTTAAATCAGATTTCAAAGCATTCTCCATATCTTGCGAGGAACGACATCGTACATCGTCTGCTTCGACTGATATAGCGAATGTTAGATCCAATTCTCGGGGGAGGGGGGGGGTAATTCCCACATGACTGCTAGACGCTCCACTCTTTTTAGTTCCATATTCCAGCTGAGAAAATACTTCTTTGGGTATCGCGTTTCAAGTTTTTGAACTTTTGGGTATCCTATTTTTGACTTCTTCAAAATTTTTTGGGTATTATTTTAAAGTTTTGAAACTTTTTGGGTAGCATCAACATAGACTTCACTTTTTTCCAAAGTGGTACACCCCGTTCCGACTAAAGAGCTGGAGTTACTCCCCTCCGGATCCAAGTTCGAAGTGGAAGGACAGTCCCATATTTTAAAGTTAGAATTTTTCAGGGATAAAAGATATCATTATATACTGATGAGCCGTGCACTCTTCATACCGAATGGCAGGGGACCTATGGTAGATCAATGGATTATTTTCAAAGCGAATAAGAAGAGTAATGTGACAGAAAAGGTAAATATTGAGTATACATTGTATCGCGACGGGAAAGTGATCACCGATGATGATGGTAAAGATTGTAGTTTAATTGCTTCAAGTAGTGAAGGGGTGTACCACTGCCGCGTCTCGTGCAGGGATTCAACTTTGGAATCATCGAAAGTAACAGTTAGTTCAAGGACAATGAGACGTGTTCTATGTGTTTTCTTTTTTTTAACGTTGTAATATTAAATAATTCTTATATTTGGTTCATATATCTATAAACATGTTACTGTAAATTATGTGTCTTCAAATTTGTTATTTTCAGCCTATACCATAGGGGGACAGGGGGACTATAACACCCCCATTCGAGGATACCCAGTCGTGGACAGGCATACTTGAATTTAGGCACACTTGATGGCATTGACTGGTGCATATTTTTATTGAAAGTACAGTAAAATCAACAACTATCTTCAAAACTTCGCGATGTTTTGCATCGTTATATTCATCCTAAAATGGCTCAAATTTTGACTCAAAATCTTTATTACGGGGCTATGACATCCCACAGCCTATTTTAAGAGAAGTACTCCCCGGGTACTGAGGTACTGACAGCATGACAAGTAAGTCTACTACAGTGTCAGTTAAACGTAATTGTAACCGGGTAATCGGGTATACTCTTATAATAAACCGTCTGAAGAGCGTATTTACGCGATCGTATTTACTTATTACGTATTACGCGATTTACGTATTAAACTTGTGATCTTTGATCTATTAATTTATACTGGGAAGCATTTACACGGAATAACATAATTAAGTTGATCAAATCGTTCTTCAAATATCTATACAGTAGTGTTATTTATAAATCATTCTTATTCAAGTCCTGAATAAATGATGATGATGATGATATTGCTCTGCTTTTTGATGTTTTGCTCATGCATTTTATTTACTAACAAATTAACATTCAATCGAGAATCAATCCTGAATGAATGAAATCAGCCACAGCTTTTAATTGAGATACATACATTTAATTTATCTGAAGCATACAGAGCACTTTCGCTAATACTTATTTCATTTTATTTTATTTTCGCTGTTTTTATTTCGCAGAGCACTTTCGATCATATTTATTCATTAATGATTTTTATGAATAAACTCGTTCCCTTGTTGCTGTGCCTCGTTGTGAATTTCAAGGCAGAAAAGTGTGAACGTTGAACTTTAGAAATTTGAGGTGTGAACGTTGAAGTTTAGCCCGCCGTCAAGACTACCGTCTCGTTTTGGACTTTTTTAGAAGAAGGTGCGAACGTTGAACATTGAAGTTTAACGTTCGCAGTTTGAAACTTTGTCACTTCTAAGCATACTTTCTATTGTCCCGTCACAGCGTGGGTTAGTCATCGGTTTAGACGCCTATCAGAAATTCCCAGTTTGTTATTGACTCAACACGACAAAATCAACTCTTGAATTTCTTTAACAAGTAAAGAATTGGATTGCATTTAGCCATATAAATTGGCCAGGCTGTGTTTGTTATGCCCAATGTCTTATTTCTATCTTCTTTTTGCCTTTTTCTAAAAGTCACGATCGGTCACCCTTTTAGGCATACGTGACCGGTCACGGTCATAGTCATGGTCACCCTTTTAGGCAGTCCCCCTTCAAAATTCCCTTGTGAACATAGTTCATGATCAGTTCATCATGCCATTTAATGTCCATGAGCTTTTTTTTATTTTTTTTTTATCATTTTTCCACAAACCGGGTAAGCTTGTAGCTTTTTTTCACCGGGGTGGTTGGTAAATTTGTTAATATATTGAAGCTTGTGTGCGTTTAATAGCCGGATGCCCTTTCTGACGCCAACCTATAGTGCTCCGGACAGGGATTGAACCCGAGACCCTGCGGGCTGTGGTCCAATGCCCTAGCCACTACACCAAGGCCGCACTGTTCATTTACAGCGCAGGAGGTTCATAAAAAGTTCATGAATTCAAGAAACTTTTGCATAGGGATATTTCTTACCAATAAAATGGCCGTCAAAAGTGAACAGCCTTGCAGTATAATCAACTGCTGTTGTTATGATTACATTGTATTCGTTAGCGAATTCCAATCTGAAATTAAAAAATTAAAACTCAATTTAATTGTTTGCTTGTTCGATTTAATTCACACATAATTTGAAAAGCTAAATATATACAAAAAATAGTTAAAACAAGAACAAATAAATTAATGACTGAAATTGATTATTCCCTTACAAATCTTTTGCAAATAAATATAACACACTTCTCTATGGTGGCCCAATGTTCTCATTTTTTTTTCTCATTATTTTATAGTATTTTTATTTCTCATTTTTGGTATTTTTATTTCTTATTTTCGCGGTGTCGCGGCTGAGATCTAAGGAGCGTTTAACATCATTGCTCTTAACGAAAAGAGCCACTCTTCTAGAAATAGATGAGTGGTACGGGTGCCTTCGGTAGGGCGACACCGTCCACATTACATTTTTTATTTTATTTCTATTTCTATCGTTTTTTGTTGACATATACTATGAGAACGATGGGCCACCATACTTCTCAATTAAATTAAAGTACGCGCAAACAAATATAAATGGCCGATAAGAGAAAGAATGATTTGAATAGGATATATTTGATTATGTAACAACGAAGAAGAATGAGTTCTCGCTTCTTCTTATACGATCTTGACACACTTTTTTGAATTTGCCCGTACTGACATCATTATATTTTTTGAAAATGACATCATTTGGGAAGCGTGCCATTCATTAACTGAGCCAATGTGAGTGGAGTTAAACAGCTCAATGTTCCTAAATCATTCATGAGGGTTCATAAACAAAATGCTTAATTTTTTATAATCGTTCATTGTGTGCCTGCAGATCACTACAATTTGCTCTACGTGTGTCGTGTTCGCAATCAACTGCGTCTACCACTATGAAAACAGTTCATGAACGCTACATCACCAAATTTTCATGAAAAACTCTATGGAAAACAGACTGCTTCACATTTAGGAACAGTTCAAGAGGTTTATGAACACAACAGGTATTTGCATACGGGTTATAGCACAGCACACAATCATTCAAATTACAACATTATATCAATCATTTCTATCACATAAATTAATTGATTGTTCAGCTGACGATTGTACATTGTGATGATTTCTTAACAACCAAATCACAACCAAATGTTACATTGAATATATTCAAATTCATACTTACGATGTTATAATTTGGATATGGGCTCGCCATGAATGAATGACTACAACAAATCAACAAAAACAGATGTATATTTATTGGACACTCAGTCAGTCAACCAATCAGCTTGCTAGGAATCATTCCATTGTTATACCGTAGAATCTTCTTTGAATTATACAAGAATGTCACCTGCCTCTCACTACCAACACCAAAACAATCATAACACCATGAAAATGTAAAAAAGTGAAAACCACAATTTTTTTCAAGCCATGAAAAAGTTTGAAAAACATGAAAATATTTATATTCGAAATATTAATATGTGAAAATGCCTTGAAAATGCAACGAAATTTTACAATTTTCAACATGGTTTTGGCTTCAATAGTGTCTAGTGATTAGTTAATACTGTACTTGACAATCCATTTGTTGGTCAGTATCTTCACAGTTTGATATACGACCTACTTTGAGGTGATTCTGGTTCTTTAACTGAAATTCCATATTCGCTGATATCATAACAGTTTATGAAACCTAGAAGCAATTATCAAAATGTGAAAATTAGTTACACGGAGTGAAGATGAAGTGAAATATCCAAGTTGCTGATTGGTTAATTGAAATGATAATCAATCATTTTTGTGATCCTGATTGTTGGCCGTCTTGGTGACTTTGTGAGTAGCTCATCAACTGTTCATAAAAGGTACATGAAGAATGATCATGGAAAATAAATCATTTATTTTACATTAGCTTTATGAATTGTTTATGAACGGTTAAATAATTGTTTACATAATATGAAGAAGTTTAGGAGCCGCTCATGAAGTCATTCTTTTTCACAGGTGATGTCCTCTGGCACGTGCCTAATGGTTTTGTGGTGCCTCATCAGGAGGATTAGCTCGGATGGCAGAGCAACCGAACTTAAAATCGTACCATAACTGATCGACTGTGGTTCAAATCCTTTGAAATTCAACTTAGCAAAGGATCCGGATGGAACGGTCCAGAGGAAATTGCAATATTAGTAGATGTGGCACATCGTTGTGCATTGACAATTGTGGCATATAATAATAATATTGCATATACATTTTACAGTCATTTATGACTGAAAGTCACCCCTTAAGCACAAGCCCTTGTTTATTGGGGGACATTAACACATTTACATACAAATTATGCTACAAACAATTAACATGTGTGCACTGACGAGAAATTGAACCCTGGCCTCCCGCACAGAGTGCAGACACTCTGCCACTGAGCTACCAGTGCATCACATATTTACCATGAGATCTGTCGAATTTGATCTGCAAAGTTGCAGCTGAGATCAGCAAAGAGCATTTAACGTTATTGAGCTTTAAGCAAAAAAGCCACTCCTCTAGAAATAGAGGGATGTACGAGTGCATTTGATAGGGCGAATACCGTCTCAATTACTACTACTACATCAGGGTGTCATACTTTCTATTGTAATATTGTCATGTTCTATTTAGAATCAGATGTTGCGTACCCAATGTATCACCAAGATATAATTTCGTTCCTTCGGCATTGCTGACCATAGCACTGATGAGACCTTTGTTTGACTGGAAGAAGAACAATAACACAGTTCATCATTGGACTGTATAATTGTGCACTTGTGCTTATGAGGTCACACTCTCGGTTATTGATTAACTGTAAAATCTTACATAATTATTATTAGTTACGGAATCTTGACAATAACGATAAGTCTTCCATGGGGTCTTGTAAACGTTAATTAATCAGCCCTCTAGGCCTACCATTTCTGAAGCACAAATTTAAAAATCCAAATGGCTTAACATTGTTTCCAAACCCGTTTCATTTTAGACATGGGTTACTGACAGCCTGTATTTTCTTCGTCTTTGCAGACATACTTACTATATTTCGAAACATCATGAGACAATCAGTAAGCTAAAAATCACTCACCTCAGAGGCTCGTATTCTTAGCTTGAGTCTGTCTCCCAACAATCATAATGTAATCAACATGATTATAAAACATGATGTCTCACTCTTGAAAATTCTGGGATCTAGGAATCTTGTGATCTAATTATTAAAAAGTCCCACTTCAAAATTTGACAAAAAATTACTCAAATCAGAGGCTCAAATCTGAAGACAAATATGTGATGGAAATGTTGTGAAAACAACATGAAAATGTAAAAGGTGAAAACCACAAATTCGTTAGGGGATGAAAAACCCATAACCATGAAAACATCCATATTCACAATATTAAAATGTGAAAACGACATAAAAACGTTGTGAATGCCTGTAAAACAGTTACATTTCCAATGCAAGTTTATCAAGAAATAGAAGACTTAAATGTAGTATTGATAATTGCATCAGTAAAAATATAATAAAGATTAAATCCATCATTATTTACCCCTTTGAAACATGCCATTTCAATTTCTTTGTAAACATTCCAGAAGTGGATCATGCCTAATAAACAAATTTAGAAAACCAAAATAATGAAATCCAAAGGTTTATTGTGCTACAGTATTGAAACCTGTATACAACAGCCAATTACTAGATGTTGAGAAATTGACAGCTTATAGAAATTAATCGCTTCCATTATGAAATTTCATAGTTACTTCCATCAATAATGTATGAAACATTCCTCTTTACATATAAGTTTTCCGAATTACAGTTAAGCCTGTTATAATGGCGACCTCTATAAAGCAGCCACCTGTCTACAGTGGTCACTCTCGTAATGTCTAAAATGGTACTTTCTATTGAATCAAACCTGTATATAAAGACCACCTGTCTTAAGTGGTCAATTTATCTACCTCTTGTAGCTGACTGTTATATACAGGTTTCACTGTATATCATTATTATTGTAATAAGAGACAACAGATGAGGCAAGCCTTTTTTCGGTTACTCGGAGTTTCATGTGTTTAATAGCGATCTTCAAGATGGTAAGCCTCATCTTTAGTCTCTGATCATAATTCTCTGTTTCAACCAACATGTATCTGAGTTTACACTCACTATAATTATATTTTTTAATATATTATCATTATTATTGTTATCCTTATAATTATCAATTTTATTGTATTTCAACATAATTTCTCCTGTTAATTTCTTCAAATAACATTTTGTTATCGAGTATATATTATTTTATTTACTAAAAATCATTAAATAAAAATATAAATAAACACATATGCCTCAATAAACAGGCAAATATTGCTTCTGGGGGTATCGCCAACCATGTAACAAAAAATTGTAACTATAAACAGAAATTTACAAAAGTAAAATTCCAGGCAGTTAAAAAAATATGCCTATGACATGCAGGTGGCTTTTATATACAGAGTCAATTCAATAGAAAATACTATGTTAGACATTGCAAGAGTGACCACTATAGACAGGTGACCGCTGTAGAGAGGTGACCGTTATAACAGGTCTCATGGTCTTGTTTGTTTTTGGATTGTTCCAACAAAATATCACATAATACACATTCATAATTATCCATAAAAAAGATAGAAACTAAGGTTACCTTTAGGACCATTTGATATTAGTGATGATTTTGTTTTGTCGTCACTTCTTGCTGCTAAGAAAACCAATTTGTCAACAGCCAGTTTGCCTTCAACTAATCAATAAAAATAATTTAAAACTTAAATCAATAAACTTTTACATCAGCATATCATTTCTTTAGCATGCAAAAGCATAATGTACAATAAGAACTGAAAACAGTTCAACGCTAAGTGTGAATCTGTAAATGGAATTATTTTACATTATTTCCTATTTGGGGAACTATTCCATACCGTTTTGCATAAATCACATCAACTAAAAATAAATAATATTTGTTATTGCAGCAGACAACTACTTGTATCCAAGCAATTAGTCGCCACCTGAGCTACTGTTCAATGAACGAGGAACTGATTTTGCTCTTTTAGCTAAGTCAAAATAAGTTAAACAATACGGTGTCAAATTCATCACATGATAAACATCTGAGTGCTCAAACTACCGAAGAAATTGATTATGCCTTTCGCAAATATTATAGACACATCCGAGGCCATGTTTTCAAAATGGCACATACGCAATTGAGAGATACATATAGAAGCAGAACATTTGTTATATATTTATATTAAAATAGAATAGTAGAAATATCAAGAACAACTCATGCGAAAAACAGTTCAGGAGTCCATGAACAGTTTATGAAAATTGGGGCCATTTGACGTTCATGAACCGCTCATGAACCGTTCACGAACTCTTGAACTGCTTTTCGCAGGAGAATACTTGGTAAATTTAATTTGATGAGCAATAGTCACATCAATCTGCCTTTAATCATCTGCAGATATCAATACCTTTGACGTTAAACTTGATATCAACACAATATAAACGTTTGGTCCATCAATAACATTTTAACCTTACCAACATACATTTTATATCTTTGTTGTTGATGGATGTATTGAATACTGTTCATTAAACTCATTAAATCTATCTGAATGGATTATGTTTAAAAATGTAATTAATACAACCCTATCCCTATATCAGATTTGTACTTACATCTTTCATCTTCTGACGCAGATGATAACAAAAGAGATTTTAAACGACAGAATAAATGACCAGATACCATATTCCAAATTATGATCTACATAAAAAAGACATCGTACAATATTCTCTGCGAAAAAAGTCGATGAGTTCATGAACAGTTCATAAAGGTTAAGTGGATCAAATTTCATGAATTGTTTATGAACGCCCCTCCATAAAACAGTACAGGATTTCATGAACATTAAAAGGCCCCAATTTCCATGAACAGTTCATATAAATTTGAGGCCATTTACGTTTATGAACTGTTCATGAGCTGTTCATGAACTCCTGGACTGCTTTTGGCAAGGACAGTTCATAAGAATTGGGGTCATTTAACATTCATGAACTGATCATAAACTGTTCATGAAATGATAGAACTCCTGAACTGTTTTTTTCACATGGGAATCTATGCGATACCATCCCTGCCAAAAATGTTCATGAGCTTTACAAGCATTCATGAAATGAATTGATTGGTAAAAGTTTGAATCAAATACAGTAAGAAATGACAGAGATGTCAATGTTTTAGCATGGCTATTCTGGTGCACATTCATTTTATTGAAACTCTCCCCTGTGAAAAACATTTCATGAGTTCACAAATAAACATAAAATTTTCCAAAAGTTCATGAACTGTTCAAGATCCCACAAGAAGATGTTTGTGAATTGTTCATGTACTTTGCTAGCCTGTGTACCAGCCCCGAGGTTTATTTCTAAAACCATAGGGTCTATGAATCTATGTGTGATTCTCAGCCCATTGAAAATAGCACCTATATAAATTTGGTAAATTATTCACACTTCAATTCACACACTGTCACAAAACATCAATTGTCATAAAATCACAACTCTTCGTCAGACACATCATAGTTATCAGCTGCGACAATGATCTTAATGATAAGACAACGTAATGCATAAATTATATCCCAAACTCATGGGAACTTGTTCGGCTGAAATCACACATGAGTTCACAGACCCTATGGTTTCAGAAAAATCTAGGGGCTAGTACGCAGGCTAGAAATTTGCATGAAATGCTGATGAACTCATGGATATGTCAATGACGCTTTTACACTTTTGGGATGACAGCGTTTTTAATTGAAGGTTGGTGATTTGGCGTCATAACTCTTGACCAATCAGATTGGTCAAATTAATTTCTTTATTATGCAAAAAAAAATATGTTATACCTCTCCATCATAGCTAGATGTAGCTAATAAGTTTGGTGGACAAAATGCAACAGACAGAACATCTTCTTTATGACCATCAGTCTAAAAAACCAAGATAATAATCAATAGAAGTATGATCCAAGTAATTTCTTTTATCAAACGGAACTTATAATACAGTGTAACCCGCTTATGTGCACTTCGAATAAGAGAAATTCCCGCTTATCTGCAGCCTGGCATTGAAACCCGTTAAACAATTTTCTGGTCAAGTCCAGGGTAAACAATTTCGAATAACTGCAAATTCGGATAAATGCAATGAAAACCGTTGGTAATTTGACTTGCACTAAAGCGGGTTACACTGTACATATTGTATGCTAAAATATTTAAAGTATGTTTATGTTATTGATGTATTTTTACTTCTTTTACGAATAATTTAATCAATAAGTTAATTTAATCAATTAGCTTATTTAATCAATTAGCAAATTAATTGTATTTCATTGTAAAGTTTGTACTACTCAGTTTGAAATGCTGTTGTTATTATATATTATAAAAGTAGATACATCACTATGTTTGTCAGATTCCTGAAAGTGTTATAAAGAGACAGGATTGTACACCTTAACTCAGCTTGTGTGTTTTCTGAGTGGTGCTTGGTTTTATTTGTGTCTTTCAACTTTAATCTTCTAAATAAACTTACACATATAATCAGAAATCCAATACTATAACGAGTAAATAGATAGTTCATGAGCTCAGCTAATGTTTTTGCTGGGTAGTAGACAATAGATGTCTGTATTATTTTACTTGCTGCATGAACCTAAATCTCACCTAGCAAAATTACTGTATTGTTTAATACACTACCAACACCGAAACCATGAAAACACCATGAAAATGTAAAAATGTGAAAGACACACATTTCTTAGGCCGTTTAAAAAGATTGAAAACCTTGAAAACATCCATCTAATGATATTAAAATGTAAAAATGCCATGAAAATACCATGAAACGCCATGAAGTTCCACGATTTTTATGGTTTGGTGTTACTAAGTGATAAATAAATGACTTTACTGCTTTATGTACTTTATGTAACACTTACAATATCATCATTCCATCTTAGATGCGGTTTTTGAATATGATGAAAATCCAATTGGTCATCCTATTCAAAAAGAAGACGATTTGAAATCAGTAATTATCATTCCTCAATCTTTTACACTATAAACAGCAATAATTAACAGTTGTTGATCGATGAAATGACAAAAACCGAGTGATAATGATTCACAGGTCCACCGAGATCATTGTTCTCTAATTCCTAAATAGCCTCAAATGAAATTAGAGAATACAACATACATTTGATGATGATCTGATCATACAACAACAATTTTATCACTAAAACCTTAGCACTTCATTCTACTCAAAATTTATTATGATCAGATAATTGTCTATAAATATCTATTATGCCGATAGCGATATTCTACATTCCTGAGAACAGCCTCTGCAAAAACAGTTCAGGAGTCCAGGAACAGTTCATGAACAGTTCATGAACATGGCTCCAATTTTCCTGAAATGTTCATAAACTGTTCATGAACTGTTCATGAACAGTTCGTGAACCCTCACAGACAGTTCATGAACCCTCACAGACAGTTCATGAACAGTTTATAAACAGTTCATGAAAATTTGGGGCCGTTTTACGTTCATGAACTGTTCATGAACTGTTCATGACCTCCTAAACTGTTTTCGCAGGGGAGCTATTGTTTTAGTCAATGATTGACTTGTCAATTTTTGATCAACTAGCTATAACGTGAAATTTAATATACTTTAATGCATCAAGAACTCAATAATTTGTTGCGCATTTCCGCCATAACCATTTCAAAAAACAAAGTGGTCAATACAGCATTAGAATCGACCACTGCTTTTCCAATCAAGTTTCTTGATTTTGATATTGATCCTTTTGGTTGATGGCTCATCAGAGGTGTCTTAAACAATTTTTTACACTGACTTTTCAGGGTGACACAGACTAAAAATAATTTCAATTGCAGATTAACTTACAGAGAATATGCTCACTCTTCGATCCCATCCAACTGAAACAATATACCTGGAATAAAATGGAATAATAAAACATGGTACTCTCAATAACCACTTTATACTGTTTAATCCATCATGAAAAGTAATTTTCTTTTTGAAAGCATTCGTTGGTACAAACCTCACTGCATAAAACAGTTCATGAATTTTCCTTGAGGATTAAATGGCTCATTTCTTAAAAACCTGTCACGAGCTATTTATTAATATCTAGGAAGTTAATGTGAAGCAGGAAAACAGTCTATGCGTTGGAGTCGAACCCATGATCTCTCAATGAACCCACAAAATAATGTTTATGAGCCCACAACAAATAATTATGAAAAAAAATATGGATTTTTAAAATGGGCCAGTTCGTGAATTGTTTATAGACTTGTGCTTGTACTTTTCATGAATTTCATGAACCATCCAGGAAATGTCCATGAAGTTTGCAAACTGTTCATGAACTTGTGAATATTTTTTGAAGTGGCTGATATTTGAATGTCACCTTTTGTCTGTCTTGGCAAACGTGTTCAATTTCCTTGCCTAGCAATATTTTTTTCCCCAGCGAAATAATGTGTTGATATCACAAATTTCTCATGAACCGTTCATGAATGTTAAATGGCCTGTTTTTCATGGACATTTTAATGAGCTGTTCATAAAAAGTTTGTGAACAGTTCATGAAAACTGGTTCATTCAACATTCATGGACTATTCCATAGGGATACCTCTTATAATCCACAATGAAGTGGATTGCATTCCTTGATCTCTGGTAGTTATCTATCATAGAATATAATACAGTGTAACCCGCTTAAGTGCAATTCGGATAAGTGAAATTCCCGCTTATCTGCAACCTGAATCTGAAAACCTATAAACTATCTTCTGGTCAAATGTTTGCTTAGCAATTTCTGATAAGTGCAAATTCGGATAAATTGCAACTGAAGTCGTTGGCAATTCTTACTTTCACTTAAGCGAGGTTACACTATAAATAGCAAATAGAAGAAACAAAACTCACCTATTTTTATTTAACACAATATAAATTAAATCTGTTACTTCATATGATTTCTTATCTAAAAAAGAATCAACAAAGGATAATTTAGCATTTTGAATTTCAAATTGTAAAGTATATCACGGGTATAAAACAATAGCAGTCATATCAAGCAATTTCTATGCAACTAGTAATGTCTTATGTGCGTTGCTGTGTTAATTTTGGCTGAATTAAAACTACCTTTGACATGAAATGGAATTAGCGAACACGTGAATGTTAATATCAAACAAGAGAAATGTGGCGTAACAAAGCATGCCGTAGCATGGTGCTTTAAAAAAGCAAAACAAAAGCAGTATGTGAAACGACATTTCTTTTGATACGCAAAGCAAATGGAGCAATCATGAAAACAAAGCCCGTTCAGTACATTTACCCCTGCGAAAAAAATCCATGAGTTCATGAACAGTTTATGAACATTTTTCTGTGGGTTCATGAACAGTTCATGAACAGTCACAAAGAGTTCATGAACACTTCATGGACCGGTTCATGAACTGGTTCATGAACGTGAAATTTCCCAATAGTTCATGAACAGTTCATGAACTTCACGTTCATGAACTCATGAACTTTTTTTCGCAGAGGAATTAATTGTATTTATCTATCAGATGATATGTTATTTGACTCGTTTGGTTTTAAGATGGCCGAGAAAAGTGTGAAAATCCATCACAAACACTCATACACAAAGACAGTCGCATTTATAGGTATAAATTATTATAAGGGCGTGGAATATAAGCTTTGCAAAAATTATGTTGATTCTTGTGAAAATACTTCAATAATTACAGTTAAATATTTTATAATTAATATGGACATACAGTCGAACTCGGTTAATATCCCCTCGGTTAATATCCCACCTCGCTTAATATCCCCATATTTCAAATACCACATTCTGTTTTCTATACAAACTCAACTAATATAAATCGGTTAATATCCCCTCGGTTAATATCCCATCTCGCTTAATATCCCGCTTTTTCAAGCCCGTGTTGTTATGAAACTCGTTTAATGTCCTGTTTCTTTGAATTTAAAACAAATGATAGTCGCTTCATTGTTAGCGTTTACCTTTGTTGTGAAAATTATCATCACTTCGAAATTGATATCGGACATGACATCGACAACATTGATTGTTTTAAATAAGAATAAACATTTTAACACTTCGAAGAAACATCTTTCTTTGTCTGTGTCTTGAATAAAACAGCTTTGAACATTACTTTACTCTAGGTTCCTTATTGCAGATGCGCCTCTGTTAATGACACACTTTAAAAATTGGCTTCTATCAAACGAAAACGAACTGAGTTCACGCGGTTGTGATGTAGGTCACATGTACGAGTGTTATCAACGCATGCGTACTATATTTCATTGCACGCTTCGTAGAATAACACAGGAAGAATTTCGTGATCAAGAAGAACAAACTGTACGAAACTTTTAATGTATCTGTGTTAATTGGACATATTTTGAAATCATTCTATGGTTATCTCTAGCATTTACTATTTTACTTATTTTGATTGAATAGCATTTGTTAACAATGAATGGAATTCCTTCGTTTTGACGAATTTCCTTTGTTTTTTCTCAAATCGAAGAATATCCCACCTCGGATGATGTCCCGCTTTTTGCTTGCACTGAACTGAATCCCCCCATATTAACCGAGTTCGACTGTATTAATTATAAAATTGGAAATGAAAAATACACTCTGTTGGATCATTCTGGGTGTTATTCCTAAGCAACCTTCACGTTTATTAGCTACAAGAACAAGGGTCGTCATTAATTTTAAATTCTGTAGTAATTTTCCGTATCCTGCCATTTAAACTACATGACCAATTGTATGACATGACTTTATACACAGGATTAATTTGAAAGAAAATACTATTTTAGACATTGCAAGGATGACTGTTATAGACAGAATGTTGATACATAATGCTGAGGTGACTATGACAGGTTTGGCAGTTCTGAATATGGAGAAATATCAATGATTTACCTTTTTCTAATGTTTGTAAGCAATGAGCGTTATTATAATTCCATATTTTTAGGTTTCCGTCACGTGATCCAGTTACAAGCCTATGATAGATAAGAAAACAATAGTTTAGTTGCAACATCAAATTTAAACATGAATAAACATCTTAAACAAGGTGGAAAATCAATTACTGATAGTAGGATTTTACAAAACCTATGAAAACCAAATTCAAGACGTAAAAACTAATCTTTCATTAATCTACATTTCCTATCGATATTGTAATTGAGTTTGTAACGTAGTGTGTAAATGTATTATGTAACTATAATACCATCGACTACGTGCACTATTTTTTTAATTTATTTTTTATTTGAAATAAAGATACATATATGATGTCTTGCACATCACAAAGCCTCATCTACTTCGAATGATTTGTAAGCACAATTCCAATATCGTGTCTCTAATTACCTTCTCTCAGTAGAATCAAAACTCATGCAAGTTATAGCATTTTCATTGTGCCCGTTTGAGAACTCAAAGATGGCAGTCCCAGTAGCTAAATCCCAGACACGAACAACCTAAAATTTAAAAACAGTATAGGCCTATAAGAAGGTTGAAAACTTGTGAAAACTAGAATAGAGAGAATGTCACTAGCCCTATGAAAACAGTTATTAAAAAGTCAATGAAAATTAAGTAACTCAGCGTTCGTGTAGGCAGGAGGTTCACGAACAGTTCATGAATACACAATACTTTATAGCTATGTAATACATGTAATACATATGAAATCTGCATAAAGATCATATACTGACCGATTTTTCTGACGCAGTAACAACATGACCAAAACTATTATTGAATTTAGCGCAAAGAACAGCCTCCTTGTGAGTTGTTGTGAGTTGCATAGATAAAGGTCTGAAAGAAAATAGTAAAGGTAACCATCAACGGTGACTTACTTAATTGATTGAGTTCTAGTACGACTCCCATGCGTAAAATGGCACACTAGTTGTTGAACTTTTTATTGATAGTTCATAAACCAAAATTCATTTTGGCATCTTCTGCAATTGGCAAGCACGTAAAAATACATAATCAAATCATTGATGAAGTACCCCCGCGAAAAACAGTTCAGGAGTTCATGAACAGTTCATGAACAGTCCATGAACGTTAAAGGGCTCCAATTTTCCTGAAATGTTCATGAACCCTCACAGACAGTTTATGAACAGTTCATGAACAGTTCATGAAAAGTTCATGAAAATTTGGGGCCATTTACCGTACATGAACGCAGGGGTAGTCAGTCAATTTCAAGTACTGCACCACTGTGTGACAAACCAGACTACCTCGTATATGAAATCATAAGAGAGTTGAAACCCATTCAACGTTCTCAGGCGGATTCAATCCGCTTTGTATTATTCTGAATTTAATTTCAAAAGAATATCAAATACAATAATTATATTATAAATTTGTAGAATATTTAAAAATATTTTTACTCTTGAAAATGAATATAAAAGAAATTTGAAATGTTGACAATCAAAATAAAATTAGAAAACTGATTTCACTGACATTTATTAAACATTGCTGATATTCAATATGTTTGAAATGTCGCGCGTGGCAAAAAATCAAACAGAACCGGGTTTCATGATTCCATCTGAACCGCGCGAAAAAATGTTTTACTTTTCACAAGAAAGAAAGTTTGCTTGTTTGATAATCTAAGCCCCGGAAATTTTTCCGCATCGAAACGAGATGATCTTAAAATAGCTTTTGAGGCCTATCCTCAGTGATTTTGCCGTGGCAAAACAGATCAAAATGTTTGGAAATGATCGATATTGGGTCAACAAAGATAGACTTTTGAGGATGTTATTGATGTCAGACAAAGACGTCGTTTTTAAATTTGAATTATTCAATGCTTGAGAATGTTAAATACATTTTATTTGGTTGATTTTCACAAAAGTAAGATAATATTATGGCCTGTTTAAAACTCTCAAAAACACAAATCTGAGTTGACTATCTTGGTTCTATTATAATATCTTGGTAAAAAGTATACTACCTGAGTATTTCAAGTTCATGAATTTTGAAAGATGCACTTTGAAGTCAAAATGCGTTCTTTAAAATCATGGTACAGTCGAACTTGTTTAATATTCCCGCTCTGGTACAGATGAAAAGTGGGACATAAAGCAAGGTGGGATATTAAGCGATGTAGGAGTATGAGAGTTTGTATGGAGAATGGAAAATAGAAATCAGTTTTATGTGGGGATATTAAGCAAGATGGGATATTAAAAGAGGGGATATTAACAGAGGGGATATTAACAGAGTTCGACTGTATAGCAAATATCAATCTTCAAAACAAGTTTAGTCAGATCATCAATTTCTCTTCATCAGACAGCTAGCTTGTAAAAACAGAATTCATGAATCTCCCCTAGACTGGTCCAAACAAAATAAAAGTTTGAAAGTTGAATTGCATTCTCAATTTATTCATAAGTTCAAATTTTGACTTCAAAAAAATATTGGGAAATGGGCGCTCAATGCCCCTCCAAATCAATACACAAAGTCAAACGCTCCAAAATTAAAAAAAAAAATGTAATTAAATCTCAGTAAAGTATTTTTGAATAATTTCTTACGTCTATGAAGGTAACAATCTCAGAAATATTACTGTGGCATTTAAAAGTCTATTGGATGAGAATCTATACTCAAAACATGTGTTTCAAAGTGATGCACATAGACATAAAAAGTTATTCAAAACTACTTTACCGAGATTTAAGTATATTTTATTGAAATTTGGAAGCGTTTTTCCCATTGACTTTGGGTATTAATTTGGAGGGGCATTGTGCGCCCATTTTCAAATATCTTTTTAAACTAAAATTTTTCACTTATGATTCTTACCCATAAGAAAAATAAACTCGAAAATGAAATTCAACTTTCAAACTTTCATTTTGTTTGGACCAGTCTAATCCATCTTGTTGTAAATTATGATAATTTGTATTATATGATCCCTGCAAAGACATGCTGCCCGGCCATAATGGCACTCTGTTGTTGAATTGCTAAGAGAACTGAACATTACAGTTTTGTCTTGAGATATGCTTGTTGTTGGTTGATTCCTACAAAGTTTTACACTCCCCTGATATAAAGCTCAATTGTATGTTCAATTACTCTACATCTGATAGCTGGATGTTGTACACAGATTTTCAAAATACAGCAAAGCCTGTATATAATAACCAGCGATGAGAGGTAGAAAAATTGACCACTATACACTACTGACACAAAAACCATGAAAAATAATGTGGAATTTCACGGTGTTTTCATAGCATTTTCACATTTTAATATCGCGAACATGAATGTTTTTATTTTTTATAGCCTAGAAAATTTGTGGTTTACATTTTAATGGTGTTTTCACACGACACTATCATGGCATCTTCATGGTTTTGATGTTTTCAGTGATATACATGTAGCCTTTAACAGAGCATACTATGTCAGACATTACAAGAATGACCACTCCCCTGCGAAAACAGTTCAGGAGTTCATGAAAAGTTCATGAACAGTTCATAAAAGTAATGTGGACGGTGTCGCCCTACCGAAGGCACCCGTACCACTCCTCTATTTCTAGAAGAGTGGCTCTTTTCGCTAAGAGCAATGATGTTAAACGCTCCTTAGATCTCAGCCGCGACACTGCAGATCAATTTCAACAGATTTCATGGCAGATAGATTTCTTGATTGTCAATGCGCAACGATGCGCCGCAGCTAATCACAATGCAATTCCTTCTGAACCATTCCATCCGCCATCCTTAGATGGTACTCATTTGATGTTTCAGATAAAGTCAAGGCTGAGTTGACCTGAGGGGGATTTGAACCACAGTCGATGAGATATGATACGATCTGAAGTTCAGTTGCTCTGCCAACTGAGCTAATCACCCCTTATTACAGTTCATGAACGTTAAATGGCCCCAAACTTTCATGAACTGTTCATGAACTGTTCATGAATTGTTCATAAACTGTCTGTGAGGGTTCATGAACTGTTCCTTAATTGTTCATGAACTGTCTGTGAGGGTTCATGAACTGTTCATGAACTGTTCATGAACTCCTGAACTGTTTTTTGCAGGGGCTATGACCAGGTGGTTGTTGGATAAGACGTGAATGTTATAACAAGTTTGACTGTATGTAATATTTAGGCCTACCTGTTTTTCAGACTCAACATATTGATGTGATCAGTTGCAATAGCTAAAGCTCTTGAGACAGGATTATAATGAACCGATAGTAAGTCCCCTCTGATTCTGTGTGCTTTAGGACGAACAGTCAATAAACACGATTGATCATGGAGATCCCAAACCTAAAAGATAATATATTTGATAAAGTGGATTTTGAAATATAACATCATAATCAAATATATTCTAAGCAGTAAGTAGATAGTGGATAGTAAGTGGATTCTGTTTAAGTTAAATTTTAATTATTTTATATTATTTTAGAAACTTTTGTAACGTATTTCTTTATTATATGTATCTTTAATTGACTTTATTGTGTATTTTCGTCATTTCCCCAAATTATAAATAAACTTGATTCTGAAAATTTTTTATTTAAGAAAAGCGCTTACCACACGCTTGAAAATGTTTGTATTCATATTGTTTACTCACAAAAATAGGAAGACACTTGAAAAGAAAATGTTGAAAGCACTCGGCAGGTGTGTGGTAATCTTTAGTGTTGCTCGAATAGTAGGCAACAATGTTGTAGTATGGATTTAGCAGTTGCTACAAAATTTGGTCAAAGAGCATGAAGAACTTTATATTCTGTCATTTCCAATTGAATTCATCTCAAGCTTGGGTAAATTGAATTAAAAAATATAATGATTGCATAATAAAATTGTCGATACCTTAATGACTTTGTCATTTGAAATACTAAATATTCGATTATCTTCTGCCACAATGAAAATATAGAAAATAGGCATTGTATGGCCACGGAGAATTCCAATTGGCTTACTAAAAATAATAACAACAGTATAGATGATCACTTCACTTGTATTATCTCTATATTAATAGTAGTGTCTGTTTGTAGATAAGTGATTAAATATACAGTATTTAATAAAACATTATATAAACTGCAGTAGATTGCATAGAAAACTGTATTAGTGTTGACTACTATAGACATGTGATCCTGTTAGAGGCTAAACTTAATACAATAGGCCTACAGAATAGTCCATGGATGCTCAAAATTTCATGAACTTAGTTATGTTTTCACAGATGTGTTTATTCTCACCTCGGAACATATGGATCCCAAAGTCTAACAAGACGATCCATTCCTACAAGATTAAAAATAGGATGATAGTCACTAATGCGAAAAACAGTTCAGGAGTTCATGAACAGTTCATGAACGCAAAATGGGTCCAAATTTTCATGAACTGTCCGCGAGTGTTCATGAACTATTCATGAACTCCTGCACTGTTTTTCACAGGGGCAATGCTTGAATGTGTTGAGATTACTTGCAGTAAAGAAAATGTTCCGTAAGACGTCAACATTGGTATTGGTTGATTTATAATTTTTAAATTTACTGCATTTCAGGTAGTGCCATATGACTTATAATATCAGCAATTCGTGAACAGTTCATAAAATTAGTTAATCAATAACGATTGTTAATGGAAAGTTCACAATGTTTAATAATTCAATTTTTAATGGTTCATGAAATACATTGCATTAGTGATATATAAACAGTTCATGGAATTACTCAATTATTTTTCACAGAAGAAAATATCAGATGATAACAAGGGGTCTTTGTGTAGTGGCTAGAACGTTGGACCAATAGCCAACAAGGTCTTAGGTTCAATTCTTGACTGAAGCATTATTGGTTGGCATCAAGAAGTCCATCCAACCATTAAAACTCACACACGATTCTAAAAACATTAACAAACTAGCCAACCACCCCAATGAAAAAAGTGAATACGCTCCTGTGAAAAACAGTTCAAGAGTTCATGAACAGTTCATGAATGTTAAATGGCCAAAATTTTCATGAAATATTCATAAACTGTTCATCAACTGCTCATGAACAGTTCATGAACCTTCACGGACAGTCCATGAATGTTAAATGGCCCAAATTTTCATGAAATATTCATAAACTGTGTATCAACTGCTCATGAACAGCCCCTGCGAAAAAGTTCATGAACGTTCATGAACTTTCATGAACTTTCATGAACTGAGTTCATGAACGTTCATGAACTAGTTCATCAACGTTAAATGGCACAGAGTTCATGAACGTTCATGAACTCAAGTTCATGAAAGTTCAACAAAGTTAATGAACTGGTTCATCAAAGTTCATGAACTAGTTCATGAAAGTTCAACAAAGTTAATGAACTGGTTCATCAAAGTTCATGAACTAGTTCAGCAAAGTTCATGAATTAGTTCATCAAATTTCATAAACTAGTTCATCAAAGTTCATGAACGTTCATGAACAAGTTCATCAAAGTTCATGAAGCAGTTCATCAAAGTTCATGAAATCCGTCCATCAAATTTCATCAAAGTTCATGAACGTTCATGAACTGTATAGTAAATAACAGATTAAAACAAGAATAGGAAAAAGCAACTTTGAATGTTTGAACATTTAATTCACAAAAAATTGTAAAATGTGATATAGTAAGAGGAAATGAATACATTCAAACAAATAAAATATATGATATAGAAATTTAGGAATTAGGATAGCTTGTTAAAATATCAAAGATTGTTTGAAGCCGATTGATACTTTAAATATGTCTAAAGTCAAATTAATTCTGCTCATTGAAGCCTAAAGCATATCAACTTCTGAAAGTGTGCTGACCTTGAATGTCTTTTGCTTTGAACGGATTTTTCTTGTTATGGAGCATGATTTAACTTTCTATTCTGTGTACATATCTCTCTAAGTCTTCAAATCATAATGTGATGTCTTACCTTTTAAATGTATAGTTGTATGAGTATCTTACTATATTAAGGGTAAATTGGTTCTCTGTTGGGATATTCTTTTCTTGCCATGATTCATTTCAAAACTTATTTTATCATGTAATGATATTTTGCACCTACTTTAAGAAGTGCTTTTAATAATAATGATAATTAATATTAATGTCAACCTTTGGATTGTATATGTTCAAGAGCTTGAAGTTATGACATGTCCAGTGTTTGAATTGAAAATAGCAAGCAACGCAAATAATTATACATTGAACTTCTTTATGTAGTTTTGTTGTGGGGGTAAATAAAAGTCTTGCAAAGCTTTGCATCTCTGATTTATCTTTTTGTGTATAATTAAAAGGAAATATAAAATCTGGCCTCACATTCTTTGCATGGTATTCAATGTATACACCAACACCAGATATGAGCAACCAAACAACCATGTAGGGAGTAGGTCTACTGTAGTAAATTCTGTTTGAGTTTTGAAAACCACAGTTTCATCTAATTAGTATTCCAAAATCAAGCTTTAGTTTCACTTGGAAATCATCTTTTCAATCATGTTGAAGCCATATATTTTTATGTAAAACTTTGTAGAATATCTATCCATCAGCTAAATTCTTCATATTACTGAATTAAACTCATTTTTCAAGTTTTCTATCTTTCTCTGGCTCAAGTAAACAAGCAGCAAAAGTAAGGAATGATATAATTACTAACTGACTTCATAAGCCAGTTTTCATTTGAATAACAATAGCTAGTACCCAGGTCCAAGCACCTAGTATACATATAGACAGCTTATCACCTTACTATCAGCATGAGATGACAGCATGAGCTCAGCATGAATTTATTAGCTTCTCACTCAGACACCCACTTAGCATTTCCTGTTTGTGAGATTTGTCATCAAAAACTTACTTCTTCACACATTGGCTATTGATGCTTCAGTTTGTTTCTTTTGATATTTTAGCTCGGGTTATCAATTTATTTAAATATACAGGATAATCAACACACAAGAAGGGCCTGCTCTCTATTGTGTGTATAATTAAAAATAAATTGAATTTTAATCAATTAAACTATTTATTCCATTAAAATTTAGATAGCCTAGTCACAGCACAGGATGTTTTAGGATATATTAAAGACAATGTTAACATTATAATAAAAGTACAATCAAACTAACACATTAATGCATCAGACATGAAACAACAAACTTGAACAAGAACATTATCATTTCTGATGGATAAAACTCAGAAAAAAGTTAGCTGTAGATTTTACAACTAACTAACTTATAGACATTGTAATTAATTAACTTAAGTACATACATTGTCTTGACAAATGAAGACACATGTGTGTCTTCTGTCTTCTCCTAAACAATCTATCAGGAGGAGGGGGTCCTGGGAACCTGGTTCATTGAAGGCTAGCACAAAATCAGTAGGTTTTCAAATATAAGATTTACTTTTCAACATTATTATTCATAGGCTTCACATTCATTTTGTATAAATATTTTGAAAACCCTAAAAGTGGAAAGTTTCCTATCTTATCTGGAATTTCTGATTCCATTAATAATGCAAACATTTTGTGACACCCTGCCCTTAAGGCATTGTCTATTTGTCATTAGTTGAGATCAATAATTTGCTACTAGATTTTATTGGCATTACTTATATACTGCCCTGATCACTAGGCAATAAGCTCCAAAATTGTTGACATGGTACCAGAAATGCGGCCAATTAGACCTGCATTGATTTATGTTTTCCTGCTAAAATAGCCCTTACAATTGTGTGTTAATACAGTTTCACACTTACTGTATCTAGTTGAGCTTTATTATGTATTTTGATCAGAATGTTTTTTTTATCATGAAGTTTCATAATAGGATTTCTGTTTCATTAATTCAGAATTAATGTCCATGAACTTCTACTACTGATAGGGTTTACGAGAAATGACTGCAAAGAATGAACATTGATTGAAGTTTATGAACGTTCATGAACTTGGAATAGTTCATGGACTTTGAATACTGGTTAATAAACTTGGAATGTGGTTGTTGAATGATGACTTTTAGTTCATCAAAGTTCATGAACCTTCATGAACTCTGTGGGTCCATGAACTATTTGTTTACAAACTGCTATGATTAGTTCATGAACATTCATGAACTTGAATAAAAGTTCAAGTCTGTTCATGAACTTTCATGAACTTTGATGAATTTGGAAAACTAGTTCATGAACGTTCATGAACTTTTATGAACTTGGACAACTAGTTCATAAACTTTGAGTGTAGTTCATGAATGGTGACTTTGAGTTCATCAAAGTTCATGAACGTTCATGAACTGTAAGAGTTAGTGAACCATATTTTTATGAACTATTCCTTAGACTTCATGAACTGTTCATCAAAGTTCATGAACTGTTCATCAAAGTTCATGAACGTTCATAAAAGTTCATGAACGTTCATGAACTTTTATGAACTTTCATGAACTTGTTTCGCAGGGGAGTAGATGAACCTTCACGGATAGTTCATAAACAGTTCATGAAAATTTTGGGCCATTTGAGTTATTCATGAACTGTTCATGAACTTGTTTTTCGCATGGGAGCTTACCCGGATTGTGGCAAAATGATCATTCCAACATAAAGAGTGCCTTGTACTTACCACCAGTTGCAATCATGTTCTTCTCTTTACAAAAGTCAAATGTCTTCACACCCTTGTATATTTTGAAAACAGTTTCATCACACTCGTATCTTCTTCTTTGCATTTGAAGAGGTACACTGTGTCCAATCTTTTTATTAAGACCCAATTGATTGTGTTTTAAGTCACCAATGTTAGCATATGTGCTACTTGTTGTTGGACCTACGCAACAGATAAAAACTTGATCATTTATAGCAGGTAAACCTTGATGAAGCACAGCAGTTCTTGCTTAGACACTTTTTTAAATGGGTACATGCAAAAACAAGTTACTAATTTTCTGATCAAACAAGTGATTAATCATTTTGGAATTTATTGAACTCAACAGGATAAATCAACTCAAACAAAAATCAAATACTGTTTCAAAATTACAACATCTACAAGTCTGAAGTTATTTAATTATGATAATTTACAGTTATGGATTCGAAGAAGATAATCCTGCTGATATGATAAATATGTGCTAGAAAGTGTTAAAATGAAAAGTTACAACATTGAAGGTATATAGCTAATTTTGGAATGTGTTATACTATAAGAGTAGCTATTGCAGAATCAATATGGACAGTTAAATATTTAATTTAAAAAAGTGAAATAATTCTGACTTTTATTTTGCCTGTAGCAATTAAATCCTACAATGTTGGCTGAAAATCAAGGTCAAACACTCTTTTGATGAATAAGATCGTTCCACTTTTGATTTCATTGAATCACCAAAATACCATGTTCGAGGTTAATTTTTACGGGAAAGAGTTTTGCAATGCAAAAAAACAACAGTTACACGTAAAGACAAAAAAAATTCTATCCACATCGGTTGTGTCCTAGAAGCGATATAAACAGTACAAGAGATATTTTCAGTTATCAATTTGTTTGAAATTACAGTAATACAATGAAACCTGCATATAATAGCGCCAGCTATAGGAAATTAATAAATTAGCCATTATATGCAGGTGGCTTTAAATACATGGTTGATTCTTTAGAAAATACTATTTTAGACATATCTGGAGTGACCACTATAAAGACGTGGTCTTTATACAGAGGTGGCCGCTATAACAGGTTTTACTGTATAAAACAGTAAATGATGTGAAAACTAATTTCAAGATAATAATTACCAGTTACACTTAATCGTATGCAAATTTATGCCAAATTATAACCCAACAATTGAAACATACCTATGACTAATGAATAATTAGGATCACTTGATGATGATATCACTGATCTGATTGAGTCATAATATTTGAGCTGAAAAATATTAATCACAGATTAGAAAATATAAAATAGTTAATAATCGACACAATAGTAGAGGCTGTAACTATCTCCATAGGTTTAAATATAATAGATTAGGATATATTAAGTACATCTTATATAAGGGTACTTAGCATTAAATAATATTGTCAAATGATTGAATGATTCATAGAAAAATGATAGGCACATTCACTGTAGTAAAGTAATGTAGACCGTGTCGCCCTACCGAAGGCACCCGTACCACTCCTCTATTTATAGATGAGTGCCTTTTTTCGCTGAGAGCAATGATTTTACACACACTCTTTGTTGATCTCAGCCGCGACACTGCAGATCAATTTCAACAGATTTCATGGCAGATAGGTCTTGATTGTCAATGCGCAACGATGCAACGCAGCTACTCACAATGCAATTCCCTCTGGACCATTCTGTCCGCCATCTTCAGATGGTACTCATTTGATGTTTCAGTTAAAGTCAAGGCTGAGTTGACCTTCAGGGTATTTGAGCCACAGTCGATCAAATATGATCCGATCTGAAGTTCGGTTGCTCTGCCGTCTGAGCTAATCCTCCCTGTCTAACATTGACTGTACAAGAAATATAGATAGAAACATGCTAAGTTTGAGCAAGCTTATAGAAACTAATAGGTAACATCCCCTGAGAACACATATGTTGAATTCATGAACAGTTTATGAACTGTTTCTGAGATAGTCCATGAAAAATAAATGGTCCACTTTCCATGAACTGAATTTTCATGAATTGACAATGAACAGTTCCTGAAATAGTCCATGAACAATAAATGGTCCAATTTTCATGAACTGAATTTTCATGAATTGACAATGAACAGTTCCTGAAATAGTTCATGAACAATAAATGGCCCAATTTTCATGAACTGAATTTTCATGAATTGACAATGAACAGTTCCTGAAATAGTTCATGAACAATAAATGGTCCAATTTTCATGAACTGAATTTTCACGAACCGACAATGAATAGTTCCTGAAATAGTTCATGAACAATAAATAGTCCAATTTTCATGAACTGAATTTTCATGAATTGACAATGAACAGTTGATGAAATTGGATTATTTAACGTTCATGTTTTCATAGGGTAGATCAAATGATCAATAAACATTACAAAATTCTAAGCGCCACAAACCTCTTGTATCCAATCATCGTGAACTTTCCATCTGAAATATAAATGTTTCATTTATAAGGCATATAGATACCTCAGAGATGATTGACTAGAAGTTTGGAAAGTGTGCCACGGAGGAGGAGTTTAATGATAAAGAACTACCTTGTTTTTGTTTGGGTATTAGTATTACGCTAGCTCAGTGGCAGGGTAACACACCCTGTGCGGGAGACCGGGGTTTGATTCCTCGTCAGTGCACACATGTCGTTAGTAATTATTTGTATATGTAAATTTGTTGATGTCCCCCAATAAACAAGCACTTGTGCTTACGGGGTAATAAAAAAGTAATGTAGACGGTGTCGCCCTACCGAAGGCACCCGTACCACTCCTCTATTTCTAGATGAGTGGCTTTTTTTGCTAAGAGCAATGATTTTAAGTGCTCTTTGTTGATCTCAGCCGCGACTCTGCAGATCAATTTCAACAGATTTCATGGCAGATAGGTCTCGATTGTCAATGCGCAACGATGCGCCGCAGCTACTCACAATGCAATTCCCTCTGGACCATTCCATCCGCCATCCTCAGATGGTACTCATTTGATGTTTCAGATAAAGTCAAGGCTGAGTTGACCTGAGGGGGATTTGAACCACAGTCGATCAGAAATGATTCGATCTGATGTTCAGTTGCTCTGCCAACTGAGCTAATCCGTCCTTACGGGGTGACTCCTGGTCAGTGATTGGATGTAAAATGCAATATTATATAGCAAGGTAGCTATAATTATATTTATATCAATCGAAAGTGATCAACTGATTGGTTAATAGAAATTTGCAGATTCATTGCGTCCGATACTGCGAAGTAATAAGTTATGACCTATTAACAGAGCATAATTAATCATATATGTGATTAAAATAAACTTTGCCTAGTTACAGATAACCCAGGAAATGACGGCATAAGCTATTTTACAGGAGTTGTTCATCATCATCATCATTTATTCAGAACTTTTTGAGTTAAATATTTATAAAAAATTTTATAATGAGTTTTATGACAATTATACTATTAATATTAATTTTAAATAAAAATTAAAATGGAAAAATGCTGAAAATAATATAAAAGAACAAAACGGCATTATAAGTCCCTTAGGCTAATTTATTCACTCCTTCTATTGATTGATGCATTTTAATAAATTTTTATCAAATTACTGTTTATTCAAAATAATATTGCAATGAACGCTCTAATTAATTAACAATAGAAAAACGTGACATGTCTGCTGAACTCTCATGAAAACAGTTTATTCATTTCATTGTTCATGAAAAGGTTTGTAGAAACACAGGCGATATGAAGCTCATGAACTGTTCATGAATG
Source organism: Haliclystus octoradiatus (assembly GCA_916610825.1). Lineage (NCBI taxonomy): Eukaryota > Metazoa > Cnidaria > Staurozoa > Stauromedusae > Haliclystidae > Haliclystus > Haliclystus octoradiatus. Next base: position 2,505,445 of record OU744448.1, read on the forward strand.
GTTCATTGTGGATTCTGTTTATAACATGTTCATGGACAGATAATGAATGTTAATAAGTTATGCGTTGTTAATTTGGGATATATCAATAGGAAATTCAATTTGAGATATCTCAGACGTACCCCTATTACCAGGTGATGGCTATATTGATAGGGGACTGTTAGAGCGTTTAATCAGAACCATGTTATGAATAAGCGCTTATCACTTACCGCAGAAACTTCACATAGGCATGTGATGTCAAGCTGAAATTTAAGAAGAAACAAGAATTGAGATAAATTTCTAATAAATTGCTCATTATAATATGATGTGTTCCCCAGTGAAAACATCCATGACTTTATGAACAGTTCAGAAATTTTCTTGTGGGTTCATGAACAGTTCATGAACAGTCACGAGAGTCCATAACAGTTCATGAACAATGAATTAATTTTGGTGTGGGTTCATGAACAATTCATGAACAGTTCATGAACACTTCATGAGCCGGTTCATGAACTCATGAACTTTTTTCCACAGGGGTTGTATTTAATGATCCAAGCACTACTGGTATCATCAATTGAACTTGGAAAACTCTCCTCTTCTGTCTATGCTATGGCTCATCAACCTCAGATGTCGTTTTTACAACAGGTCAAGAAATAATAGTAGTATGCTCCACAACCCTGCATGACATTCTTCACAGGCAACAGAAGGAGTAATTCCGTCTAGGTTTCATATTTTAGTGATGTTTTGTATTGTCCTAGTCGATAGATTATTAGTCAGCTATGTATGCCGTGATTTGTGCAGTTTTTTGTGTAGAAAATTTATTAGATGATAGAGAGATGTCACATTCTAGAGTAATAATTGAGACGGTATCACCCTATCAAAGACATTTTATCACTCCTCTATTTTTAGAGGAGTTGGCTGTTTCTTATTCATCCCAGCCGCGGCAATTCAATTTCAAAGATCAATTTCAACATTTTCCATGGCAGATATGCGTCGATTGTCAACATTCCTGTAACGTGACTGTCTATACTATTGTGATTCGTACTACCTCTCAACACTGATACTGGCCACTCCGTCAAGTCTTGGCATTTTCTTCCATGTCCTAAAAATCATCAATGAAAGGAATTACATTGTCATTAAATACAAACAAACAAACAAACAAACAAACAAACAAACAAGCAAACAACTAACAAACAAAAGTAGGGGAGAGCGGGGTGAATTGGAACAAATTTTCTTAAAAAAATTATTGCTCCAAAACGGCTCACGCAAAACTCACAATTTTGGTATCGATTTGTAGGAAATTGTCTGAAGTTTATAATGCAAAATACCTGAATATTGTCAAATCAAAGTTGAAACAATGTTTAAAGGAAGAATGACATTTTTTCAAAACCGCGATTTTGCGAAAATGTGGGGTGAAACGGAATGACCACAAATTTACCATTATTTCATCGAATTTGTTCAAATAAATTGAGTATCATAGCTATTGAGCCTTTAAAAATTGATATCAACAATAATAAATTAGATAGATAAAGAAACTTACTTCCAAATATAAATTTATAAGATTATTATTTTCCATTCAAAAAAATGCGTCTCCGTAAAACACGATAACATTTTCCCGTACTAGTATAATTTTTCAAATTTCAGTTATAATTGAGAGAATATGAGTAAGGTTAATCATTCAAATGGGTTTTAATTAGATTTAACCAATATAATATGAATAAAACAATATTTAATTTCATGCAGTCCTTCGACAAAGTCGCTTTCCTTCCGAAGGTGTCAAATTCAAAGAAACCGCTCATGCAAATGTTTTGTTTACATTATAATTCACACTGATTCACGAAGGAAATAATAAGTCAAAACAAGACAATACAAACTCATTAATTTTACATTGAAAATAAAACAACAAAAAGATCAATGGTTCAGAGAAATAATACAAGGCTATTAATACTAATGAAAAGAGGCAATTGAACCAATTTAAAGGATTAATTTGAATGATTTCTTCTTGGTGTGAAATCAAAGGCGGAGCAACAACAAAGCAAAGCAGTGTGAAGCCAGACTGTGATTGAAATGTTTCCCGCCGTGTTCCATTCAACCCCATCGTGAATCTTGCAACATAAACACTATTTACTAGAAAGTTTGTTGGAAAAGACAAAAATGACAACTGCCTACGTCATAACACGGAAATTCTCTACACAATGGTATGCAATAACACCTGATGCGTGAAGAAATGAAAATAAAATCAAACGCGATGTGAAAAGCGAATGACTTGCATCGCGCGTACAAATTTTCAAAGGCTTATAATATTTTATTTACTTTATGTATCGAAATGAAACTTTACACAATGTTTAGACTATATAAGAACAATGTTCTGCAGCAATTTTGTAATTTTTGAGTCTTTAGAAGTTGTGTATTCCGATTCACCCCCGTTCCATTTCACCCCGCTCTCCCCGTAATTATATTAAAATCATATTTCTCAAGCGTCAAAGAATTTGTGATTGTGGAAATGACTTAAGTTTTCAATAAGTGGAGGGGATAAATTCTGTTATCATTCAATTCCTACATTTCATGAACGTTTCATGAACTGATGTTGCTGTAGGTGTTCATGAGCACTTCATGAACTCAGCAAATATTTTCACAGGAGTTAAATGATGAACCATAGAAATAATTCTTAATAAACAAATCATTTAATCTTATTGTTTCCCCTGTGAAGAAAGCCCATGAGTTCATGAACATGAAATTGCTCAAAAGTTCATGAAGTGTTAATGAACTTTCAAGCATTTTCCCGTTCATGAATCAGTTTATAAACTGGATCATGAACTGTTCATGAACCTACACAAAATTTTCATGAACTAAAGTTCATGAAGTGTGTTCATGAACTTTTAAGCACTTTCACTCTCATGAACTGGTACATAAACAAGTTCATAAACTGTTAATGAGCCTGCACAAATTTTTCATGAACGGTATGTGAATGTTCATAAACTGTTCATGAAAACACATAAAATGTTCATCAACTGTACATGAATGTTAATAGACTGTTCATGAACCTACACAAATGTTCATGAACTGTGCGTCAATGTACATAAACTGCTAATATTCATAGGGGTTAATACTTAACAGACATATAGAAGATAATGACATAGTGTAGTATTACCTTAATACCTCACCAACATTATGCATCATAAATATTCCAATTGAACCCTAAAAATTTTATGTAAAACACCAAAAAGACTAAATATGCTACTGTGAAAGACATGGAAATAAAAATAAAAAGGTATCGTCCTAACGATACCCCTAATAACACTACAAGAGACATGTTTCTATGAAAGATACACAAGTTTTAAATATGCCCAATTAGCAATGATCAGATGTGAACCATTCAAGAATATTAGTCAAGTTCATGTAATGTTGAGTACCAAACATTGAGTTTCGTCACATCAAAGTAAGGGGGACTTAAGGCCTCAATTGCAGACTTTCGCATTTATAGGTAACATACCTCACTATCTCCATAAATAATTATACATTCATCTTGTCCTGGGGCACTGAAAATACAATAAAAAAGTTTTGAAAAGTTGATAAGTGTGCACTTCAGTGTGAACTAGTAGCTCAATTGACTGGCTCCAAGTCCCGCTTACTTTGACGTGCCGAGATTTGATGGTTGGTAAGCGGGACTTGTGTCCTTTGTCAAGTGTTGGGCAGGATTCTGTCCAACGCCAGCTTGTCTGATCTCATTGTTTTCGTAAATTTTCAAGTCTTTGAAAGATGAAATAATCGGGGGTTCACATGGCGTCAAGTTATGGATAAAAACATTAAATTTATAGAGTTTATGCAATTTCTTTTTAATACTTACTTGATATTTGATCAAACTCATTAATATGTTAACTACAGGAATAAATCTATGGCTTTCCTCGCCACCACAACGGTCATTCAAAACTGAGAAAGTTTGCAGCATTTTAAAGAGCAACGACTTGCCAGAATCAGTTTGTTGAAGCAAGAACAACAGCATATTTTCTAGTTATAATATTTTCGACAGCTCTAAAGATTTAACTGATGATCATGAATCCAAATTTAGTTCGTTTAAATCATGCTTAAATTGCACGCCATGTTTGCAAAAACGAACTTGGAATGAAGACCATCCCCTGGACAACTTCAAAATATTTTACGTCATCTCGCATGATTTGATGCGTTTCTTTTGTCTTGGAAAACAATAGAATGTGCAAAGGACACAAGTCTCACTTACCAACATATCAAAATCATCATGAAAACAAGTGAGACTTGGAGCAAGTCAAGTGGCTCAATTGTTGAGTGTCTGCACTCTATGCTGGTGGCCGGGGTTCGATTCCTTGTTGGTGCACATATGCATTTTCGTAATTATCAATTGTAATCTCATCTTATTGTTAGTACAAAGTATACATCTTATGATCGAATTAAGGATTATTATTATCATTATATTAATAAATTAAAAACAAAAAATTGAATGTATACCAGATACACACATCTATATGAAAGTGCTCTCAATGTTAGGTTAAACAGAGCAGAAATATAGAACAGGGAACAAAGATGAAACCTTTTCGTTATTCAGAGTTTCGAAATGTAAAAATCTGAGTAACAGATAATGCTTCTACCTCATCTTAATAACAATATTATATTAAATTAATTTAGATCGGCCTTGAATATGAATGCGCAGCTATACACAGCAGCTAGTCACAATGCAATTCCCTTTGCCATTCCATCTACCATTCGTTGATGGTATTCATTTGATGTGTTAGATAAAGTTAATGCTGAGTTGACCTTCGTGGGATTTGAAACACATTCAGATATGATCAAATGCAGATCTAAAGCATGGTTGCTCTGCCAACTAAACTGTCCTAAAGGTTAATGTAATTGAATATTGTATGTTACACGACTGTTGAAGTGACCTCATGAGACAGGTGGCCTATGAATGCAGCTGATTTAATGATATTACGTTATGACTGACTCACCAATAATCCAAACGAAGTGGTACAGTTTCTAACCCAGTTATCTGACAATACGGTTCAAACGTTGATAACTCATAAAATTGAATTTCACGATCTCTACATTTAAGCAACAAGAGATTCAAAATTATAAAAAGGACTTGACAACAAAACCGTTTATAAGGTTTCAAAGACAGGTTGCAGATAAGTAGAATTGATTTCACTTATCAAATATGTCACTTGTATGGGCTATACAGTATAGCAAATTATATATGGAGTAGATACAATAAACTCCACTGTTCTATCAAATAACTCTAACAACATAATATTACATTCACATAATATTATAGAACTCCAGGCAAGTAGCTCTACATGGAAACTACGATCTTACAGATTATACAATGACAATCCAACATGGACATAATAAAATGAAGCATGGATTTATCTATTTGACAATTAGACACTCTGAACAAATTGTATACCGTCAAATACTCAATGCCTGGTTGAAAACAGAAGCCTACATACAATATTTTCCACAGAAATATGCTTCTTACACACTATCTAGATGTAGAAAAAGATTACGAAGTAGGTCAAACATGTTTGTCCGTAAAACGAACATCATACAATGAATTCACTGCCCATGAATGCACATCACATGATAGAAATGATAGCATAAAATGATCTCAAGATCTACTCGTGCGGCCTTGGTGTAGTGGTTAGAGCATTGGACCACAGCCCGCAGGGTCTCGGGTTCAATCCCTGGCCGGAGCACTATAGGTTGGCGTCAGGAAGGGCATCCAGCTATAAACGCACACAAGCTTCAAAATACTAACCAATTTAACCAACCACCCCGGTGAAAAAGCTGCAAGCTTACCCGGTTTGTGGATAAATGATAAATCCAAAAAAAAAAAGAAAAAAAAAAATGCGTAAAACATTTCAGGAGTTCATGAACAGTTCATAAACATGAAAGTGAAATGACCCAGATTTTCATGAACCGTTTCTGAAGTCACGAACTATTTTTCACATGGGGTACACTTGAATAACTGAAGCATTAACAAAAGAGATGCATACCCCGTAGCTGTAATAAATTTATTGTAATGAGGCATCAGCACAAAATCTGTTATCCATTTTGATTTTTTTGTACCACTTTCAATCTGTAAGAAACAATGTTGAGAGAGTGAAATGTCAACAAATCACAAGATATAAAAAGCAAGTTTGTTCTCTTGTTGAATAATGTAATGAATTTTGATGTTAAAATTTCACCTGTTTAACCCGTTTGAATGTCATCCTGTCTGACCAGAATGATACCATACCATCCTAAACATTAAATATAAAATGATTATGAAATGAAATAAGCCGACAGAAATAAGTAAATAAAATAATTGTAAGGAATAATTGTGATAAGATTTGTATCTAATACCTTGCATATATTTAAATTTACAAATTAACATGATAATTTCAAGGGGTAAAGGGTTCAAGAAATGTTCATGAAAAAATGTGAGTAAATCAAGAATCACAAACATTAAAAATGTTCACGAGCTGCATTTTTTAAGGTTGCAGATACCAACTCAATCTGTTTTCCCAAGTGGGTGAAGGGGGGTAAAGACAAAGTATTGCAAAACAAAATAAATTTCTGATAATACTTAAATGTTGCTAAGAAAGACTAGCATCTTGGATATTTCTAGTCCGATGAGGCATACTGTTTAAGCTACAAAATATGTATATATAATAGCTAGCAGGACATTAGCAAAAATGCGTGGCTTAGCTAGCAAATTCCAATCAAGAATGAATTAGATAATTTCTTACCATCTGACTAATTTAACTTCCATGTGATGGCTTCCTTATAAGGTCATCACGTGCACTCCCTCGGAAAAGCATGTGTTCAACAAGAAGAGGCAATTGCCGCATCAACCCAATGTGCTGTTTGCGTATGTGAAGAATCTGTGTGCACGCTACCTGGTCCTAGCTCTCGTAACCCAGGTTACTTACTGAACTGTGTGTGCCCTGGAGGCAATGACTGTGTGCCGTCACAATGGATCTAGTTAACTCAGCCTAATTAAAAGTAGCCCCTTTAACGCTCATGAAATAGTTCATGCATGAACTGTTTATAAGGTGTACATGAACTGTTCATAAAAGTTTGTAATGCTCAAAAACTGTTCATGAAATAGTTCATGAACCGTTTAAAAGGTGTTCATGGACTGTTCATAAATTTTGTGAAGTTCATGAACTGTTTGTCAGTAATTAGCTGAAAAGAACAAATAAGAAATATTTTCGAACGTTAAATCGTTCAATTTTTTTAAACTGCTAGAAAACTATTTATAAATAGTTTCTGGACTGTTCTCAGACTTTTTATGAAACGCCCATGGCTATTTGTAAAATTCATGAATTTTCATATAGTTCATGAACAGTTTATGAACTCCGTAAATTTGTTCCCAGGCAATCCATTACCGTAATATACTATATGCCTGATCACATACCTGACTGACGGTTAAATAATTATTATCACTTGTGTGACATGTTCTCAAGATTGCTTCTCTGTGAGGCGAATGTTCAATTATTGCTGGCAAACGGAATGCAGTCTATCAAATATAAATTAGACAGAAATCGCAATAAGTAACAAAATCCAAATGCAGGATTCTCCTAAATCATAATCCTAAACAAATAGTTGAGAATAAATGTATTATTTGACAAAATTTCTAGGTCATCTGATACTTAATGCTCAAACTTAATTATGATTTCTTGTTTTGATTAAATTTTAATGTAAACAGATCAAAAATCCAATTTATATTTTATGGTTGATGGTCAAAGCCTTCTTATCATTTTGAGGAAATGCTGCATGTGAGCTTCATGGTCTTTGATTTTTTTGTTCTCCCAAGATTTTGTTCTCTCAAATGCAAAACAAAATTGCGAACCTTACGGGCCGTGGTCCAACGCCCTAGCCACTACACCAAGGCCGCAGAGGCAAGATAGGCAACACATAGGCAAGCCCCTGCGAAAAACAGTTCAGGAGTTCATGAACAGTTCATGAACAGTTCATGAACGTTAAGTGGCTCCAATTTTCCTGAACTGTTTATGAATTGTTCATGAACAGTTCATGAACCCTCACAGACAGTTCATGAACAGTTCATGAAAATTTGAGGCCATTTAACGTTCATTAACTGTTCATGAACTGTTCATGAACTCCTGAACTGGTTTCACAGGGGAGATTGCAGATAAGCAGGGATTACCCTTATACGAGTTTCACTTAAGCAGGTAACACTATAACAAACTAAAGGTTATTCATATTGGCATGTCGGGCCATTTAATGTCAAAGAACAGGGTTTGGCAGAAGTTACTAAATTAGTAAATCTGAATCGAACAAAAATATTTGAGAAACTCTCTTGTGAAGAAATTTACTCAGTTCATAAACTATTCATGAACCGTTTGTGAGCATTTTAACTCTACAAACATTCACTAACTATTCATCAAAACAGTATTTAAACAGCTCACATGAACCATTGATGAACATTTTATGAACTGTTCGTGAACACTTTGTAAACAGTTCAAAAAGCATTCATGAAAGCTTATGGACAGTTTATTAATTTTGAATGGCCTGTTATTCATAAAGTATTCATGAACTATTTTCACAGGGTTGTGGTTCTATTTGAAACTTCAATCAAAGCTATTCAATGTTTCGTCCTTACGACTGTTCTTTGTTTTCTAATGAGTACGGGCAGAGTCAAATACAGTGAAGACTCAAACAAACACAATCCATATACATTAATCGTAGGCTACATATAATTCCCACAATTGAAATAATACCAAGTTACTGTAATGTTGATTATAATTGTCCAAGTCTAAGTGGTTTTGAACGTTATTCCCATACTGAATAATAATAGGAAACAGCGTGTTATTTATACTAATTTACTACATGATTAAGCATAATCTATAATTACTTACGTTTGATGGTCTCAGCAAAACATTAATATACACATTTACATCATTTTCTATAAGTATACAATATAAATAGTTTACATTGGCATTTTTCTAATTATACAACTTCACGCAATGCTCTATTTTTAACTAAATAACTATGATGTCATGCTTTATTTATCTATTCATTGAACACCCTTAACAATTTATCTAAACAATAATTTATATGGAAATACATCTAATTACTTAATCAAAACATTCAACACTGACCTCTCTCGAACGGGAATAAGATTCTTCTTTCTCTGTATATTCAAGTTGCATGTATGTACAAAACTCATCCTGAAATGAGATTACAGAAACAGAAATTACCCCTGCAAAAAACAGTTCAGGAATTCATGAACAGCTCATTAACAATTTATGAACGTTAAATGGCCCCACATTTCATGAACTGTTCATGAACTTCTTAATTGTTTTTTGCAAGGGTAGTGTCAATAAGATTGAATTATGAAATTGCTTATGGTGATACAATCTTCCTGTGTATTAGAGATTATTATCTTTGACAAATACATTTTATGTTGTCTGGTCATTCCTGCAAGTAATGTGAAATCTTCTAGCATGAACAATCCTAATAAGAGCAGCAGTTATTTACGAAAAACTGACGCATGGCTTGGATGATATCACTAGCACATGGGTGGTGTGTTAGCTTGACAGTGTCTAATTAGATTATTGAAGTTTGGGGAAATTGTTATGATTTCATCTTAATTATGACGTTGATATTCAGATTAATTTTCAATGGTGCTTACCCAGTTAATTTCTCCATCGGAAGAAGCATCAATTTTCATGAATAATGCCGTCATTTGATCTTCAGTCTTGAAATTATCACATAAAATAGCAAATTCAGATTCAATTAATAACACAAAGCCTTTTCTGTTTAATATATTAGTTAAAGATAGAAAGATCAACGATAAATTGAACAGTCCATGAACCCAGCAAATGTTTTTGCAGGCGTTTTGTGATTTTTGCAACATGAGAAACATGTTGATGGAAGATCTTGTCTTGTTAAACAATGTTAACCTCTCTCTTTAATCTAATACTTGGCTTGCTGGGTCACAAGGAGGAGGTGTCTACATTTCCAATACCAAAACCATGAAAGTGTCATGAAAGTGTTAGTGAAAACATCATATCATGTAAAAAGTGGAAACGATAAATTTTTTAAACCATGAAAAGTCTAAAACAATGAAAACATCTATATTCAAGATATCAAAATGTTAAAATGCCATGAAAACACCATGACATTTCGCACATTTTTTGGTTTTTGGTGTCAGCATTGATAATACCTCTGCAAAAAATATCCATGAGTTCATGAACAGTTCATGAACTTCATGAAAAGTTCATGCACAGTTTATGAACAATTCATGAAAATCAAGAACAGTTCATGAACATTTTTTTGTTGGTTCATGAACAGTTCATAAACAGTCACAAAGAGTTCATGAACACTTCATGAACCGGCTCATGAGCTGGTTCATGAACGTGAAATTGCCCAAAAGTTCATGAACAGTTCATGAACATTTTTCGCTGGGGTAGGTATGCATAGAGGCAGAAAGGAGCATACTTAGGATATTAAAATTGATATCTTACCGCAGCTTTTAAACCAAGGAAATGCTTAAACACCGTTTTGAATTCTTCTATGTCAAGTGTTCCGCTCCCATCAGCATCAGCTTCCTCGAAATGAAATAATTCAAAATAAAAGTTAAGTTAAATCAAATCTTTGTGTGGAGAAAATGATGGAATAAAAAGAGGGAAATTGAGGTTCATTATGAAAAGATCGCCTTAAAATAAATGATTGATTACAGCTGATGTATAATTTGCTTAAAAAATTGATTGGTCAAAGTTAGCATATCGTTGGAAACAGTTCATACTGTCACACATTTATTTTTGTGACCTCACCCTTGCGAAAAACAGTTCAGGAGTTCATGAACAGTTCTGAACAGTTCATGAACGTTAAATGGCTCCAATTTTCCTGAACTGTTCATGAACAATTCATGAACCCTCACAGACAGTTCATGGATAGCTCATGAACAGTTCATGAAAATTTGGGGCCATATAAGGTTCATGAACTGTTCATGAACTCCTGAACTGTTTTCGCAGGGGCACATATAAATTTTTTTCTCAGACTACATACAAAAAAATGATTATGAATAGTGACGTCACAAAAATAAATGCGCAATCGGATAAAATTCCTATGTCTTTTCTTGTGAATTTGATGTCGAAAATGAAAGCCATATAAATAATTCAGTTAAAACAGATAATGGAGTAAAAAAATCGAATCCGGTCCCAGCACGACTAGAAAACAGCGATTCTATTGATTTACAGTAGAACTCAAGTATCTTGCTTGAGAAATGACTGAAAAAACACAAGTTGCAGATATCCCCATTTAAATTATATATAATAGGGTACGAGAGGGAATACAGTCCCCTTGTTGGGAAATAAAGTTTTTTTGACTGTTGACTCACAAACAAAAATCCATTTTTGCCCCATTAATATCACCACTGTTAATATCACGATTCGCTTAATACCACTAATTGTTGAAAACTAGTTTCTATCAAATTCAATTATTTCAATCAGGTTAACACGACAACCCACTTATTATCGTGATTTCCGGCTGCATCAAGGCAGTGATATTAGAGAGGTTACACTGTGACACAAAATTACTTGACATGTCATCTTAGTGACTAGTGTTCATGATGTGCCAAAATAAGATGTTGTAAATTCCTTGTCTCCCTGGCCATGAGTATCCCTCTACTTTTAATTGTTTATCTTTTTATTTTATGGTGCGGTATTGATTATTTACATAAATCTAGTTTACCTCAAATGCTTGCTTCATTTTGTATAGATGTTCTAATGTTATTGTCTCTTCAATCTGCATTGAAAATTTTTAATAAAAATGTTATCACTAAAAACTTTATCAAAGATAAATACAGTGATGGATCATGGGGGTATATCTATTTATATGACTATTTTGAGCAGTTGAGCAGAATGCAATGCATTGTTGTTATGTGTGGGAGTTAAGGCTTTCTGGTGAGTGAGTGTGAGAAGCCAACTAGACTATAGCAACTAGCAAATTAATACCTCAATCTATTTGAATGAATACACCGTTTTTTATAATTATTTTCTTCAGTTTTATAAAAGGTGTAGGCCCTGGGACGCCAAACGGTCAACATAGGCCTTTGTTTTGTACAGAAAATACATTTTGTCTTACTATGATTTAAACATTTTGTTTAGTATGATCCAAAAATTTGCCCAATAATGTAGACATTTTGTTCTTAAATTAGTACTTCCGATTTTTTACTGCATACCTTCACTGCGCGATCCTTGGAAGACGTTGTTTCTGGCCTTTGTGAATATCTTTCCCGCATTCCATTGAGGTTTTCTGTAGCTCCAAGAGTTGCCCTCCGACCACGGTTTATTGTAATTTCTAATGGGTCTACTCCTCCATGTACTTGCCTACCATGAAACCTCCCTTTCCCATATGCTGAGCCAGACAGTTTCTTATGCGATGTAAGATAAGTTGGATCTAAGCCACAATTTTCTCGCATGGGTACAGTTTTTGGCCTGTAAGTTTCTTCTAGAAAATGCTTCATTCGTGCACTTTCAAGCTTCCCAGAAGCACTGTTTGGTCGTCTCTTCATTGCTTTAACACTTGGAAACATTTTGCTAATAAATTTATAATTTAGTATGACAAAGTCGGCAAGTTTGTTCGCCTTGAAGTTGTTGTTTTCAAGGCATGCACGAGGTGTTTAGGAAGCCATGTTGGTTGGTTGATTGTCTGCAGAATTGACGGATCCTTTGATTGGTCGATTGGTTGCTAGGCAATCTTATGACGTAAGCATGGAAGAAAAGATCGAATAAACCATAAACTTTCTATAACAATTATTATTTAAATACATCTGTCATAATATGTCATTTTGGATAAAATGATATCGAATACATGGACTGTTGATTTGAAAATAAAACAGGTTTTGGTCAAATAGAGGTTACAAAGATATGAAGGAAAGGAAACGAAGCTTGTTGACTATCTGTTAGTTTAATAACTGGGACGAAGCAAAAGAGTTTTTGTAAAACGTAAAATATCCTACTTATGATCTATAGAAGAGGTATAAACTGCTTGATTAATCATTAATAAGCGAACCCAATCCAATAATCAATATCAATCTGTTGAAACAACTAACCAGGCACTGCTATTGTTCTCCCTACATGGAATGTGGTATCACAGCTTGAAGCAGACTAGAAGGGCTTCGATATTTGCGGTCAAATTCCTATTAACTAAAAAGCATATAAATCGAACAAGAATATAATTTACACTATCAAAATTATGTGATGCTACGGTAAAAAAATTAGGAATCAAAATATATCAAAATATTTCCAGAATCGACCGAAATGAGGTCTTGAATGTCATAACAGTATTCCAGAAATAGCAAGTTTTTCTATGGAAAAATTGAGAGGTTGCCGCTTGCGTCAAGCTGTGCTTGATATTTAGATCGTGTGACCATGCTTGGTGAATTATCTGCAACTTGTAGATGATAATACAATGGCATCAAAAGCATCAAAAAGAATACCAAACCTACACCACCATATAAGTAAATGTATTGAGCTCACAAACTATTTGTGAACCTAAAGAGCTATTCACGAGTGGTTTATGAATTTTATATGAACATCCATAAACGTTATAAACAGTTCATGAACCATTCATGAACATTCAATCACCCATTGCAAAAAACAGTTCAGAAATTCATAAACAATTCATGAACGTTAAATTGCCCCAGATTTCATGAACTTTTCATGAACCATTCATGAACAGTCAATCACCCAATGCAAAAAACAGTTCAGAAATTCATAAACAGTTCATGAACGTTAAATTGCCCCAGATTTCATGAACTTTCCATGAACTGTCCGTGAAGGTTCATGAACAGTTTATGCATAGTTCATGAAAATTGGGGCCATTCACCGTTCATGAACTGTTAATGAACTCCTGAACTTTTTTGGCATGAGCAGCAGTTACTGATTTATTCTTAAAAATTAAATGGCCTGGTTTTCCCGTGCCTTCTCATTAACTGATCATGAGAATTTGGCAATTTAAAGTCAGTCAACTGTTTTCATAGGGTAAGGGTCTCAAAAGGAAACTAATTTTCCCTACTTTGATAAATGTAATTCACAATATATTTAAAATCGCATTGCAACATATAATTGAATCATGTTGAATAAATATAAAAATAATTACAATAAATCTAGAAATTGATATAGTTAAAATTAAAACTTAAAATAATTGAGCTTTCAAAAAAGTTAATACATGATATAAAATCTTGATTTACAATACCGCACTTAAATGTTTTGAAAACATATCTAATAGTTACATAGTAATATTTAATTGAATGTGTTTCGCTTAGAAATATAACAAGCAACTTTCTAGAATCAAACATTCATTTCACTGAATGAAGACTTTTGATTGATAAAGATGTCTCCAATTCTTTTGCTGTAATATCAGTCATACTGTAAAATTCAACCTGAAAAAAAATAATTGAGACAAATGCGCTGATGGACATTTTAACTTACCCCTGCGAAAAACAGTTCAGGAGTTCATGAACAGTTCATGAACAGTTCATGAACGTTACATGGCTCCAATTTTCCTGAACTGTTCACGAACTGTTCGTGAACAGTTCATGACTCCTGAACTGTTTTTGCAGGGGTAGATATTGCGAAGACAAAACATTAAATAAATAAAAGTTTACTAGTAGTTTCAAAATTGAGAACGCCCAAGACAGTAAAATCCAGTTTTCATCACAAACAAAACATTGGGATCTAGCATCGATATCAATAGGGTTTTCCGTTTTTCCGAAGTAACTGTTCTGAAAACTCAAACAGTACCACAGTCCATCACCAGTAAAATTTCACAATGATGTATTCATAAAGGATTCATGAAAATCAGGGGTAGAAAATGTTGGGATCATTGGGATCGGCAGTCGCAGGCACGATTATTGAACAATAGAATTACTGCAGGCACATTGCTCTAAAATATAAAAGTATTCTTATGAAACTAATTAATTACCTAATTAATTAATTAATGTATAAATAAGGTCAATTTAAATTGCCTGACCAGAACAATTTCCGCTAAAATATTTGAAGGCACTTTTAAGGCAAAATTAATGTTTTTGACCACTGTGAAAATAGACCGTCTAATTTTATGTTCATCGGATTTTGTGAACAGATTATGAACTAATGCCAAATCTGTTTATAGACGTGACCTCTATATAACAACCAACTCTTACTATGGATTTAAACTCAAATACAGAGCATGAAATCATGACATGCCAGGCTTGCATTGTGGGCAAACATTTTTGATATATTTTGTAATCTTTTTCTAGATGAAAGATATTGTCTAAGAAACATGTTTCTGTGAAAAAATATTAAATGAATCACACCAAAACAATGACAAAAAGTTTGAAATTTGAGCAACATAATCATGATATTTTCACATTTTAATATGGTGAATATGGA
Source organism: Haliclystus octoradiatus (assembly GCA_916610825.1). Classification (NCBI taxonomy): domain Eukaryota; kingdom Metazoa; phylum Cnidaria; class Staurozoa; order Stauromedusae; family Haliclystidae; genus Haliclystus; species Haliclystus octoradiatus. Next base: position 2,520,834 of record OU744448.1, read on the forward strand.
TGTTTTTATAATTTTCAATATTTTTCATGTGGTTCAAAATTTTTGTGGTTACCATTGTTGTACATTTCCATGATGTTTTCGATGTTTCACAACACAATCATGGTTTTGGTGTCGGTAATGAGCCAGATGTTTTTAACAGCATTGAGTAGATGATGATAGATAATTCGGTCAGAGTGTAAAATTTTTAAATAGATAAATCCATGCCGCTATAAATTTCCATATATTGTTGCGCATGTTGTATCCAAGAGCTTTGATTAACAGAAAAAGTTGCCCTAATAGATTTTTCTACAGTAATATTAGCTCAGCAGGCAGGGTCTATATTATTATAATTATAGAGCAAAAATACTGTGTCCATTATTTAATCTGGAAAGAAGAAGGAACTAGAACATTTATCATATTCTACTCAATTATTTCATCTAAATTGTACAATATAGACTAACCTCCTTCTTGGATGTAAACATTAAGAATCCATTATTAGAAAAATGGCCATCATACTTTGTTTCTAGCCATACGAATGCAGCAGGGTTTGATGCGCTTACTACTATTCCAAAATGACGAAGGTTATACACATGGACATTTTTAACCTAGATATTGCAAAAGAAAAAACATTAAATAAATAAAAGTTTACTAGTAGTTTTAAAATTGAGAACGCCCAAGACAGTAAAATCCAGTTTACATCACAAAAAAACATTGTGATCTAGCATCGCAATCAGAAGCGTTTTTCAGAAGTAATAATATCTAAATAATTTCCACTCAATTTTGCTTTACAAACATTACAAACTTCTGATTTTTGGTCACTTTTAGCTCAGAAATCTGGGATTCGAGATCCCAACTTTTGCTGTTACTTGCTTATTTGAGGACACTTTGATTAAGTTTCACTGTACACAGTGACACACCTTGAACTGAGGGTCTTTAAGTCCAACAATTTCATTAAATGGTGTCAAAATCATAGGAGATGGTTCCACAGGAAGCTTCAAAGTTGATTCTGCCACCATGGGAACAGCAAAGATTTCTTCTAATTTTTCACCAAATTGACTACCGTCAAGACTGATGAGGAATTTCTATGGAAAAACAACATTGCCACAATGAAAAAAAAAATCATACCAAACGAAATGAACATTTCATGAACTCCTAACCTGTTTTTCGCCGGGGATAGCTTGAGACATTAAGTCAAGACAATAGGATCTCCAAGGTTTCAAGACTGTTGCAATAAAAACTTTTGTTTTAAAGATGTTTTACTTTACATAATCAAGATAATTATATTAACAAAAGAAAATCTATCAGCAATATTATATAAAAACTAGCAATGAGTGTGGTCCATAATGGACCTTCTATGATAAAACTTTCAGATCACTTATAATTAAACAATTAACTAAGCTGACTATCGCTGTATAATACGGAGTATGAACTCTGGAGGAGAACATGAGACACAATACGCATTGAAACGGTGTAGCATTAATCAATACATCTTAATCATTCCTTTAATAAAAATTTAATTTATTTCACATCAATTGAGTCGATTGAAATGTATAATTTAACGTAGCTATATCTACATAGAAAAAACTTTATTTTATGTGCTGAAAGGAAACCAGAACACATTAATTATTATAAATTACAAATATTCAGTCAAATTTCGAAATATGAAACTATCCATAAAAAATCACTTCAAATCCGATCCGATCCGAAGACCTAAAATATTAACCCGAATCTGACCCGATACGATCGGATCGCGTTCGGTTCGAATTCATAAATCTTTATTGCAATATTTACAACACTAATGTGGTGTTCACAAAATAACGCCGTCAAATTGTGGCCGGTCAAACTAGTGGCATTGCATGCAATATGTTCAATATTAAATTGATTTAGCTTCGACAAGACACATGGTCCACTGATTTCTGTTATTAACATGATCAATAGACATCCTTTGTTAATTAACATTGATTTACTGATTCATATTAAAAAGAATAAGAAAAATCGTTGATAAAAATTTGCCAAACGGCGGATTTGAACAGACGACCCTGATATTGTGATATCAGAGCATTAACCAATGAGCCACCGCCTTACTTACCATTGTACGCGCTTTGACTGTACTAATCAACAAACCTACTACTTCGACAACGTATTATTGAACAAGGCGACAGCACGTGTATTGAATTTCAAATTATATATATATATAATCTGAAAATATTATGATATGATAGTATATGAGCCTATATATTTTTGATCTTTGCAATCTCAGCAAGTAGGCCTGTGATTTTCATGGCAGTCTATCAAAATACTAAGAGATCGTTGAAAATAAAATTTTATAAGTAAAAAAAAGATCTGAAAAATTCACCTGATAGTGCTTCTTGTTATCAAATTTTCCAGAATAATAGCATCAACATTCTTTTAAAAGGAAATAAAATTCTATAATAAATCGCTATACTAATTCGATATTGATATTATGTTACATCTTGTTGTCAATATTTCTACGCGATATTTATAATACATTACAGATGTCGAATGAAAGAAAAGGCGATTATGAATGAATTAGTTATTTTGATAGAAAAACGAAAACAACTCATTTTGCCAGATTCGTGATATGCATATTTATTCAGAATTTATTGAAACGGACGCGATGGTTTATAGAGTGGAAATGTTTAGTGCAGCTTCAAAGATATAAAATACCACAACCCAACCGATGGTAGTATTTAAATGCTGATGTTATGATGTCTGACGAAAAGGATAAATTACTATGTAGAAAATGAATCTACTTTACCATGCATTTGATCACGATATGAAATGATCATTTTTGTCAGAATTATTTCGAATAAAAGACAATCTTTATTTTATTCTTATCGGTCGTACATTCTCATTCGATAAAATATGGTTGTTAACTTTTATTGATTGGTGTATTAACTTAGAGAACCCGCTATTATGTATTTAAATGTTGTTCGGAGATTATGCCGCTCGTATAGTTTTTATTTGGATCTCATTTGGAAAATGGTAAGTTGTATTTAATAAATATTGTTTGCTATGATCAATTATTTCATGCAACCTTTTTCGCTTTCTATTTTTGTAACACAAGGTTTGTTAATCTCATCCAAACTGTATTAACTATTTAAAAATGTTTTTGAATTATGATTTTGTGCTTTTAAATTCAAAGCGAAATTTTGAACAATGAAAATATTATAATTATTATTATTTATCACAAATCATACGCTCAATTCAATTTAACTTTGTTGAATTTGATATACCTGAAATTAACTTTATTAAATGTTGATCAACGATAATAACAAGACACCGCTATTTTTATTCTCGAAACTGTAGTAACATATTGTGTCTTATTCTTATAGCAAGTCAACAAAATGAAATTTTAATTTTAATCGATGCTTACAATTTCTTCGTTAATTATGGAAGCAAAATCTGAAAATAAAAGCCTGCCTGCTCAAACCAAATGATTCATATTTTTATATTAAATAATAAAATATAGAAATACTTTTGTGCAATGCCTTGATTAATTCTAAACTCTATAATTTTAGGCTGTAGACAGATAATCTCTTCGAACTTTGAATATTTTTCGAATTAGTCGAACGCCAACGTCATTTTGAAAATTCTTGTAAGTTAATTTGTTTTTATGCCCGCGATAGATTGTTCAGTTCAAAACAGATTGTTTGCTCAGTGTTCTCACAAATTTTATATCAAAATAGCCTTTTTAAAAGTGAAATGTTTCATATCTCGATTTTGAGAAAAGTAATGAACGGCATTTTGTTTCATTAATAAATTAAATTAAGACCTAGAGTCTCTTTAATTTTCATAGCGTTTGTGCCGCGCTATATGTATTGCTGATATCAACACTACATGAAATAGGTTTACGTTTCTTTGATTTCAAAAAAATATTTCGTTTGGCCTAGTTATACTGGTAATTCAATGTAATTCAGTATTTCGTATTGTTTTAATTATCATAAAACTGATTCAGTTTCAAGTTTCACGTGTTCAAACAATTTACACGCAGCTTTCAAATTCAAAGCAAAATATTTTTGTTCTGGAGATTTCAATTTGAATTCGATTTGGCTGCCCGCTAGATTATCGACCTATGAAATTTTTCAAAATCTCTGAATTTTTTAATGCAAGGATATCAAATAAAATATCAGATGAAGTATATTATTTTAAAACAACGTCATAGACCCATACTTTTCATACAACAAATTTGTTACTGTACACGGTTATCTCGACACAAATGTTTGCATAATTTCCCGACAACGGATTATCCGTATTATATTGCCAGTAAGACGTACATAAGTCGCGGACAGACACAGAAATATCGAAATATAGAAATATAGAAATATTGTGATATATAAACAGACAGTATTATTAATATAAGTAGATAAGTAGATATAAAAATAGATGGAGAAAATATCAAGAAGACAACGAAATACAAAGAGATTATTCTTGCATCTTATTAAAGTCTCTAAATTATGAACACATATTTAAATAAACTTGTTGTAATGGATTCGAAATAGTTCTCCTATTGCAGCTGTTCTTAAATTATTCATGATTCATATGATTAGGCCTGCTCAATTTACATGGATGAATAATAAAACAGTTATCAAACCCCAAAAATATATACTTACAGACGAAAGTTGTGGAATAGAAAATGGAATTTTGATTGAATGAATTATTTCGAATGATGACCATTTAAATATCGATAAATCAATAATACCAGATACATCCTGTGAAGATGAAATTACATCAGATGTTAAGATTCATCTAATTTTGAGAAAAACAGACAAAACAATTCCTTTATAATAATAACAATGAGATTGGTCAAACACCTACGAAAACATTAGTTGAGTTCATGAACTCTTTATAAACTTCAAGAACTGTTCATGAATCTCCTGAAGTGTTCATGAACTTTAAATACTAACTTTCATGAACTGTGCATGAACACCTATAAACAGTTAAATAAAAAGTTCATGAAAGTTTAACAGTCTATTTTCATGAACACCTTATAAATAGTTAAATAAACAGTTCATGAAAGTTAAATGGTCTATTTTCACAAGCACCTTATAAGCAGTTAAATAAACAGTTCATGAAAGTAAAATGGTCTATTTTCATGAACACCTTATAAGCAGTTAAATAAACAGTTCATGAAAGTTTAACAGTCTATTTTCATGAACACCTTATAAACAGTAAAATAAACAGTTCATGGAAGTTAAACGGCCTAATTTTAAAGAACTGTTTTCACAAGGGGCATTGAAGGTGTCAGTTGAATCAGATAATTTTTTTAAATTAACTACTGATACCAAAAATATGTAATTTGTATCCAATCTGATCCAAAATAGAGGGTGATTGATAAAGATTGTGCACATCCCCTGCGAAAAACAGTTCAGGAGTTCATGAACAGTTCATGAACAGTTCATGAACGTTAAATGGCATCAATTTTCATGAACAGTTCATGAACTGTTCATGAACACTCACGGACAGTTCATGAACAGTTCATGAAAATTTGGGGCTATTTAACGTTCATGCACTGTTCATGAACTGTTCATGAATTGTTCATGAACTCCTGAACTGTTTTACGCATGGGATGTTTTTCATAATCATAATGAATATAATGTCAATTAAATCATGTGATAAATGTCATTAACTACGGTGATCATAACTGCAACAACAATATAAACAATTTTTCAAAATTCGATGTAATCTGATATAATCGAATCTTATCCAATCAGAAAATTGAAATTCAATCCCAACATCAAGAAGCAGACAGCAGTGATCGGATTCTACGTCAAACAAACCTGCATCATATCAGAAACAACGTAAATCATATATCTCCCAGATGTAAAATCTTTATATGTTGAAATAATAAACGGTTGAAAGAAATTCTTTACAAAATAATGAAGCATTTTCCATCGTCCTCCATATTCGATCGACGCCCATGATTGTCCTTGCCAAATGTCATTTAATTGCCAATACATTGCACCCATTGTATGCCCACTGCCATTAACGATATAGCTTTGGGCTCTACGATAATGCTCACTTTCAGATTGAACGCATATAGCTTGAACAATTTGCGATAAATATATCATATCTTTGAATGCTTCTTGTGTGTATGGGTGTATTGGTAACTTGAAATGAGTTTTGATCATGTTAAACATTTCCATTGTACCGTTTTCATGGTGTTGTCTATGTTCTATTAATGGACTATTCCAAAACCAATCGGATTCAATCGATATCTTTGTTAACGATTCAAATGATGGTAGAGATTGATATCCGTATTCTGATGCAAAACGAGGCATTACGTAGATACTAGTATTAAGACAATTGTTTAGATAATCATAAGGATGCACATCGCCATATTGTGGGCTAGTTGGATCAGTTCCTATCCCGCCTTCTTTTTCTGTTTCAGCCCCATTTGAGGGTGACGATAATATAAATGGTCGACTTGGATCTAAACTACTAACTGCAGGTTTTATAACATCAACATATAAATTTAAATAATCTTCTCGATATTGCTTGTTGTCTATATTTGTTCCATACCAATTACCAACGAGTGCAACCTCATTTTCATTGTTACCACTCCAACACAGAAGTGAGGCATGATGTTGTAGTCGTTGCACCTGATAAATGACCTGAAAAAGGTGAAGCAGCATCAAATTGATTAAAAGGGTTAATTTAGAATCTCTCACACCAGACAGCATTTGTAGTTTGTGAACAAGAAATTGCACACATTCCCACTAAAATTTCCCGAAATATTCAATAATAAACAGTCTATTGATTATGTGCAAGGTAAACATCAGCTGATGCAGCCTCGCCCCATTCATGTATTTGATTGTTGCTGTCCTCATTGTTTATGTTCAACAGTGAAGAAGAGTAGCCTACAGAATACAGATAATACAGAAAGTCTTCCGGAATAGTCCATTACTGCTGCTATTATTATTTTCTTTTATATCATACTCCACGCTCAGTTAAATGATTGTCCAGTAGAATTATTTTCTGCACATAGAAGCCCAGAGCGTTGCATGACAGCGCAACGATATTATTTCGACCAAAGCGTAGGCCTATAATTATTTGCTGATTTTCTGCAGGAAAGGTGCTTATCAAGAGATGGGCATTTTTGAAATGAGAATTTGTATCTTGGCCTGCTTGTTTGAAATAAACTATAAACTATAAAACAATTACTGGGGTCGAGGAGCTTCCAACCAAAAGTTTCCAACGTTCTTGCTCACATTATGGTCTACCTTAATTTCGTTTCCTAAACAATTACTTTCTGTTACGAAATGAATTATTGCACATATGAAAAACACAAGCATCACGATTAATTTGTTTTGCTTTAATAAATGTATTTCAATCATTTTATCAAAAGCTCAAATCTAACAATTGAGAATAGAGGCGACATCTTAAATAAAATTAGGAAAGGCTGATGTCATCAATCAGCATCAAAGCATGCGGGTGCTCTGTATGAATAAATACGTAAACTTTCTACCTGACCTTTCCAACGTTCAAACTATTTTCACATCGCTAAAATTTAGCGAAAAACATAAAAAAATACCTCAATTTTCTTCAGAATTTTGGCCAGCTTTTTCGGAAACGTAGTTGCCACGTAATGGGGTTTTGTCATAACATTTGTTGTACATTATAAAAATTTTCATAATTTCATAACATTAATTTCACATGAATGACTCAAAATAAAACACACCAAATTTTAGATGAAGAAAATATTGTTCATAATATATATATCAATATTCCTTTCCGCATACCTCCTTTTTCACTGTTGCGAGGAAGTGTTCATCGGTTGGATACATTGAACATGCGAACATGAAATCTTGCCAAATTAAGATACCTAATTCATCCGCAATGTTATAAAAATCGTCATTTTCATAAATCCCTCCACCCCAAACACGTAAAACATTGATGTTGACTTCTTTTGAAGATTGTAGTAAATATTGTATGTAATCTTCTGTTACCCTCTCTTTAAATGCATCTGGAATAAATAGATTAATCGTCAAGTTGCCGTGTCTGTCATGAAACCGCACGTAATCATTGGAAAATTATTTTCTACAAAACATAACATCTTGAGTACATGAAATGTTCATAAACGCTAAATCGTCTGTTTGCATAAACCTTTCATGAGCTATTCAATTAAAAGGAAAGCCATTTAATGTTCAGGTATTATTTCAGTGTCAGTGTGTCAAGAAAAATTAATGTGCTGTCAATCCATCAATTTCAGAGAATATTTTACAATTCATGAACAGTTGATGAAAAGATGGACAAAATACAATCAGCTATTTATAAACTGTGCATGAAATTCATGAACCGATTTTATAGCATTATGAATATCTTTTTGTGGGTTCATTAACATTCCATGAACGCTCCACGAATGTGTGATTGCCTAAGAGCTCATGAACAGTTCAGGAAAAATCCCCAAACTTCATGAACATCTTCTTGTGGGTTCATGAACAGTTTATGAACTGGATAATCAATGTGGAATTGCCCAAACGTTCATGAACAAATCATGAACATATTCTTGTGGGTTCATGAACAGTTCATGAACTGGTTAATACACGTGGAATTGTCCAAACATTCATGAACTCATGAACTTTTTTCACATGGTTAATTACAATAGTGATCAATTAAGATCGTCATTGCTATGTTACTTTTTATTAAATTATCATTATTTTAGGGGTAAGCATAGTAGCTATACTTGTGAAAGTGTTGTGCTACCTGCATGTATTTCAATCTTTTTAAAATATGCGAATAAATTCTATTCTATTCTATTCTAATCGCAATAGGATTATATAATATTATAATAATAAATGTTTGAGCTGATTTTGCTGCATGTTAAATCCATACCTGCTGGTATCCAGTTTGATCCTTTAAGAAACATTGCTAATCCATTAATTTTAAAATAAAAAGACAAACCTACAAAGAAGTATATGCAAATAAATTGTGATTTATTGTTTATTGTGATTTATTTATGTATTATTTGTTATTTTGTTTGTTGCTTGCAAGGGGTATTAGGGGCCATCCATAAAGCATTTACTCAGTAAATTTTCCAAAATTCAACAACTCTTCCCCTGTATACGCAGCTGTAGCCTACGCGTTAAGATTACCCCCTTCGGCACAAGCACTGACAATTTGGCACCCCCCACTCCATGTTTACGATGCCTTTGTTGTTTCTAAAAGTAGACGGGTGCAATCTTCTTTATAAAAAAGCAAAAATTTTGCTGTAAATAATTAATGAATTTGTAGTTCAACTGCAATAAATATCGTTTTAATCATCAATACACTGATAATTAACAGCATCATAATCTTATAAAAGTCAACAGAAACAGTCAAGTTGCGTACATACTTTGATGATTGACACCCCCCCCCCCACTCTTGCCCATGTATGCAGCTGTGGACCTTTGGGATGGCCCCCTCCTCCTTAACTGATTACGTGATTTATGGATTGACCCTCAGCTCATTGTAATTAGAAATTAAAGCAATTAAAACTAGTCTATATATTGTTCTGTTTTAGGCTACATAGGCTACACATCGCATCAGTACGAGTTCTTAGTAAAGTGGTTAGGGATATGGATGTCAACCCGCAGGGTTTAAGGTTCAATCATTGACAGAAGCACTTTTGGTTTGGCGTCAAACCATGAAAATGCCATGAAACTGTTGTGAAAACACCATGAAAGTGAAAGCACAAATTTTGTAAGCCATAAAACCATGAAAACATCCATATTCACAATATCAAAATGTGAAAATGCTATGTAAACGCAATGAAATTTCACGATTTTTTCATCATTTTAGGGTCAGTGGTGTACATGCAACTACATCGGTGAAAAAAAGCTACTAAGCTTACACGGTTTTTGGAAAAATAATGGATCCACAAACGATGTGAATAAATAAATCTAGAATAGAAAGAAGTTCATACCTACAGTTACGGTAAAAACTAAAAACGACAATTATATAAGACATACATTAGGTAAATCTGCAAATGACAGATGACCTGAAATGTGATCACAAGTATCGGTAAGTATTCCAAACAAAATAGACATTGCCAACTTTCTGTAATTTACCTTCAGAATCTTGGATAGGTTCTTGTATTAACTCAACTGTACGAAAACCAAATCGAATTGATTTTTCTGCAACTATCGATGATTGATCATGAAGATATGAAGCCTTAAGAATAAGAAATATCAATTTGGAAGAAAAATTTTGTCCAAGTTAAGCAAATAACGGATCCATTTTTCACAGGTCAGACTGTCTCAAAAGGTTAGACTAAAATTGCACTGATATAGTCTTAAGGCTTGGGAATCATACTGATTAGGCAATCAGAGTCAAAATCACACCAGGAATCATAGTCATCAATCGAACATGTCCGCATTTTAATTCTTATTAAAATATATCCAAATATTCAATATTACACATTCAATTTGAAATGTTTTAATAAATATAGCTGACATTTTGTAGACGCTATTGGTTATTAAGGTATTTCTGTAGTTACTATATTTATAATCCTTTGGAAATGGTTATTTTTGACACGCTGGAGTCGTTAAATGAAGTCGTTATCAAATTAGTCATTTGCAATCATGCTTAAGTAACAGCATCACATATAAGCTACGCTATACATTTATAGGCTACATTTATCTCGTTCATGTTCATAGTGTCAATGAAATCATAGAAGTCAACATAAAAGAGTAGGCCTAATCAAACCATATTTTAAAGCCATGGCTCCATTTCAATCTATTTTCAAGGCTAAATTTATCAGACCTATACACTGGGCCACAAAGCTATCAGAGTCTACTGATTACACTGTACCACTCTACATACTCTGAACCTAATTCCGAGGGACCCCAAGCAAAAGCTCAAATTATTGATATTTTATCCAAGCTAAAAAACAAGTGAATCTTGGAGCATTTTTTCATGACAATATGACCTATTCTGCTTCTTTCATTCCTGGAAATCTGAGCTAAATTGATCAAAACTCAAAAGTTTGTAATTTTTGTGAAACAAATGTAGTAAGATCTCAATAGACATTCTGACTTGAAAAAACTCTTGCAATTCCCAACCCATATTCCAATCTTTTTGTTTGTGATGAAAATTGGATTTTACTGGCTTCGGAATTGGAACTGAGCAATGACATGGTAATTTCGTATTTAAGCCTATTTCAAGGATGGTCTATGTAGCAAAAATGAAAATTTCTGCCCCAGTTAGCCTATGTTTCTTAGATTCCAATAAAATTACATACCGGTAATGTTTTTTAATTAATAAAGATATTTATTGCTTCTTTTGGTACAATGTGGGGAAAAATTCAGGAAAAACTTAGGATTCCAGAAAGTAAAACCCTTTTTCGGACCCTGGTCATGGCCATCTGATGATTACGAAACTGTGCAGTGGCAACATTGGTGATACTGTAACTGTTCATGAACTTTCAGAATTGTTTTTTTAGGGTGTAGTTTTATACATTATTGTTTGTATATATAATATATATTATTTCATCTTAATGACTTCCTATTTAATGTTAATTACAATTATAATGAATGATAGTGTAATGTAATATGGTATCATGTCCGTTGTCACGAAGCATTTGTTTGTTTATTATCGATTATTGTTTTATTACGTTGTTGCATACTGAACTTTGATTGGCTGCTTATTTTATTTGGTCAGTGGATTCCATGCATTGTGCATGCGCATTATTCTACTATAAATTCTTGATTTTGTATTAATATCCCCTCTTCTAATTCACCCTTCATCGCTGTATCATTAAAGTTATTGCTTGAACATTTTATAGTATTATATGTCTCCTCTACACTGACTCTATTGACTTACATAGGGTGAATTACCTTTGATAACAGAGAAATGACAACACTCAAAATAATTTGATTTGGTTAATGGTCCTTGAAATTACCTTCAATGTATACAAATAAGGGACACCATATCCATTTGGCCACCATTTTTTAATTGATATATTATTATTCACTGTCAGTAACAAATTAACATAATTTAAACCCTTGTATGATGTTGAATTTCCTTTTGTGGTTTGGTCAAATTCTTTGATTTCAATTGATGCTGTGCCGTATTCTTTATTCGAGCATTGTAGTATGACTGTTACAGATAACATCCATTTTGAATGATTTGAATCTGCAGATAAAATAAAAATAATAGAAATGAATGAATATCAGTTCATGAACGTTAAATGGCCCTAAATTTTCATGAACTATTCATGAACTCCTGAATTGTTTTTCGTGGGGGATGTACACACAATTGTGCACACAACATGTGATTTAAACTTGTGTATATTCTGCAAATATATTTTTTTTAATTAAATAATAAATTAATAAATTTGTTGCATGCACAATTGAGAGACTTGGACTAGTTCTCACATTTTTAATCATTAAAATTATTGTGGTTGCACAAATGTAACAAATCATATGTCATTGAATATAGCCAAAATGCTCCCCTCCGCTTAAAGGGTAAAAATATCAAATACGTAAAAGTAGCAATTTCTGACAATGACAAGAATTAGACCTCTCAAAGCAGAGCATAGACTTACACCTGAGAAAAAACAGTTCAGGAAATCATTAACGTTAAATGGCCCCAATTTTCCTGAACAATATTTGTTGTGTGTTTGCTTCATGTTTTATATCGGCAGCATTTGATTATGCAGAAAAGCTTATCCAAGAAAGGTTGCTTTATACTTGGAAACAAAAATATTTAAAATTGATATAGAATGATACGAAAAACAAAAAATTTAGTTAAAAATTTATTAAACAAAATTCAATTGAAGATTCAGTTTCTGGGTCCTTTTTCCAGACCAAAAAAATCCTGGAGCTATTCATTCCTATTCATAAAATTCATGAATAGCTAAATTGAACTGTGTTTGTGAAATGGTTCATGGAAAACAGTCCGTTTAACCTTCATGAACAGTTCATGAACTCTTTAAAAAGAGTTGATATGCAGTTCATGAACTCAAATTCAATACATTTTTCTAGTCTATATGCTCACCAGAAAAGTATCCATTCAACATTCATGAATGGTTCATGAACTCTTATTATGCTTACCGTATTGGGTGTCAATCATGACATGATTAATCTGACAAGCGTCAAATGCTTTTACAGATATATCTCTCCTGAAAAAATAAATTGTTTTCAAAAATACTGAGAATTTATCAAGACTGTAAAAACATTGTCAGAATGTCATGTCGTTCAAATTGGTTATAATTCCGTCATACAAACCTTGTGTTTGTAACGTTTGTTGGTTGTAAATGTTTTATTGGTAATCAATAACTATATTGAGAAAATGTCAAGATCAGTTAAATTCAGTACAGTCAAATATGTTATAACGACCTCTATACAGCGACCACCTGTCCATGGTGACCATCATTGCAATGTCAAAATAGTATTTTATATAGAATTAACCCTGTATAGAAAGACCATCTGCATATAGTGGCCAGATTATATACCTCTCGTAGCTCGTTATTATATACAGGTTTCACAGTATTATTTTTTGCCGGCAAAATGGAGCTTAGCGTGTGCTTGGGGAGCTGTGACTTACAATCAGGTACAGCATTGACACTCAAAAGGATTGATTGGTTTTAAATTGAAATAGAGCATCTTTTGTCCAGGGGATTTTTTGTTTCGGATTATTAAATGTGCCACAGCTACTGGCAGTCCCAGCCAGGGTCCGACAAAAGGTTCAGCCTTCTGGAAACCTAGGGGCATTTCAACTTTTCTTCTGAATTTTCTTGTTGAGGTTTGACCAAAAAATCATTAAAAACATCAATTTTCTTCTGAATTTTGTCTAGCCTTCCGGGATCTAAGATCCCAGGATCCCCACTTTTGTCGGACCCTGGTCCGAGCATATCAAACCTTGTATCGAGCCCAGAACATTGCCAAGTAACGTAAGCTAGACATTATTTTCAACTCAGTTTGATTGGATGTTTTTAGTTGCTGAATACAGTGGATAGTGAGTGTCCTGTAATGCCTTAAATGCTTTTTATTACTTTCTAGACACCATAAATTTGGTAATTGGCAAAAAAATATATATACATACAGTGATAAGAACTGTAGAATTATGTTGAAGAAACAATAATAGGCTAACACTGTAGGTTGAATTGATTTGTAGGCTATATTTCTTCTTGTGAATAATAATAATAATATAAATTCCAAGCTGATATGTTGATAGTAAGTTAGTTTAAAGATAATAAGATAATTTATATTCTACATTTGCTGTAGGCATATGTATAGTGTTTTAAAAGAAAGCTAGAAACTTCCAGATAATGCGTTGTCATTTAGATCATGCATTGTCATTAAATGAGTCATGTAGCTAGGTTATCCTATGTTCTAGAATGTCAAGAGGGTTCGGGAAGCTTCCTACAACAACAGTAGCCTATCACCTATTGCAGTTTGAAGCAAGACTTTGTTCAAAACAAAGTCTGCGATTACACTTGGGAAATGATAAAAACTCATTGATAGTAATAATTAATTCCACAGAGAAAGAAAAACTTACCATATTCCTTGAGGTGCAAATGCAGGTCCCCAGTCCTACAGAGACAAAATCAAATTCATTTGGAGAAAAGTAAGAAAATATACGCATTTAAAATGGACAGTTAGTTACTCAAAATAAATGAAAACAGAGTTTCAATTGACATTCTGAAACATATTGCAGTGTAATCACACACACAACAACCAAAACATCAGAGAGTTAGATAAAATGTGGATCCCGATAACTTCATTTTTATCAAAATTCTACTTCAATTTATGCTAATCGTCAAAACTCTCTTGTCTGAATATATGACATATAGACTCAGGTTTAAAAATTTTAAGTTCCAAATCGATTCAAAAAATAGTTATCTTTGTTTAGTTCATGAGCTATTCAAAAAATCATGGAGTTTCACATAGGGTTGCCTAATTGTTCTGTAACCACGTTTATTAACAAACTATAACACAATAAAATGCATCAACTTTTCAACATGTTTGTGACTCACTCATGCACTGTGCATTAAATGTGTGTATGTTCAATATGGAAGGTTGAAGCAAATTCAGAAGAAAATTGATATTTTTATGATTTTTTCAAAATTTACTATTAGAGGGTTACCACACGCTTGCAAATGTTTGTATTCATATTCACTAAACTCAAAAACAGTTGGGAGACACTCGGGAAAGTAAAAGTCACCCACTCTGAGCACGTGATTACTTAGAACTTCACTCGTGTCCCCAACTTTTCTCGTTTAGTAAATATGAATACAAACATGGCAAATGTGTGGCAACCCTTTAATAACAAATTTTGAATCCATATAGCCTATAACAATAAGGTTCAACCGTCTGGAATCCTAGAGGCATTTCAACATTTTCTTCAGAATTTTTTGTTGATGTTTGACAAATAAATCATAAAAATATCAATTTTCTTCTGAATTTGCTCTTAAACCTTCCAGAATCTAGGATTCCTGCTTTATCTGACCCTGATCTGCATTTTACTTACCCAACTAAATGAAGCTGGTTCTTTTCTAATCATATTGACATGACATTCACCATGCTGTACATCAGGTGGACAAGTAGGTAAAATCTCATACCCATAAGTCTGTTTATATGCATCAGACCGACTTCTACTGACTTCAATTGCCGATTCGAAAGTTATATTCAAATTATTGGTTCCCATTTTTAATAGTTTCTTAATATCAAAATTGAAAGGATGAAACATATTACCAGTTCTACCAACAAATTTATTATTAAGAGAGATGATTGCGAATGTATCCAGGCCATCGCAAACTAGTTCAATGTTTGTGTGATGCAGAGTGTCAGAAGATACTACAATGGAAAAAGTTTTTCAAGATTAAATTAGTAAGCTGTTGGATAGTTTAACTCTGAAGGGTTTGGAGAAATGAGTCACAATTACAGTGAAGCCTGTCGGCCTATACTATGACATCCAGCTACAAGAAGTAAATAAATTGACCTCTATATGCAGGTGGCTTTTATATACAGAGTTGATTCAATAGAAAATAAAATTTTAGACATTGCTTGAGTGACCACTATAGACAGGTGGTTGTTGTATAGAGGGTTTTACTGTACTTGTTGTATTATCTTTTTATCATGCTATACATTAGAATTTTGAGTGTGCATTGCTTTGAGCCTATTATCTGAACAGGTTGAAAATTGCGTGCTACAAAATACATATCCTTAATCAGGTCTCAAATTTATATTCAAATCTTTTTTAGTAGTAGAACCAGTTCCAGTATTTTTTACAAGTGTGTGGGTTATAACGAAACCTGCCAGGAACTGGTAGGCCATATGTGTGATCCATGCACTATTTGCAATATGGTTTTGATTTGATAGGCTTTGCCTGTTATAACAATACCTATGCAGCTCAAACGCTTAGACACTTTGGCCATCAACCGAACTTCAGATTTGATCATATTTGATCAATTGCACAGGTCAAAATCCGTCAACTCAGCCTTGACTTTATCTAAAACATCATTTACAATCGAGACCTATCTTCCATGAAATATATTGAAATTGATCTGGCAGTGTTGCAGCTGAGATCAATAAAGAGTATTTAAGATCATTACTCCCAGCGTAAAGATCAACTTTTCTAGAAATAGAGGAATGGTATGGGAGTCTTCGGTATGGTACTATGCAACAAAGTGTAGAGGGGAATTCAGTAAACAATACACACCTCTAGGTAAGAATTAAATCCTGCTAATTGCAGGCCTAGCCAATGAGAGGATAACTATAAATGACTATTTTCAGAACTCTTCAGTTTAATTTTTTTATCAACACCCCCAGAGTTCCTGTAAAATAGAGTTATTGTTGACATTGTAATGTCATTGGAATTTCAATAAAAAAACAAATAAATATTTTGGTGACAAAAAGCCAACTGTTGCGCGATTTGCGTTCGTACTTTTTAAGGTAAAAGTACAAAACTTGGAATGCATCGTCTTTAACTTGTTTACGCACGAACGACATAATATTGCTACTTTAAAATAGCAACAATGGAGTTTATATGGACATAGCCTATACTGCTAATATGTAATATACACATACCATCGAAGTTTCTCTCAAACGTCCATGTCTGTTTTGGTATCCAACGATATTCTACATCATTGAACCTATAATATGGTTCATCTATTACTTTGTTAGCTAATAACGCTGTATGTACACTCCCAGGTACAGTAGCTGTACTTTTGATGGAAATGTTTTGATTGTAAATAGTCCATTTCCCATTCAATACGATCTCTTCAAATCCATTAATTCTTTTGTTAGCAACCAAAATACAAAAACAAAATATATTCCAAATCCTCAAATTGGAGTTCAGCATACTTTGAAATTATTAAAACTGAACTTTGGCTGATTGCAGTCAGGATAAAAACACAGTTTTGAACAAAATGAAAAGATTAAATCATTGTAAAAGTTCAAACTTTGCAAAAACATAGCGCCATTTTTGATTGGGAATCAAACTATAGTCACGTGAAATAATCGAAGTCACACGATTTCATTATGCTGTAGATGCGTGATAGTCACGTTGTTCCGGTGTGTGTGCACGCCACCTGTCCCCTGTGGGGCTTATTCGCTTCACTGAACCTGTAATATGTCAAGTGGAGCGAAAGATAACTTTCTTGATATTGACCGACTATAAATCACGAATAAATCTAAAATCTATATATAAACACCGTTTCTCTGAAATACGGTACGATAGCGATTCTACAGTTCAAAGGAGTCAAAGGGAAACAGAACGGGAATGTGCATGACGAAATTTATAAAAAATTTGAGAAATTGATTTTTGTTTCAAAGAAGGGGATTTCCTCTGATAAGATTTGACCAATTGTGTGATGCCAGCGTTTCTCTAACCAATCAGCGTTGAGTATTTAGTACGGTTCAAGTTTGGCGCTCAAACTTTCCTTGTTTACTGAAGAATAGACGCGGTTGTAAACTTTATTTGATAAATATTTGACAACAAATGAACAGAGATGGAGTAAGAAGTTGAATTGCGAAAAAGAAGTACTTGTTGCAGGACGCCGGAGAGCTTGGTGAAAGGTAAGCTTTTAAACATGTAGCTTCTACGTTGCAGATAGCATTTAACTTTCTTTCGCCTTCAATTGAGCATCCAAGTATAATTTTTATTGGGTTTCCCCTGTTCAATATTTTGAGGAAGAACTATTTCGCTCGAGACTTGAGTTAGGGTTATGGATTCTCAAATTGGCCCAAGCTCAGTTCCAAATTAATAGCAACTTGTCAGTTGTATTTCTTTCTACTGCATTCAAGTCCTAGAATGCTATATTGTTTTTCATCATTTGCCAGCAAGCTCTCAGCTTTTGGGTTTTGCTTTGCCAACCTTAAATCAGTGGACAAATGAGCTTTATACAGAAAATTTGAAGAAACGCATACCCGTTATGTTATTTGCATTAAACTTTCTCAACAACATTATAATTTCAAGCTCTTTTGATTATCTTGCAAAACTTGTTTTTCAATGTTAGAGATAATCCAGGCTTGCCAGGGCAATAATTTTTGCGGTCATCCTAAATAAGGTTAAGCACAATGGTTTGCAGCTTTGACTTTGGAGACAGTGATGATTATGTTCAGATTTAAACTGAAAGCATTTTAAAAGTATTAACTTTATCTAATTATTTCTAACTTCTAGTCTAAAAGACGAATGCATTGTTTGCGAGTTTGATGCTTTTTAGCTGAAATATTTCTGGAAAATCTGAAAATTTGTTTTCCTTCGGAAATATTTTGGTTGCCAAGCCTACCAAGTCAAAGTCGAAAATCCTATTGTTAACTTACTTTGAATTTAACCAATGAAAAGACAGAATTCACAATGTGATTGACGTTTGAAAATGATTGGTATACAAAACAAATTCTTGATAGACCAATCAGAAACAACTTCACGCCCTCGATCATATCCCAGAAATCAATGCGTTGTGGTTGTTTTGATATTCGCAATATTTACATCTTCAGAATTTTTTGGACGAAAAAGAAGCTAGTCGCTTGTTTTTCTACTTTTTTATTTTTTCCAACATGAAGTAATAAAAGTCAATTAAAAGTTAGACACCAAATCAATGCTGGACATTGCGTCCTACCACCTAAAGCTTTCTTCGGAAGATTGCGCTGGGAACGGTAAGTTTTGCCAAACAGCTGAAATTTGAAACTGCGTTGCAAACTTGAAACTCAAATATCATTTCGTACATTTTTTTTAGATTTTGAGCTTATTGCTGTACTTTTATGAAATGTTGTAGTTTTTTGTATTGTATATATCATTTATTCAAAACTTTTGATTGATGTGTTTCGTTTTCATTTACAGATGCCTTGTGCCGAGATCAGGGAGTTGCTGGAGTGGGCAGGAATAGCCGTAAAGAAAGAAATTAAACAATCTCCTTTGGATTTCGATATTGATAGCGAAATTAAGGTAATAGTTGTGAATTATTCAATTGTACATAGCATTTCATGATTTTACCGATGACTTTGTTATACTAATAGGCCGAAGTATATGTTATATGTATTCATAAAAGCCTATGGTATTAATTTATTTGTAATTTATTCTCAGGGTTATGTCAAGGCTCGTCATCGAGATCGAAGTTTATCAGAATTACTCAAATTAAGTAATCATTTTGGTTTTGAACCTGAAACATTTGCTAATGCTGTAATACTCATCGATCGATTCCTTGGTCTTGTTAAGGTGGGTCCGTTGTTTTCTTTATTATCACTTTTGTTTATCAAGAGATCAAATTTGGTATTTCTCGTAGTCACAACAGAAGTTAAAACAATTATTGTTAAATTCTTCTATAATTGAAAACTACTTTACTGCTCAAATTACATTCCAAATAAATATTTTGTTTCGATTATATTTCAAGTAGATTTATTATTTCTATTTTATATATTTTCAAGACATGATCAATTTCACGATCATGGCTTTCAACTTTGAACAATAATACCTTTGTTTACATGGGTCGCCAGATCAGAATTTCAAGGAACACCATCTCATTTATTGATCTATATAATAACGCCCCTTTTACTTGCCGAGGCATGTTTTTCGATTTCTTCTTCGTGTCATCTTGTGATACCTATTTCCTGTACAATATAATAATTAACAGCTCTACGTGCATATAATAATCATTAAGATGTAAAATTCTATTATTATCTCTGACTTGACGCATCCGCTGATGCGGCCCGAAATAAAACATTTCACGGCTCGTTTGTACTTTTTGTGTTTTTATTATCAATTTTATCTTTTGATTTAGGTTCATCCAAAATATATGCAATGTATTTCAATGGCTGGTCTGTTAATTTCAGCTAAATTAACTGAAGAAGAGGAGGTATTATATTACATTTCATTATTGCACTGTCTTTATGTAATAAACAAGGCGTCATATCCTATAGCGCATACCATTGAAATTAAATAATATTTCTGTCTACATATTCTATATTCTAGTATATGTCTTTGAAATTTTAGAAGAAATTGATAAAAAAAACATTTGAAACATTAAATTCGGACTACCATTGTAAAACGTTGCTGAGCACAATGCAATATACATCAAATCTTTAAATAATAATGATAATAATAATGATAGTCAGACAATCATATTTGCTACTTAAAGTTTCACGATGAGGCGATGCAATCATCAGATCAGGTGATCTATTAAAGTTAGAAAATATAATTATTTATTCCATGTTTATTTTACTTGTTAGTTTGTACCGAGTGTCACTGATTTTGTTCAAATTGGTCAGTGCGACTGCAGTGTTGCTGATTTGAAACGCATGGAGAAATTAATGGCAGATAAACTTAACTGGAATCTCATATCAGTTACTCCAGTACAATTCCTTCATAAATTTCTGAAATTATTTATTAATCTCGGTGTCATACCAGAATCTACCTACAAATCTATTGGTCAACGTCTGCAAAAACCACTTTTAGCTATGTTATGCAAGAAATCAATCTGTCATCATAAGGTAGGTCTTATCTCTTTAGATTGATCTGAATGCCATTTTAATTACTTGTTTAGAATCAGATTAAACTGTCCGACTCATAAAATACAATAGGTCATAATCTAGGATAATCCTGCAATTTGATTGGTCCGTTACATTGTTTAAAAATGTTTAAGCTCCAATCAAACCTGTTATAAATGCCACCTGCCTATAGTGGTCAATTTTTCAACCTCTCATAGATGGCTGCTATATACAGGTTTCACTGTAGCAGAAAAGTTGGGAAACACTCTGAGCTTGTGATATATACTGTTAAGACCCTAACGGGGTGGTGTTTGGTAACTTTTAAATAATATTTATTGTTTTGTTATAGGGATCAACGCTAGTCCTTGGTTTAATATGGTATGAAATTGAAAGATTAGGTATCGATCAGGGTAATCAAGTTATTGACATTGCTAGACTTCTCAAAGTATCAGATCACGAATTTATGCATTGTGCTGGATTAGTTAATGATTTCATTGAACTGTCATCTTCAAATAATTGCGCTGTTTCACGTAAACGTAAAAGATCAGCTATGTTCTCTGCAACAAATTCACTGCCAACAATTGTCGAAGCTACTACTGCTGCTGAAAGTGAAAGTGAATCAAATGATGACGAAAGTGAAGATAGCCAATCAAATGATGACGACGACTACCAGGTATGATATGATAATAATTTGTTATCTTTTATGAAGGGAAGACTTTCCCAAATAATGCCTTTATGTCTTGGACATGGCCGATTGACCATATAAGCTGGGATTTACCAAAATTATTCTATGAATCTATGTATATAATTTTTATATCAGACTTAAAAGAGCTTTCACAATTCATGTCAACCAGCGATAATTGATGTCCAAAAACCAAAGCTCCTTTTAGATTTAAAACATATGGGCGTGTTCTATATATGTGTAATAATATTCATTGTATTTTGTCTGTTTTAGGATTATGAAATTACAAATTCTGAGCAGCATCATACTCTTGAATCAATTGACAAACAAAATTATCTCGCCTCTCTTGAACTGGAAGAAGGAACAAAACCATTATACAGTACTGTGGTAAAAACATCATGTAGTACTGTTGTTGGATGTAAGGAAAACCATACGCTATTTAAAGAGCATCAAACATTGGTCTATTAATCTTATTATTTACGTCATATAACCATTACGGTTTAACCGTGGTTACAATTAACCTCTATATTAGTGACCACACAACACTATTTTGTTTTTATTAATGATCGATTCATTAATATTGTTTCTGTTCGTTCGTTTTCGGTTGTCTTATTCGAAAAATAAACAAATAAATAAATAAATATCAGTATTAATTTCTGATGAAATAATATTAATCAATTCTAAAAAAAATGATGTGTCATGTTATTTTTGGCGAATTAATGTATAGCAGAAAGACAGAAATATTATTATTAATTAAAAGAAAAAAAATGTACTTATTATTATTATTATTGTGATATAACTAATTTTTACAATGTTTAGAAGAATGTAATTATTAATTCTACTTACGCACTACTACCGGTTAACGTTTTATTCATTTATAAATATTAAAAATTGCCTTATGTAGGTAGATATAATGGCTTTTTATAATAGTTGTCATTTTTAGACAACGAAAAAAAAATTGTAAAAAAATATTATTATTATAATGTAAAAACTGTATATAAAAAACCATTTTGAAAATGACAAAAAAAGTATCAATAAAATTGAAAAAGTGAAAATAAACGTGTTATTAATATTGTCCATAGAAAAGGCGGGAGCAAAAGTTACTATTCAGTTTCTGTAAGAGATAAATCGGTGTTTCTAGGACGTTTGAAACCCCAAGCAATGACTTAGAAAACAGAACGATTCTATATTTTTAAAAGCACTTCATTACATAATATCCTGTATGCATATTATTTCAAATTAGTCCCGGGGGTAACTTCCATACTTTTGGTATACGGGGATGTAAGACACTCCCATGCACTATTGAATAACTGCAAACGACCGGCTACAGAGGTTCCAGCTAATGCATTAGCATCGCTTACCTGAGTTATTTTGAGTCTTTTTGGCTCTTGTTCCTCCCCTTCTTTTGTGAATGGTTGTAGTAAGGTCGGTTGCGGTTCGCCGGGCGTTGGTCGAAAAAAGACTTTTGACCGTATACTCTTGCGGGTGAATACCCTGACGGCTTTCTTGAATAGGGCTGGTATCTCCCTGTACGACTCGCGTAAGGTTTCTCTTGGATCTTTTTACCCAGTCGTTTCATGTCCGATAAATCTTTTACAAAATCCAGAAAAAATTTTAAGGGTATGCTTAGTCATGAAAATTTTTTGAGGTATCCTTTTGACGCTTTTGCAATTTTTCCATTCTGCAAAACAAATTATGGCTATGAATTTTTCTTTTTTCACTTTTTTTTGTTTAAATCTGTCATTCGTAAAAATATATTGGGGTATCTTTTTCATCATGTGGAAAATTTTTATAGTCATTCTGCCTAAGTTCCATTTGAACTACCCCATCGAAGCACAGTGAGTTACCCCCCCCCCGGAAATTAGTCTGTGTATATTTGCGTTACATATTTTGATAAAGTTTGTTACAAATTACAGAATCCCGATTTTTTGCATTCTTCCAAAAGGATCGAAATAAAAGTAGATCAAGATGAAAATATTTTTGATGTTTATCAAAAATGTATAGTTTACTAAATATGCGAATGTTTCTAGTACGAATAATTACACAGGGCTGAGGAACATGAATAATTCTGCCTATAAACAGCTAGCAATGTCTATCCGCGTTGCTGGATTAATTTTAGCTGAATTAAAACTACCTTTGAGTATTGATGTTGTCACGTGAATTTACCAGACAATAAAAACGCGACGCAGCGTAGCATGGCGATTCCGAAAAGCCAAACAAAATCCGTGCGTGAAATAATACGCAAACCAAGAATGACAGCATCATCATCATTTATTCAGACTTCAGAAAACCTTTAAGTTTACATCAAACTTTTTTCAAAGGGGTGACTAGGCTATACATTACAATATACATATATATAAGCAGGAAGTAAAACAATAACAAAAGATAAGAGGTATTTAGTATTTACAAAATAAAAAATAGAGAGCTAAATAAGTTTTATCATTCCATCATATTGTTCTTGAGGAGGCATTTAAAACCAGTCCTTTGAGACTTCCTTCATTGCACGCGGCAGATCATTCCACTTGTGGGCACCATTGGAAAGACAAAACCCGTTATGTACAACTATTTGCAATTGTCTATCAGACAACTATTTCATTCATTAGCTTTTGAAATGGCTGAGAAAATCACAAGAAACAACCGCAAACACATGCACAAAGCCATTCGCATTTATAGAAAGTTGACTCAAAAAGGATTCATGCGACCTACGAGATAACATCGACAAAGTAAATTATTTTCTTCTCATCTGATGAAACTACGTGTAGACCGTGTGTTGTCCTACCTTTATACCGCTGTATGCTAAGTCTGGTGAATCATATCTCTGTCCTACAATAACAATCCATGAAAGGCCATTTTCGAATACGCTGAATTCAAATTTAAAAAGTTCCCAAGATTTACAACATTACCTATTGATCAATATTTGGCCGAAAGGCAACTAATAAAGAAACGAGAATTCCTTCTTGTCAGCAGCCATTTGCACACCTAGCCTCGCATTGATGCATATTTCAAGATGGTAGCTTCACGTTGCCATAGATACTTGTTATTTTGTTTTATAGAAAATAATTACCTTTAATTGTGTAATCAAATTGTTTGAGAAATTGCGAAACATCCACCTATAATTATTACTATATTTTGTCAGAAATTACCAGTTGTATATGTTTATATTTAAATTAAAACATGAAATATGATTTCATAGAGTTTGAATAAAATGCAAACGTTTGATTTTCTTCACAATTGCATGAGTTGAATCGTGAAATTTACAGAAAAATAAACATGTTATGTTGAATTATATGGCGAGTCATCCTCCAGCAAGTCAGTTTTGTTTGATCCATTACCAAAGTACATGCATCGAAGAAAAGCTGCAATCTTTTACAGAAGCAACGTTCTCTCGTTTTTGTGAGAGAAGATCCCAATGGCTAGAGAAGTCAGGAGAATCAAATGATATAGCTGTGAAAACACTTGAACACATTCCTTTAGATTTCTGCAATGATGACCTAGATCTCAAGTTAGAAGCATATTGTTATCATTTGAGATGCTATAGATATTTTACTGACGTGAGTAAATTGGAAAGGGCCAAGGCTATAGGAGAACAAAACAAAAAAAGACCAGCTGAAAAAAACACAATCTATATACAAAGTCCTAGTAAAAAAAGAATCACAAGGTCAATAGGAGGAACTTTTAATGGTGTACTTAGTAATACAGACAGAAGGAATACTGATGTTCTTCCAAATCTTTGTATCATTTGCAAAAGAAAATATGGATACTTTTATGACACTGTAAGTATTATATATTACATCTTACAGTAAATCTTACAACTTGTCAATATATATAATATTGTATAATTATAACATTTTAGGTAAATAAGAATACAAAAAGACAGAAACTGACAGGGGCCGAAACGTTTGATGGGGGGAAGCTCCGACAAGCGGCAGAAGCTAAGAATGACGAGAAAATATTACGTCAAATCAGAGGAAAGGATTGCGTAGCAATTGAGGTGAAATACCATAAGAAATGTTACCGAAAGTACACAAAAGGGATAGAAAAAAACAACAGAAATAGCTCCAAAAAATATGGTTTATATAGTGCGGCATATAAGGCTTTCTGTAATGAAGTCGTAGAAGTAAATATCCAGCAAAAACAGCCAATGTTTCTTAATGTGCTTCTTAGAACGTTCATAAGATACATTCAAGAAATTGAAAACATAGACGGATCTTCGTATCAATCTGCCAGGCTAAAGAAACGTCTCCAAAAGTCATTTCCAAGCTTGGTATTTTATAGACCTTCCCAGAAATGTAAAAGTGAGCTTGTAATCCCAGAAGAGTTGACAACAGGTGAAGTTTTGGATAGGTGTAGTGCAATGGATGTAATTGATGTTCTTGACTCATCAAGCCACAGTACTGACAGTAGTGACAGTAGTGACAGTGAAACTGAAAATACTGAGCCAATGGGGTCAACAAGTTCTTCCTCGCCAATGTCTTCATCTGCATTTGAAACTAACATGAGGTCTCCAGTCTATAATGTTGCCATGTATATACGAGAATTGATCCGATCGTGTGAAGGGATGTCTGGAATCTGGCCACCAATAGGAAACGACTTCTCACAAACAGCAATCTTAAAAAGTATTCCAACCTTATTGTATAACTTCCTGGCGTGGGCAACAGGTTTCTCTGATGAACCAGATTTCATCACAAAGGTTGATCTAACTGAAAAGAAAAAAACAAAATTACTGTCAGTGGCAGAAGATATTGTTTACATAGCATCTCAAGGAAAAACACAAACATACAAGTCCTTATGTTTAGCTATAGCAGTTAGACAAATCACTGGTTCTAATCATGTAGTTGATTTACTAAATGGCTTCGGACATTGTGTTTCCTCATCTACAGTAAAACACCATGAAACAGCCTTAGCTATTATCAATCCTGCTACGAGTGGATGTATTCCAGCTGGTATCAGCCAAAAGTTGTTCACAACATTTGTATATGATAATGCAGATTTCTGTGAAGAAACCCTTAGTGGTGCAGGATCTACGCATGTTGCTAATGGTATTTGCATTCAAATAACATAGAAGCAAATGAAACTCCGTTGCGTCTTAGTAAGAAAATAAAAGCTGTTGTACTTCAAGACGAAGAGATTCCAGAATACCACTTAGGAAAACGACCATCTCCAGTATTTAGCCAAACAATTAAAGAATTTGATGATAGTACCAAGTGTTACTATGTGCAGCGATTAGAAGCAGAAGAGTTGAATTTTATATACATTCTTTGTAAGATGAGACAACTTGAAGGATCAACTATTTTACCAGGATGGACAGGCTTTAATACAACAATTGAGAAGACAAAAGGAGACCTTTCCACAATAACATACATGCCCGTTGTCAACGCACCAATCACAGATCTTGGTACTGTCTCTGAAATTCTAAACAGATGTGTAGTGATGTCAAAAGAATTGATGTTAGAAATGGTGGTTGTTGTATTTGATGAAGCAGTATACTGCAAGGCACAGACGATAAGGTGAGAAGGAGAGGTACACTTAAAATATCCAGTAAATAATGGGTAGTTCAACAGAATATCCTCTGTGAAAAAATGTCTTGGGTTTCTTGAAGTATTAATGAACACCACGTAAACAGTTCATGAACAGTTCATGAACGTTAAAAGGACCAGGTTCTATAAACTTTTTATGAACAGTTTATTACCAGTTCATGAAAATAAATTGGGCCATTTAACGTTCATGAACTGTTTTCAAAGGGGATTTTAACAAACAAATTATTTTATTTTTAGATGGAAAACATCTGAGTTTATGAATAGGTTAGTTATACGTCTGGGAGACTTTCACATGGTGATGTCTTACCTCAGTGGAATATCCAAGTTGTTTAGAGACGGTGGTCTTGAGGTACTTTAATCTTCACTGCAACACTATCACTAACAGAATAACTGGAACTTCCTACAACAAAACAAAAATATTTTTATTCTATTTCAGGATATTCTTGTTTATAGTGAAACTGTTGCAGCAGGCTCAATCAAGGGAGTGATGTCAGGAAAGCATTACAACAGAAGCGTCAGAGCCCATAAAGTTATGTATGAGGCATTACAACGTCTGCGATTCGAATCTTTCATTGAATCCCTGTCAACTGAAGATCAACAGGATATTTATGGTCTTATAGAAGTAGTCAAAGTTAAATTTGAGTCAGGTTCTATAAAGGAATATTGTGAAGGATCTGTTATCAAAACAATTTACAAAAAATATATGGCATTTGTTGATGATTGTGGCAAACGCATGAAAACATTTAATTATTGGTCTCAGTACCTAGATATGGTGGAGGTTATGTTAATGCAAATTCGGGCAACGAGAACGTCAAACTGGAAGTTGCATATTGGTGCCGTACGACAGATGCTTCCTTGGTTGTTCATTTCAGATAGGGTAAATTTCTCGCGTTACGCCTTATGCTACTTTTTGGAAATGGAATCACTAGAACATGATGACCCAGGTTAGTGTAGTGAAACATTATGATATATCTGATGGCAACAGTATAATTAAAAAGATTTGTTCACCTATATATAGAATTTGCCAAAGAACTTTCTAAAAACTGGACTGTCAACCGTCAATCAAAGCACACATTTTCAGCTGTTGCCTGTGACCAAGCAATTGAGCAGACAATGAACCGCGATTGCAAAACTAAAGGTTTGAAACATACTTCTGTACATACCCCTGCGAAAAACAGTTCAGGAGTTCATGAACAGTTCATAAACGTTAAATGGCTCCAGTTTTCCTGAACTGTTCATGAACAGTTCATGAACCCTCACAGACAGTTCATG
This sequence comes from Haliclystus octoradiatus, assembly GCA_916610825.1. Taxonomy (NCBI): domain Eukaryota; kingdom Metazoa; phylum Cnidaria; class Staurozoa; order Stauromedusae; family Haliclystidae; genus Haliclystus; species Haliclystus octoradiatus. Next base: position 2,549,234 of record OU744448.1, read on the forward strand.
AACAGTTCATGAACTGTTCATGAACTCCTGAACTTTTTTCGCAGGGGTATGTAAAACACATTATCAAAACTGAAAAGTAATAGGAACATATATCAAATACATTTAGGTGGTCTTGTTGGCATAACAAGAAATCCAAAAGCAGTGCTGAAGTGGATCAACAGTCAGGCTGACAGAGCTGCAATTACCAACAAATGTAATGAATTGGCCGGCTATAGTAAAGAAAAAAGGTATCAATCATCACGTTAGCTGAATAAAAACTTGAGATTCGTTATGTAATGTGTCATTGTACAACTCTGTTATAGGAAGAGGAGAGATTTGGACGAGAATAGAATGAAAAAAGATGAGTCATCAGTAATTGCAGTAATGCAAACAATTAAAAACATGACTAATCCATTTTCTTTAGAAGCGGAAGAGTTAATAAACATTGCAAACGGAGAGATTGCCACAAAAGATATTGAAAGTAGCTTAAAAAACCTAAAAGAGCAAGGAGAGGAACAACTATCAGCCTTTGCACGGAGCCACGTCCTTGTTAAAGAACCAGATTTATACACCAAAATCAGTAAAAGCAATGTTAAAACATTTAGCTCAATGTACAAAGAAATTAATCTCAAAACTTTGAAGGGTGAAGTTGTTGCTTTGAAAAATACCAAGGATCTATTTGCACGTTTACTTTTACTTGCATCATCAAGGAATGTTGACCTTGAAGAAGTATTGTCATACTCTTTGAGGCCATATCCATTACCATTTGCCACTGCTATTGGATCTCTTGTTAAGTGCCAGAAATCCAAACTTGCTACTGAAATTGAATCTAAAGTAGATTGCACTGTAGAAGCCACAATATTTGTAAATTCATCCAATGCGTTAATAGTAGATGGTATGGCTGTATTGCAAACTATGAAACATTTAGCATTGACATTTGGTGAGCTGGCAGAGCAAATTTTGAAAAAGGTTGTAGCAAAAGCTAACATTTTTAATGCAAGTCGGATTGATTTTGTTTCGGATTGCTACCCAGAGGTAAGTATTAAAGCAGAGGAGAGGAGGAGAAGATCTGGAAAAGGCTTACAATCCATCAAAATCATGACACCAATTCAAAAGGTACCAAAGAATTGGAAGTTATTTCTGTCAGTTGGAAAGAACAAGGAGTCATTGATTAATTTCTTTGCTGATCACTGGCCAAAGCTAGATTACAAGATTTATGAAAATAAAGAGGTTTATATTTCTACAGGGTCAAAATGTTTCAAACTCACACTAGAACATGATGTGGTCATTTCCACCTCGATAAACGCACTGCATTGTGATCATGAGGAGGCGGATACAAGACTCTCTCTTCATGCCAAACATGCAAGTTGTTCATATACACAAGTAATTGTCCAGAGTCCCGATACAGATGTTCTAATAATTTTAATGTGTGCAAAACAGATCATCCCTGCACATCTTTTTCTTCTCATTGGTTCAGGAAAACATGCTAGAATATTAGACGTTGACAAAATAGTTGCTCATTGGGGGCTTCACTGGTGTAATGCAATGATTGGTTTCCATGCATTTACAGGTAAGCATGCACAATAATTTTCACCGTTGGTCATGAGCTTTCAATACTTGAGTTGATTGGGGATAATACAAAATCAATGTTTCTATTTTGTATACCATATAGGCTGTGACAGCACAAGCTCCTTTTACGGCAAAGGAAAAAAAACATGTTTGAAACTCTTACTTGAAAATCAATCATATTTAGAGCACTTTTCCTGTCTGGGCAAAGCAATGAATATCAACAATATCACTTTGAAGGGCTTACAAGACTTTGTGTGTCTACTCTATGGTGGGACAGGTGATATATGCGTAAACAAATTGAGGTAAATGAAGTGTTCATCATTTAAATAACATCAAACATGCAATGCTTTACCGTGCTGTCTTCAATCATTGCAGGTATAACATTTTCAAAAGTGGAAAGTTTGCTGAAGAATTGCTTCCTCCCAATAAAGATGCCCTGTATCTGCATGTCAAACGTTGTAATTATCAATCTTACATCTGGCGCAACTCTGCAACACCACACCTAAGTGTCCCACAAATTGATGAACATGGATGGGTAGTAAACAATACATCTGTGCAGATAAAATGGCTTAGCCAACATCCTGCACCTGACAGCTTGCTATGCTTCATCAATTGTGGGTGCAAAACAGGGTGCTCTTCAAACAGATGCAGTTGTTTAAAATCTGAATTGAAATGTACATCACTCTGCAGATGTATTTCCTGTGAAAATTACACAACTGAGAATGATGAGCAACCGGAGAGAAATAATGAAATTTCAGACGAAGAATCAAGCTCAGATGAGGACTAAATTTAATGAAATATAGTGATGTAGTCATGTTAAATAATCTTACCTTTCTCATTTTCTGCTCTCTTTCCTTTGTTGAGTTTTTCTAACTTTTTAGTCAATTCCATTCTTTTCGAAATGTCAGCGAGGTTTCAAAGATGTTAAAGTATATAAAAATTCAGTGAAAGTAGGATCATTTCGAATATTAAGCTTCAAATTAACGTTCAAAATATGTAAACAACTTCACTCTGATTCGAGTTTGGGCATAGGCGTTCTCCTCGTGTTTCTGTGAACGCGCGAAAACCATTGTTCCCAGTCCGTTTGTGCCCTATAATGGCTGCGTTGGACGAAGAAGAACCCTAAATGTTGGCAAGAATTAAATGATTGCGTTTGACTGAAATTAATGTGGCAAAGCTTGGGAACTTTTTACATTTGAATTCAGCAAGCTTTCAAGTAGGCAATTGTGGAAAAAAATTGTAGAACCCTGGGTTTGCTTCACGAGATTTCATTTTTTCGAAGGACAACACACGGTCTAGTGATCAAACCTTTTGGATGGCTCAAAATTTACGTGAAAAGCAAAACTCCATTTTCTACGCTTCACGTTTTCCTGTGAAGAAATTGACTTCTTTTTACTAGAGGATGATCACCAACTATTGACAATTCCAAGTTACCAACATCGATATTTCACAGATAATTACGGTGATGTAAAAAGTCATAGGCGTAGGGGCAAATTTCCAATTAGGGGGGCAAAAACTGTCTTGCCCGAAAAAAAATTTCCGGGAAATGTTGTTATAAGAGGTAACTCACATGCAAAATTGCAGAAGATATATCATAGGATACAAACACAAACACCATAGGCCTCCTTCAGCCCCACAAATTTCTTAATACCGTCCGATTACATAATTGAAACATATTCATGTTACATTCATTTTAAGCAATTATACGATTATATAATTTTTAGCGATGCAATCATGAGATCAGGCGATCTATTAAAGTTAGAAAATATAATTATTTATTCCATGTTTATTTTACTTGTTAGTTTGTACCGAGTGTCACTGATTTTGTTCAAATTGGTCAGTGCGACTGCAGTGTTGCTGATTTGAAACGCATGGAGAAATTAATGGCAGATAAACTTAACTGGAATCTCATATCAGTTACTCCAGTACAATTCCTTCATAAATTTCTGAAATTATTTATTAATCTCGGTGTCATACCAGAATCTACCTACAAATCTATTGGTCAACGTCTGCAAAAACCACTTTTAGCTATGCTATGCAAGAAATCAATCTGTCATCATAAGGTACGTCTTATCTCTTTAGATTGTCCGACTCATAAAACACAATAGGTCATAATCTAGGATAATCCTGCAATTTGATTGGTCCGTTACATTGTTTAAAAATGTTTAAGCTCCAATCAAACCTGTTATAAATGCCACCTGCCTATAGTGGTCAATTTTTCAACCTCTCATAGATGGCTGCTATATACAGGTTTCACTGTAGCAGAAAAGTTGGGAAACACTCTGAGCTTGTGATATATACTGTTAAGACCCTAACGGGGTGGTGTTTGGTAACTTTTAAATAATATTTATTGTTTTGTTATAGGGATCAACGCTAGTCCTTGGTTTAATATGGTATGAAATTGAAAGATTAGGTATCGATCAGGGTAATCAAGTTATTGACATTGCTAGACTTCTCAAAGTATCAGATCACGAATTTATGCATTGTGCTGGATTAGTTAATGATTTCATTGAACTGTCATCTTCAAATAATTGCGCTGTTTCACGTAAACGTAAAAGATCAGCTATGTTCTCTGCAACAAATTCACTGCCAACAATTGTCGAAGCTACTACTGCTGCTGAAAGTGAAAGTGAAGATAGCCAATCAAATGATGACGACTACCAGGTATGATATGATAATAATTTGTTATCTTTTATGAAGGGAAGACTTTCCCAAATAATGCCTTTATGTCTTGGACATGGCCGATTGACCATATAAGCTGGGATTTACCAAAATTATTCTATGAATCTATGTATATAATTTTTATATCGGACTTAAAGGGGCAAAATTGACCGGCGACCGCTGCGAGATCAAGTTAAATTTATGCTTAGCGTAATTCAACCGTCTCGCTTTGAAACTATTGTTATACGCAAGCCTAATTTGTAATAAATTCATGTCAACAATGAACATTGTGTTATAAACAATAAACATGCACGTGATCCTAAGTGCGTGGCGCCTGCCGGTCATTTTTGCTCCTTTAAAAGAGCTTCACAATTCATGTCAACCAGCGATAATTGATGTCCAAAAACCGAAGCTCCTTTTAGTTTTAAAACATATGGGCGTGTTCTATATATGTGTAATAATATTCATTGTATTTTGTCTGTTTTAGGATTATGAAATTACAAATTCTGAGCAGCATCATACTCTTGAATCAATTGACAAACAAAATTATCTCGCCTCTCTTGAACTGGAAGAAGGAACAAAACCATTATACAGTACTGTGGTAAAAACATCATGTAGTACTGTTGTTGGATGTAAGGAAAACCATACGCTATTTAAAGAGCATCAAACATTGGTCTATTAATCTTATTATTTACGTCATATAACCATTACGGTTTAACCGTGGTTACAATTAACCTCTATATTAGTGACCACACAACACTATTTTGTTTTTATTAATGATCGATTCATTAATATTGTTTCTGTTCGTTCGTTTTCGGTTGTCTTATTCGAAAAATAAACAAATAAATAAATAAATATCAGTATTAATTTCTGATGAAATAATATTAATCAATTCTAAAAAAAATGATGTCATGTTATTTTTGGCGAATTAATGTATAGCAGAAAGACAGAAATATTATTATTAATTAAAAGAAAAAAAATGTACTTATTATTATTATTATTGTGATATAACTAATTTTTACAATGTTTAGAAGAATGTAATTATTAATTCTACTTACGCACTACTACCGGTTAACGTTTTATTCATTTATAAATATTAAAAATTGCCTTATGTAGGTAGATATAATGGCTTTTTATAATAGTTGTCATTTTTAGACAACGAAAAAAAAATTGTAAAAAAATATTATTATTATTATAATGTAAAAACTGTATATAAAAAACCATTTTGAAAATGACAAAAAAAGTATCAATAAAATTGAAAAAGTGAAAATAAACGTGTTATTAACATTGTCCATAGAAAAGACGGGAGCAAAAGTTACTATTCAGTTTCTGTAAGAGATAAATCGGTGTTTCTAGGACGTTTGAAACCCCAAGCAATGACTTAGAAAACAGAACGATTCTAAATTTTTAAAAGCACTTCATTACATAATATCCTGTATGCATATTATTTCAAATTAGTCCCGGGGGGTAACTTCCATACTTTTGGTATACGGGGACATTCAACTATTAAAGGGTATCTTTTTCAAAATCCAGAAAAAATTTTTAGGGTATGCTTAGTCATGAAAATTTTTTGAGGTATCCTTTTGACGATTTTTGCAATTTTTTCATTCTGCAAAACAAATTATGGCTATGAATTTTTCTTTTTTCACTTTGTTTTGGTTAAATCTGTCATTCGTAAAAATATATTGGGGTATCTTTTTCATCATGTGGAAAATTTTTATAGTCATTCTGTCGAAGTTCCATTTGAACTACCCCATCGAAGTACAATGAGTTACCCCCCCCCCCCGGAAATTAGTCTGTGTATATTTGCATTACATATTTTGATTAAGTTTGTTACAAATTACAGAATCCCGATTTTTTGCATTCTTCCAAAAGGATCAAAATAAAAGTAGATCAAGATGAAAATATTTTTGATGTTTATCAAAAATGTATAGTTTACTAAATATGCGAATGTTTCTAGTACGAATAATTACACAAGGCTGAAGAACATGAATAATTCTGCCTATAAACAGCTAGCAATGTCTATCCGCGTTGCTGGATTAATTTTTGCTGAATTAAAACTACCTTTGAGTATTGATGTTGTCACGTGAATTTACCAGACAATAAAAACGCGACGCAGCGTAGCATGGCGATTCCGAAAAGCCAAACAAAATCCGTGCGTGAAATAATACGCAAACCAAGAATGACAGCATCATCATCATTTATTCAGACTTCAGAAAACCTTTAAGTTTACATCAAACTTTTTTCAAAGGGGTGACTAGGCTATACATTACAATATACATATATATAAGCAGGAAGTAAACCATTAACAAAAGATAAGAGGTATTTAGTATTTACAAAATAAAAAAATAGAGAGCTAAATAAGTTTTATCATTCCATCATATTGTTCTTGAGGAGGCATTTAAAGGAGCAAAAATGACCGGCAGGCGCCACGCACTTAGGATCACGTGCACGCTTATTGTTTATAACACAATGTTCATTGTTGACATGAATTCTATTACAAGTTAGGCCTGCGTATAACAATTGTTTCAAAGCGAGACGGTTGAATTACGCTAAGCATGAATTCAACTTGTACTCGCAGCGGTCGCCGGTCAATTTTGCCCCTTTAAAACCAGTCCTTTGAGACTTCCTTCATTGCACGCGGCAGATCATTCCACTTGTGGGCACCATTGGAAAGACAAAACCCGTTATGTACAACTATTTGCAATTGTCTATCAGACAACTATTTCATTCATTAGCTTTTGAAATGGCTGAGAAAATCACAAGAAACAACCGCAAACACATGCACAAAGCCATTCGCATTTATAGAAAGTTGACTCAAAAAGGATTCATGCGACCTACGAGATAACATCGACAAAGTAAATTATTTTCTTCTCATCTGATGAAACTACGTGATCAAACCTTTTGGATGGCTCAAAATTTTCGTGAAAAGCAAAACTCCATTTTCTACGCTTCACGTTTTCCTGTGAAGAAATTGACTTCTTTTTACTAGAGGATGATCACCAACTATTGACAATTCCAAGTTACCAACATCGATATTTCACAGATAATTACGGTGATGTAAAAAGTCATAGGCGTAGGGGCAAATTTCCAATTAGGGGGGCAAAAACTGTTTTGCACGAAAAAAAATTTCCGGGAAATGTTGTTATAAGAGGTAACTCACATGCAAAATTGCAGAAGATATATCATAGGATACAAACACAAACACCATAGGCCTCCTTCAGCCCCACAAATTTCTTAATACCGTCCGATTACATAATTGAAACATATTCATGTTACATTCATTTTAAGCAATTATACGATTATATAATTTTTTTGCTGAGTTCAATAAGCCGTTATCAGCTCTTCCATTCCTCCTGCAACTTAGCTTTACGGTGTAAATAATAATGTTCATTTCTCCCTGACCGTTTTAGTCATACCTGGTTCAAGTAGGTCATCCTATTTTAGGCATTTACTTTTATTTCCTGAGACTGTTTGGACACCTTTGCGCAGAATATTTTGCTGCATATAACAGTCTATTTTAGGCACCGTAAAATACATTTTTATATGCAGCACTGGGTTGTGTATTTAATTTGAAAGAGTGAGACACGCCTATTTTATGCCAAATAGTGAGCCAATAGTAACCGCTCTTAAATAGTAGTCTTTTAAATAAATCAAGTCCTGCAAGTTAATATAGCGAAAATGTTCACGTTGCGTTGAAGAAATACCGAAGTTCAAATTGTTTAGCAACAATCAATAATGGAACAATCATGGAAACAACTATGAAGAGGAATAGGCACCTGAAAAGAGTTTGGTGTTAAATAAACAGCTTCTGTTACTTTGGCACTTCATTGATTTGCTTCACTAATCCCTATGTGATCTGATGCAAAGAATTGTTGCGAGCGGAGCGAGGAAGAAAATTTGGATTATTGTTTATTGATTAATTGCATTATATTTTTCAGGATAATGTTACGTATAACCCACGAAATACCGAATGACTGAATAATTTCATAGCAAAGAGATATAAGAAATAGCTTGATCTGCCCGAAAATTGGCCTAAAAAATTTCCACTTACACATTTTTCATACACGGCTTTACATAAATGGGAACCACAAGTTTCCCTGTATTTGCCTGTCACCATTGTTGACAAATAAAATACATACATACATACATACATTTGGGTCAATGTAACAGTGCTCATGTCATCACAGTCGTAATCTTTTTAGAATTGGCAAAGTATCAAGCGTGTAGCTGAGTTCTGGATTTTTATATTGCAAAACGGGTGGGTGTTAGAATCGCCAAAATGATTTAGCGATATAGCAACAATTATTATTGCATAAAATTATGAATATTAGATTGGAACATGATAAGAAGAAGGCTTACAATGCATAGTATACTCCTGTTCATAAAACTGTTTTTGTGAAGTGTTGAATTTTATTAATACACAGTAAATTTCCAGAACACTTTCATTCACTGTAAGTTTGTAACACAAAAAACTTGTAATTTGTTGATTTGCCCGAAAAATTGCCCGAATTTTTTTCTCAGATGCGTTTGGGGGCAATTGCCCCCAGCCCCCCAGCTTCTACGCCTATGTAAAAAGTATAACTAAGGCGAGGTACTATAAAACCTGTCTATAACGGCCTCTATCCTGATTTTGAAGTTTGCCCGCTAGATAAAGGTAATCTAATGGTTGAGCAACGATTGGTCGTGAAATATCACTACTTATAGCTATATTTACAAAGCGTATTTAAGTCTAGGTCAAAAATTCCTGATCTCACCAAACAAAACAAATTCTTATAGTTAAATATAATTTTATTTTTCTGTTCTCGTCGCCAGCGCAGCTAATTACTAGTCGTACCTCATTATTATTTCTATATATTTTTACATTTATATATATATAAATATACACTTTATTACAAATCATTAAATAATAATATACATATATTATTTACAAGTATATTTATTCCCAATGGAATCACATGTTTCACACTTAACATCGCAACACCATAAAAATTTACATCGACATTTTTCAATCCTACGCGCTATTCTAACATCATAACCATTTCCACAACATAAAATACGACAATTATTATTTGTCCCGTTATTTAAATCACATTCGCGTCCTTTAGTTCCATTATAACCAATATTAATACTTGGTGAACAGTAACTAGGGGAATTTCGTACAAAAAGTAGATTAGAAAGTTCGTTTGATGTTGTTTGACGGAGCCGTAATCGGCGGTTGATTCGAATGGCTTTATTATGAAGCCGCTTTAAATGTTGACCAACTTCTGCAAAAGGCGGTAAAACTTTACGGCAAACTTTTGTTGCACACGAACCGCTAACACCATTACATTTACAAGCTACACGCATAAGTTTCTTGACCATCTAAAATAAAGGAAATAATCTTAAGGGAAATAAAACCTAATGAATCAATCGTCATAGAATTAATGTATCTTTTCAAATATTTAATGAATTAAATTTGTAAATCAAGACCGACAAGAAGGTAAGCCGATGTAACTGTTCAGTATCCATGTTACGGTTTAATTTTAACTGCACTGAAGTTGTCTATGGATAGCGGGATTGAGAGCTGAGTCACGACCGTGATTATAACTATACTCATCTCAAAATATGGAAACTGTATCAACATTTCAATCTCAATACCACATATATTATACGAATGCTCGAGTGAAGATACTTGAATTCTACAGACTTTACATCGTAACAATCGCTTGAATCACAAGAGTTTGTTAAGAAAAAACGGCATAAAAAGTACATTAACTATAAGAATAATAATCATAATAATAACTGTAAGAATAATCGTCTTAATCGAGAAGAATTGGATTAAAGAATTTTTTAAGATTTTAATAGCGTTGACGCTTTAGGATTTTCATCAAAAGCTACATGGTCACTCCTAAGATTGCATCCCGAAATGCATATATATTATTCCTTGCTTTTATTTGATATTTGTGAGCGGGATAATTTTGATAAATTTGTGTGTAAATATCTCAGACAGTTTACCTCCCGACCAACATAGTTATTATGTAAATTCATTTTTTGTTGTCGACCAATAGTTTTCTCTTGTAACCCAGTTTTTAACATTCGCTTACGAATATGTTGTAATTCAACAATATCAATAAATTCTTGAGCAAATCTTAAACCAAATTGTATGTCATCGCTACATTCATCCCATCGCCATTCTCCAGTCGGATCAATGACGTCATGATGATTCCGGCGACAATGACAATCGGGTAACGCATCTAAAGCACAATCTCTTGCGACGGAAAACGTTACACCAGCAGAAAATATCGAATAAATAAAAGCTGTCTCTTTTGTACCTATAAAAATAATTAATATATAATACAGGGTTAATTAAAGCATATATATATATAATTATATAAAGTACATTGATCAATAATATTTTCATAGCTGAAAACATTTCAAAAATTCAAATTCAAAATTTTAATTTCTTTTAAAATTATTGAACATATTAATAATTATTATATGTATCTATGATTATAAAAATTTCTCTATACATCATTTCTTCTGAATATTTTAACTAGAATAACGTTCTCGCATAATAGAATGGCATTCTTAATATTATAACAATCGCTCTAGAATGTTAATAAAGAACCTGCAGAAAGGCGACCTGATAAACTTCATCGAGGCATATACCATACATTGCACACTTCTTTGATTATATTTCTGAGAAAGAACAAATATTTGGCAATTTTTTAATGAATTCCTGATAGAAAACATCAAATTAGCTGAGCAGGAAGTTAGGAACTACAGGCAAAAATTTCTTCATGTTAAACTTTACAAAGAAGACAGTTCAATTTCATCTTGGAAAATAAAATCTAAAAAATATTTTTATCATTTCATTATCGCTGATTATGTTACGCTTCGTTTCAGACAAAATCCCGATCAATTTATTCAAGCTATCGAAAGAAGGATAAATAATAAATATATTATGCTTTAAAGACGATAATCAATGGTCCTTTGTAAAACTAAAAGCTCCGTGTAAACTATAAGGTTTTCAGAATAAAATATTAACAATTTTCTGTTTGAAAAATAAGATTTCTGGTCGGGAAATTTTCAAAAAACAGATTTTTGGAGAAAAATTTTATATAACGACAACGGGCAAAATCGTCAAAGTATCCGATTATTGAATTATCCAATATTAAAAACTGAGCTTTACATAGCTGCGACTATTTCAAGGCTGTGGTGATGTCTGCCAGGTGACAATTAAGTACAGACTGGAATAATTCTAAAATATAATGTTTGAAATTATATTCTTCGACTATATGATTATGTTTCACTTACCTGTAGAAAGAATCTTATCTAGTTTGTCTGGATCATCAGTGATAATAGGACAATTCCATCTTTCATTATTAAATTGTTTTTGACATTCATATGTAGCTAATCGCAAACCATAACCAATAGATGATAGGAAATAAGTACTGTTAACACAGACGTCCAAATGGAGTGGCGTAAGATTTGGAAAAGAATAACAATTTACATTTTTTTCAATCTGTTGGACAGAAGTCCAACCAAGATACCTTAAACAAAAACATGATAGTCGTGATAATAATCATTCAATTCAAGGTAATTCAGAGATAACAAAGTAATCGATACTATGTCTGGCCAATTTTAAGTTTTTTTTGTTAAGAATATTTTTCTTAAAAATATGTTGCAAAGCAAGAAAAACTTTACTCTTGCAAGTATGTATTACTTGACTCAATGTCCGTTTTACTTATTTTGAATTTTGAATAAAACATCTCGTTTGTGTCCAATTTCCAGACATTTAGAGTTTGAATAAAAAATTTCTTAGTAAAACATTTTAAAGTGAAGGTTAGCGACCATATATAAATTACTTTTTATACTACCATTTTTCAAATTTAGCTTTTATTTTCTTTCGCTTGAAAATAATATATATGATAGATCGAAACATTGCAATATGGGATTCTACTAAAAAAATTCAAAGCAATGATTGATTCTGATAAAAATTAATAGGTAAATGTTTGAAGCCGATCCGATAAGAAATCGATTTTTTTAAAGAGTCTATCAATTTGGCAGCGCGTTTATTTTCGTGATGTAAATATTCGATATTATGTTGAAATAGACTCTTTATATATCGATATCTCTGTCATTACTTATCGTATCGGCTTCAAACTTTACCAATCAATTTTTTCAGTTGGTATACATAAGAATCAATCATATCTTTGAAAAAATATTTTTTAATAGCATTTCCTTTTATCAAAGTTTTTTAGCAAAAGTAATTCTAATTTTTTCTGAAAAGGAAGTTTTTTTATTGAGAAAAGGAAACTTTTCGAATTGTTGTAAAATAGATATATCATTGATATAGCTGGTGACAAAACATTGTATGATATTAATTATATTAATGTATGAGTACTCCTAAGATAAGTAATTACCAATCAGAATTCTAAAGTTATGTAGATATGAGAAAAGGATAACGTTTTAGGTCTGTCAAAATTTGAGAGGAGCAAAGTTCAAATATGACCAATATACACATTCAAATAGATATAAATCATGTCATTTTTATGTAATCAAAAAACATATCACATCGTGTATCTATCTATAAATACATTATATAAAACATGTTATATTAATAGAATGAATAAAGTTTGTATTAATTTAATATTGATAGATAGATACTTACATCCAATTACTAAATGTAGAATTGATCTGTAGTAAAATTAACACGCCAGTAAATATACGATAAAATCGTTTTGCCATTTTCTTAAACACAAAAACTATTGGAAATAATACTGTAATATGATCTATATTGTGTAACGATCTCTCTTGAAAAACTCTTTAAAAAAATATAGAATTTTTATATTCGGTATGTATATCAATACTTAAACTTGAAAAGCTAGCGTATACTTCCTGACCGCCAACTTCACAGATACTATATGATAAAATATCACGATTACAGCTACTACAAAACAACTCAATGCTAAAGTCAATAATAAAAATATATAAAGAAAACTACCGCATTCTGGAATCGTATATGAAGAATTTTCTAGAAGTCTTTTGCTACCAATAGTGGCCAATAGTTGTACCAAAATTGTCACCTGCCTATCGGAATCTACATGGATTAAATATATTGCTTACAAATTCTAGTAAAATTTAAATCAAACTATTGAATATTCTATTTTATATTTTGCGGTAATATTATTAATTATAGTTTGAGTAAAGGTGATTTCTTAATTCATCAAAAAGAAAATAAGTTTGTTTTCAGACTTCACTTGAAACCGACATTAAAAACTTTTTGAAAATAAATCACGTATAATATAATGTACAGAGATACGCTGTAACGCACGGTTAAACAATTGATATTCGCGCAGACTCGAGAATTATTCCTCCGATCTAATCCAAACTAATTCCCAAGCCTTATTAATAATTGGGATCTATAATCAGAGCCATCTATTTAAAATAGTTGGGACATGCAACATTTTGACTCGAGAATCACCGTTTTCGAGGTTATGATTTTGAACAAAAGTTTTTCGAAATCATGATAAGCCTCATTCCACAACGGCCCTCAACTGCACGCTTCATTGAAGCGTCTGAGTGGAGTTGAGGGCCGATATGGAATGAGGCTAATTCATGACAAGAGTTTCGCGCGCTTTGTTCAAATTTCGCGAGCCTGGGTTTGACGGGACGAAAATGGCGTCCATAAAATCCTGACGGTGAATGACATCTGTCCACTTGGAGCTGACAGCGGCACATGAAAAAGTGTTCTAATTAACTCTTGTAAATAGATGGCTCTGTCTATAATGGTAGACAATTACGAGTAAATAAACACTAGAGACATTTGGTCCATAAAGTAAAGAACTAATGAATGACGACTATAGGAAAAGTAACTAGAAAAAAGGTCTAGTAACTATCTATAGTACATACAGTAATAGTATAAAGAAACACTAAAAACGATGACATGCCCGAGAAAGAATTGATATACTCATAAAATTAAGCCCCACAGGCACCTTAAACAGTAAACAGATTATGGTTCATCGTTCATTCACTAGACAGAGTTACAACACACGCTGCATTTATTACAGGTAATTGACTGTATAGCATGTATTCATACTATATATTTGAAACCGCTTTAATTTATTAGATTGCTGAAGACACAAAAAACACTTTCTATTGATGCTTTCAAAGCAGGTTGTACCGTTGTATAGATGACAATCGTATTTATATGCACAGGAAAAATGCAAGAATATTCTACTTGATTCAAGTGTTTATTTTTTTTACTTATTCAAGCAAAATTTATTGTACATGTCACAGGGGGACTTCTATACATTGGATATATACGGGGATGTGCCATTTTCAAGGGGCGTTTTTCCAACTTCTTGTGAAAGGTTAAAGGGTGTCAATTTAGAGATTTCCGAAATGTTTGGAACTTTCCTTTGTTTTACTTGTAAAAACATGAAATTTTAGGGTCTCCTTCCTCCCTTGCTGTGAAACTTTAGGGTTTTCTTTATTTTTGAAAATGGCACACCCCCGTCTAAGAAATATCGAAGTACCCTCCCCCCGTACATGTCCATCCATCAAGCGTTTTCGTCTTACAAGTCTCTAAATCGTTTGAAATTGGACATGAACAATAATGCTTTGTTAAAAACAAATGAAACAGATCTTGAATCAAGCAGAGCTAACCAAAAACAATATATTGCAAGAACTTAAATTTTCCTGTGTTAACTAGTTTTCTTTGATTTTGGACATATTTGAGGTTCAGTGCCGTCCCGTTTTTACAGTTGCAGTGTCGGATCTCATAAAGAAAGTGTATACTATAGTTCTCTGTAAGCCGAAAATATCAAACACAACAGCTACTCGTAATTAGCCGATATAAAAATTATGGGAAACCCACGATACTACTCAGAGATTTCTATTACCTTTTATAGAGCACTTACTGAGGTAATTTTTGACCTGTTGTACTAGCTACACAGTCTCTATCCTGCGTTCATCTGTTGTTACTCATAGCCACGATAGTCTTTGGATAGTTTAGTGTAATGTGCAGTCAATTTAGAAACGAAGAATTGCAAAAATCGTGCAATTTTCAAGGTATTAAAAATAAAATTACCGTACTGAAGCTTCCGAATATGCAAATGCCACACCTTTGCCATCTATGTATGTATATATGTATGTATGTATGTATGTATGTATGTATGTATGTATGTATGTATGTATGTATGAATGTATGTATGTATGTATGTATGTATGTATGTATGTATGTATGTATGTATGTATGTATGTATGTATGTATGTATGTATGTATGTATGTATGTATGTATGTATGTATGTATGTATGTACATATATATGTATGTATGTTTGTCAACAATATAATGCAAATACAGGGAAGGTTTCATCATGGAATTTGGTACTAACATTTGCATTCCTGAACTGAAAGTTGTATGTTTCGTGATATTGCGTTCATGAACTTCCAAAATATACCATTTCTGTTAATGCTTGTAACCAAACATCGAAATTAATTTGGTTTAAATTATTCAATAGAAGGAGCTGTAGCCATGACAGCAATCAAACTACATTCCTGTAGTTTAAATAATTGAGATGATATGCATGAAATCGAGGATTTATGAATAATATATTTATCTGTTTTATCGTATGAATTAAATATCGTAAAACATCATGATTGATGAAATCATGATGAAATTAATAAGAAGGATAAATTACAAAACACATTGATTTGATTTAATTTATGATTTCATACACATAATAATTATAAAATATAAAATGTTGGTGTGACTGGCGATCTTCAAATTACTTATTATCATGCAATATAATAATGGTTTTCATTCATTTAGAACGCGGCCTTCTCATTTGGGACGTCTAACCATAAGCATGATATTCTTGCAGGAAAGATTTGACTATTGCAAGAAATCTTATATTAAGAATATTCCTCTTGATATCACCTAAGATGTTTTTCTTGTTTTAAGATATAAAAAATTCTCAATCAACTTTCAAACGTTTTTATTCCATGCAACGATTATGTATACAGGCGTTTGACATAAAGTGTGGACAGAAACCCGAATATTAATTTACAGACAAAAATTCAACCAAAATATCTTGCTTGAATGGATCAAATTTCTCATGTGCAATGAACGTTAACTATTGAAACAGACATGTAGCGGAGCCCTGGAGGAAGCTTTATTAAATATGTAAAATTTTGATTCATGTCAATCATCCGCCCTGTTGAATTCTAGAAATGTTGGGTGATCGTTGCATTATTCAAAGCTGTTCAATTTTAATATCTTCAAAGCTGCTTTGTTTGAAGGGAACAAATACTCAATCTCCCCCATTGCTCCTGTGAGGAATGTGACCTTCAGCTGCGTGTGACCTAATCTGAATATAAAGTATGCATTTCTAATAAGTATTAAGGGGGCTATTAGGGGTTTTTCTCCCATTGAGCAAGCATGGGCAACCTTCTTCATATTTAATGCCCGACATCCTTAAATATTAAATTTCTACTACATTTTTAAATAAGTAGCGCATCATCAGACACGTTCAATCACAAACTCTTTCATAATTGCTTTGTCGCTCGCTAAGTAAAGAGCCGTTCGAAATTTATTTATTTATAAGACATTTTTGAATTTTTTTTTAACTCATAGAAAGAGTATGTATAAAGTACTTTATTAAATGACTTACATTTATTTTATGGTGTCGTTTATATATTACAAGTAATAATAAAATTGATTATCAAAGAAGACTATTAATCACCGTTCATGGATTTAAATATGTTGGGATTATTGTTATTATTATTACCCTCGTTTGTTGATATGAAGTTTGCAGTCGCGTTTTTTTTCTCAGTTTTTCTTACAAAACATTTGGATCCGTTAACAAGATAGCAAAAATATACAACAGAAACATGTAAGTACATCAATTATACTGTACATCTGTTACATATAGGATAGAATTATAAGTCGAATGGCTTTAATTGCGTTTAAAAAAAACAGGGTGTTAAAGTAAAAAAGTCGCCGTAAGATTATCGGCTGTCCACGATAGTTCAAAATTATTTTTCATTCTTCAATAAATTCCATACAATAATTTAATTTTAAAATCGTTGATGATGGATTTAATTAAAAGTTCCTAATAGTCAAATTATTCTACATGTTGATTTGAATTGAAGTTCTGTTGACATTTTTGAAACATCCGCTATTTAGTGAATTATTGTGTAGAAAACGTAGACTTTTTTCTACCCGCTATTCTTTTAAAATTCACTACATCATCAATAACAACGCGATTATTTGAGAATGAGACATTATCGAGTCATGAATAGCTCTATTCCACCTGCTCAAAAATCTTCAATCGTTTTTCAGACATCTTTTTCTTTTTAAAGAATTTCTATAAAATTGAGGTGTTGTCGCACAATTCAATTTATAATTACCGCGTCGAATAGAATGAGCGTCTCGCGATAAAAAATAACGCAATTCGCATCTGCTCTCCCAAACTAAGCAGAAGATTTAATAAAACTATGGCAGTTTAGTTTTAAATAAAAAACAGTTTTTCCTCTTCAATAAACCACGTGTCCAAAGAACCACACGCTGAAATATAAAATGTTATTATTTCGCCACAAAACATTTTCAATGCAATAAAACATGGAACGATATATTTTGATTGGAGAAAAACATGTGCTTGGTTTCAACATGAAAAATCATGTTGAAATTAAATATGCACAGATATTTGTATAAAGATATTTTCTAGCACAATTAACGTTTTCTGATTTCGTATACAACGAAAAAAAGTGAGACTCAAAAGGCATAAAATATAATCAGGAAGAGGTTAAGGAGATCAAAAGACCAAAACCTAATTACGAAAGCTTATTAATTGGCTAGCACAAACTAAACGACCTTGTATATCTACTAATTATTATACATAAAATGTCGTAAAAACTCAAAATAAAACAAACTAAGATTGTTTTTTAGAAATTAAAAACACATATAATGATACGATTATTTAAGCATAACATCTGGCAATTATTTAGTTCTATATGTTTTTCTGTTTTTAGGCTTTCTTGAACTGACCTACAGATACCGTTAGGCGGTCAAGTAAAACAGCGCATAGCAATGAGACCAAAACAAAACAACCTGTTCCACCTGTCATCTAACGCATGCGCGTTATCAATTCGAACTAAGCTTGGGAAGCGCTCTGCGATTCTACTGTGGGCATTGGAGCAGGTGGCTAAGCGAGCGTACGATGAATACAATGCTAATGACGAGCCACGATTGTCTTTCCTTTCAACTTGGCCTGCTTGTCGTCGTATACTGTATACAGTGAAGTAAAAAACTCGCATGTAGCAACACATCATAGCTTAATTCGAATGTAACTCTCAAAAAGAAAAACAATTATATTGGTTGGAATTCTTCATCTATATGTATAAACGGCAAAGGCATTTAACTCATTTATAATATATAGGTTAAGGTAAAAGAGACAATTATTATCAGTCCTGGACGTCTTTACGATTGATAACAAACATCAAAAGAAAAAGTACTGAAAATGTCACATGTATTCAGCGATGGTTTGGGTAGAGATAGTTTTCTTAACAAAACTTTAGCTGGACTGACAGGAAGACCACCGTCTCTACATTCAGGAATTTCATCAGCAAGTTCATTGGGATCACAAGTAAGACTAGTAATATTATATAGGCATTTTACGTCCGTCTAATTCATTATGTATAGATATTTGTATTTCATACAATTTAATAGTGATATGTTTTTAAAATACAACAACGTGAGTTGTGATTTAACATTATAATGATGATATAGGCATATATTAAATATTATATATACATATTATTTAATTTTTGTTTTTATTCATTTTATAGTTTTCATCCTTTCCAACTGGACGATCATCAAATATGGTATGTTTAAATAAAACTTTATTTATTTTTCTATTATGTTCTAGAATGTTATTTTTTAGGTTTAAAAAGATAACGGTATATAATTAAGACCATTTTTTTAACGCTGTAAAAAGATAAGAAAAATAGGCTGTAAATTTTGTTATTGTGTTGCCTGCCTTGTGTGTATATATATGTGTGTTATTCTATAATTTAAAATCTTCATTCTTAATCTTGTCTCCTAGGTTTCTGCGAGTATGTTTGATGGTTTAGAAGAAGCACATTTGTTAGGAACGCATCACCTAGATTCAATGACGAAATATCTACCAAAACAATCATCTTCAAATAAAATGCAATCCGCATTTGGATTACATAGCCTTCATGCAACGAATCCTGATCCAACGCCTTACGACCCACATGATATTCTTGATCAAATATCCGCGTCCTTACAACCATCTGTATCAGAACCCAATTACGACAATCAATCACCTTCTTCTTCATCAGGCAATCATCAAACTAATCATATTTCTACATGTCATATATTATCTTCACCATCAAATACATCTTTTTCGAACTCATTTACAAATGGTAATTTCCCTGGTAGCACATTTGCGAACTTTACTGCACCTCCAGAGACCGATTGTACTCCAAGAGAATTAGAATGGTTTGCTGAAAGATTTAAACAACGAAGAATAAAACTTGGTGTTACACAAGCTGACGTTGGATCTGCTTTAGCACATTTAAAATTACCTGGTGTTGGATCTTTAAGTCAGTCTACAATATGTCGTTTTGAATCTTTAACTTTGAGCCATAATAACATGATGGCATTAAAACCTGTTCTATCCGCTTGGTTAGACGAAGCAGAACGCGCACATCGAACAAAATTAAATGATAGTGCATTTTTACCTAACCAAGAAAAGAAAAGAAAACGAACTTCTATCGGTGCAGCAGAAAAACGTTCATTAGAAGCATATTTTGCAATGCAACCAAGACCGTCTAGCGATAAAATAGCAGCCATTGCTGAAAAATTAGATTTATCAAAAAACGTTGTTCGCGTCTGGTTTTGCAATCAACGGCAAAAAAAGAAACGTATGAAGTTTTCTGTTCATTAAATTTGTTCAATTATCAATCAAATATCATTATTATATATTGCACTTTCTAATGCATGTTTTTCACTTTGAAATCGGATCGTTGTGAATTTTAAGAAATAAAATATCGTGCCGAATAAGAGCGATGAAAGTATAAAAGACGAAATTATAAAGCGAGAGCGACAGAAAAGAGGAAAATGAAATTCACTTGCAAATTATTTATTTTTCAAACTGAAAAAAAAAACTTACACACAATGAACATATAAATATATATAAAATAATAATAAATAAAATCATTTGGTTTAAAAGTTATTATGGTTGAACTTTTACTATGGTAAAAAGACTACAAAATAATTACGAAAATTTGACGCTGTTGGTTGCTTTTGGCAAAAGAGAAAGATTCGTCTAAGGATGGGTGCTAGCGGACTTCATTAATGAATAATGCGAAAACTACTATGTTGGTATGTGAAGGAAGATTTTCACATTAAACATTTAGCAAGAAATTTCTCTTAAGTGCACGGAACCGTTCATCAAGTATATGACAGCTCGAAAAAAATCCTTTGATGATAAACTGTCTTTTGTTATGTGAATACGCCATGCGCTTGTCCGCGTACACCTGTCGAACGCTATTGTTTGCGGGCGCGATTCCTCGATTGACCATCTGCACGCTTGACTTATTATACACGTTGGGGCAACAAACGATAAGAGGGGATTTATTCTCCCCGGCACGTTTATATTACACTAGAAGAAGATCAATGATCAAAGAGTATTATCAAAGATCAAAGATTATTATTACCAGCTGTTATAAATCATATGGTCAATTTAAATAAAGAATATAAATATATTTAATGAAAATGCACGACACATTAAAAAAAGTTAAATTCTAATACACAATTATGAAAATTCATATATATATATATGTAATATTTAAAATAATGAAATAATATTTATTTGTTTAAAGTTTAATCCATTAAAGGATTTTTTTTCTTTCTTAATAATAATAATTCGATTTATTTACAAGAAAATATAATACGTGTAATAGTCGTAACGTTTTTAAAAAAATAATTTCTTTTTGTGAAAATATGTAAATGGCGTAAATTTAACATCATTAATTATCTAAATTTCATCGTGATTAAAATAATAATTTTATAAATACTGTATTATGAATTCTGAATTTCAACAAATATAAAAATCTACAAAATATTCTGCCGAATGCTAGCACACAAAGCCGAATTTTTATGCTCTGTCCTATTTATCTCGACTCAAAGTCAATTATAAATTTGTCAACATTTATAGATTATATTATTATAGTAAATAATTGTTATTGTCAATTTTATGATTTTTTTTTCAATATTTAAATTTTCGCTTGTAGAAAAAAATTTTCCAATGATATGAAAATTCATTTAAAATTGTTAATATTATAACTTGGTTTTTAAAAATTATTGACTTGAAAAAGTCAAAGTGATATCGTTCAAGATTGTTATTAATTCTTTAGTCCGCCTACAATTAAAATATTCATAGAGCATAGCTAACAGAAACCAAATTTTGATACAATATTCTTTGCATCAAATTTCCGCAAATTTCGATGATGTCGCATTTATCACCCTGAATTGATAGTTGCTATATTATGGTGCATGACACAGTTGTAATAGCCGCCACACGACATTTCGGTGAGCCATTTCAATCCGGCATCTTTTAATGTTAGTTTTGCCTCAACAATTGACTGCACGGAAAAACGGCGATGTATAAATGGGCACAATATTATATGAGTGCGATTTCGACGTTTAAGCAGGTGAGAAAATTACGCACAAGATGTCCGAACATGAAACTTAGAATGCATGCCTTGGCGCATGCCCATTAGACGTTGCAATTTTTGGCGCGTGGAATTTCCGTCTACACTCTTATTTGCTTGTTTGTAGCCTCGTCAAATAATCTCAATTTAAATTTTTGTTGAAAACGAGTCTTCTATTACTGTAGTTACAATTTATCTCCTTAAAAGTTTGACAACACAGGTCAGTGTTAACAGTTTCCTAATTTTATTTTGCTTCTCAACGTTTTGGCTATCTCCAACATCCATCTCCAAGAGTTAAAATTTTTTTAAAATATTTTAAAAAATTATATTAAAATTATTGTAATTTACATTCTTTGAAAATAAATTTAAAGTAATTCGGAGCGGATTGAATCCGCCTGGGAGTGGATTGAATCCGCCTGTGTAGATTGGATTTCAAGTCTCATATGATTTCATATACGAGGCAGTCACATTTGGCTAACATCCATGTAGTACTTGAATTCGGCTTGCTACTTCAAATGGATGTAGAAGATAGCCGAAACGTTGAGAATCAAAATAAAATTAGGGTACTGTACTGTTGTCACTGCCTTTTGCTTGCTGCCAAATAATATAAAAGACACTGGCTGGTCCAACAAAAGTAGGTATTCTATGATATTTGATTGCGGTAGAGTAAAACAGCTTCGGGAGAACATTATCTTTATGACCATTCTATAATCTATATCCTGATGTTTAGACCAATTGGTCTTATTTAAATATACATAGAACCCGACATAAAAACGTTGAAAAGGTAATAGGATCCCGGAAGGCTAAACCAACCTTTGCAAATGTGAAAATTCAAATCACAGAAAACGAATGTGTAGCCTTCGCCCGGGGGATTCCATACTTTTGGTATACGGGGACGTTGAAATATTGAAGGCCGGGTACCTTCTTAAAATTCCGACATAGTTTTTAGGGGTTGAACCCAGTTGAACCTATTGACTTCGTAGAAACGAAATGGTTGACATTATTATTCCTATTTGATGATCTGCATTCTGATTGGTTGCTCAATCGTTCACTATTCGATGGACCATGATTGGTCAAATTTGATTGACATTGATTGATTCTTCAATGTCAATTTCTGTGAAGCGAATGTTTTTGTAATTAGTTTGTTTGAACAATTATTCGATTTCTACTGAAACAGTATACCTTTGTTGTCTACCATCTTAAATGGTCAATTCCGTGGACCTCATCGGCTATATGGCGTCTTATACCGAAGGCACCCGTACCACTCTTCTATTTCTATTCGCTGAGAGCAATGATTGTGAGCGCTCTTTAATGATCACAGCAGATTTCAAGGCAGATAGGCCTCCATTTTTTAATGCGCAACCTTGCGCGGTAAGCTACTGACAATGCAATTCCCTCTGGATCATTCCATTCACCATCCTTATATGGTACTTATTTGATATTTTAGATAAAGTCAAGGCTGAGTTGACCTATGGGTGATTTGAGCCACAGTTGATCAGATATGATCAGATCTAGAGTTCGGTGGTTCTGCTACTTGATGTAATCCGCCCTTGAATTAAATCAATTCTTTGGTCTCGATGATTAATGTTAGATAAATAAAAAAAAACAATATAAAAATGATTGTCAGTTCCTTTAATGTCCTTTAAAACTTTCTGGAGGTCTAAGTACTCCCATTGCTGATTATTACACGCCAAAATAATTACATTACTCAAAAATGTTAATTAATAATGATTTTATATCACATGAAAAATTTCAAATAAATAATATATAAACATATGTGATGTATGTATAATATATATATATATATATATATCTACATGTTAAATAAGAACTATACATTATATAATTTACTATTTATAATCCAAAAAGAAATTTTTAATTGTTTAAATATCAGGTTCAGATTTAATACGTTTCAGCGATGGTGGAGTACATAGTTCAACTCTTTGAATTGATCTTCTAGTTTCTTTTAATGGAGATGACATAGGGGAGGATTTGATAGCAGATGAGGGGGATGCCCCATAACTAGTTGTGATTGACGGGGACGCCCCATTATTAGTTGGGATTGACATATTATTTTCAGAAGGGGATAACCTTGGTAGCATATTTTCTGTTGTACTTGATACGATTTTAGTAGGTGATAAACCCAAGCTATATGGTTTTAATCCACGTGTTGTTGTTGTTGTTTCGTTAGGTGATATAGGAATTGTATCATCTTTATTTTGATGTTGAGGTGAAATTAAATTGGTTGATTGATGAGCACGTGTTAATTGTATAAGTTTAGCACAAGCAGGGTATAGTGTAGGGTTATTGTATCGATCATTACTTGTTTTATCATTAGGTACATTATGATCAGGTGTTGATGTATTACTATGAGATGATGATAAAGTAGTACCAGATATAGGAGATTGTAGATCAATTGGTTGTGAAACAGCAGCAAGTGGTGAATTTAATGTGCCACAATGTTCTAATCTGTGATTAATATCACTCTCATTATTATTATTCATAATAGTAAAATTTCCATTTTGTGTAACAGAAAATGCTGGTAATGATTTTGTAATTGTTGAACTACTTGTTGCTTGATATGAATTGTCATTCTCTTCATTTTGTTGTGATGTTGTTGGTTTTAAATATTCTCTATTATCTTCATTAGATGTTGTTGGTTTTAAATAGTGTCTATTATCTTCACTTGATGTTGTTGGTTTTAAATATTGTCTATTATCTTCATTTCGTTGTGATGTTGTTGGTTTTAAAGATTGTCTATCTTCTTGTGTGGATGTTTCATTATCAGAATCAATAAATAAAACATCATCGTGACTGTTATCCGTTCTGCTATGTCGACGAAGTGTTGTCATTTGCGTTTGAAGATATTCTGTGTATTCATCACTTCTTTCCAAAGCACGTTTTAATTGATGAATTTCTCGCTCGTAATTATCAAGTTTTGTTTGTAATGCAAGAACGGTGTAACGATTATGCCTGAAGAAATAATTTACATTTATTTATAAGATTTTTTTAAGACGTATTGAGGCATAGCATATATAAATGAATTTTATTGAAAATTTAATATCAAAACGATTAGTTTATTTGATACGATTTTAATAAAAATATTAGTTGAAGTATTTTGAATATTGAGTTGTTTTTAAAATTAAATCTAGATTTTAAAATGATTACCTAGGAGTTGTTTTAAGATTACAGTAGTGCTGAAGAAACTCTCTAAGAGAAGAGGGACATAACACTGTTTTAAATTATAGGAAGGCCAAATAAAGATAATTGTAAGGCTGTATAACTGTTAGCACATTCAGAAGAGACTCGTTCAGAAACTTAAAATTTCAATTGTTTCGACATTATTCAATTCAAAGCAATGGTTCTCAAATCTGTTAGACTATTATTTTAGATAACTTTTTCTGTAATAAAAGTTCATTTTGTTGAAACAAATTTTTCTTTTATATGTTACCAATTCTAAGGAATAATTCTATATTGACAAATTAATACCATATGCGATGCATCGGTCAAAAAGGAGAAGAGGAGTGAGGTTGCCATGAAAACTTTTGTCAGAAATAAAAAATTAAATTTGTTAATCTCAACTTCCATTTGCGTATCATACCATGTCAGCTAACATGTAGATCTTAATCATCTTATGTTGACGAAGCTTGTAATTGGTATTTACTATGGTCTATTATTATAATACTTTGGATGTTCTATTAGTGTGTGGTATACTGGTATACCTGATTGTAATAGTAATACAGTCAAACCTGTTATAACGGTCACCTCTCTATAGTGGTCACTCTTGCAATGTCTAATATAATATATTATATTGAATCAAGCCTGTATATAAAGGCTACCTGTTGATAGCGGTCAATTTATCTACCTCTCTTAGCTGGCTGTTATATACAGGTTTCACTGTATGCCGGTTTAAAAATCTCCCAAAATGCAGAGCTCATAAGAGTCATAACTGATCTAATTAGTAATACAGTATGACTTTGTTGATATCACTGCCTTGACCTTAACCGTGTATTAACAACATTAACACCATTTGGTGATATTAACAGTGTTACACTATAAAATAAAGATCGCCTGTATTACCTAAGTGCTTGTTATATGTGAAACTTACTTCTTAGGTGAATTCATATTTTCATCTCGTAAAAATGAAACCTCTTGAGTTAGTCTAGCTCTTTCTATTTGTCCAGATTTTAACTCCTGCAAAAACATTTTCAAAACAGTTATGTAGGAATTTTAAAATCTAGGAAAACAAATTATTGTTGAGCAGTTGAAAACATCTAATTTGCAATATCATTTTTAATGCAAATCAAGTCTATATTAGTCAGCGTACAGTGCAGACCCAAATCCTTTTTGGGGGATTAGTAGGTTCTGCGTAATGTATTGACAGAAAACTTGTGTGAGGCTGAAATGGGAAAAAACCATTGCCTGTCCATTGTTCATTAGCGCTTCATCAAATCGCTAGCGAGTTCTTCCAAATTAGAACCAGAACATGATTGGTTGATGAACAATAGACAAACAATGACTGTCTCCCGTTTCAGCCAATCCCTTAATTCATCTCAGCACAAGCTTTCTGTCAATACTATGCAGACCGTACTTACCCCCAATAAAGATGTGGGTTTGCGTGAAGGCTAAGTCTATGTCAGTAAAATAATTTATGTATTTACTTTACTTAAATAATATAGAATATTTGCTAGAACTTACTGGTTATTATCCCATCCTTGCTCAAGCTAATTATTGATTCTAATTGGAAACCTTTTTTTAAGTATGTAAGTAATCAAATGTGTTTAGTTTTAGAAGACTAAAGGCATAAAAAGGAAGCAATCAAAATTGGATTATTGAACTTATTTTTATATTTTTCAACAAAAATGACCCAAAAGCAACAACAACAACATTTACAGTATCAAATATAATACTTTTTCTTTCTAGGAATTTGTTTATCCAGAAATAACAGCAGTTAAAAATCGATTGGTATAAGCAGTTGTATATTAAACTTTGAAATTATTTTAAAAAAAGTTGTAAATATTTGATTTTTTATTAAATGATTTTCATGAACAATTCATGAATGTAATGAAATATTCATGAACATGTCCGAAACTTTACGAATATTCACAAACAG
This sequence comes from Haliclystus octoradiatus, assembly GCA_916610825.1. NCBI lineage: Eukaryota > Metazoa > Cnidaria > Staurozoa > Stauromedusae > Haliclystidae > Haliclystus > Haliclystus octoradiatus. The sequence continues at coordinate 2,576,285 of OU744448.1, forward strand.
TTCATGAACTTATAAACATTCATGAAATTTACAAATATTCATGAACAATGAACTTCACAAAATATTAACAAACAGTTCATGAACTTACAAACATTCATGAACAGTTCATGAATTCCCGAATATCCACAAACAGTTCATGAACTTACAAACATTCATGAACAGTTCATGAATTTCCGAATATTCACAAACAGTTCATGAACTTACAAACATTCATGAACAGTTCATGAATTCCCGAATATTCACAAACAGTTCATGAACTTACAAACATTCATGAACAGTTCATGAATTCCCGAATATTCACAAACAGTTCATGAACTTACAAACATTTACAAACAGTTCATGAACTTACAAACATTCATGAACAGTTCATGAATTCCCGAATATTCACAAACAGTTCATGAACTTACAAACATTCACAAACAGTTCATGAACTTACAAACATTCATGAACAGTTCATGAATTCCCGAATATTCACAAACAGTTCATGAACTTACAAACATTCACAAACAGTTCATGAACTTACAAACATTCATGAACAGTTCATGAATTCCCGAATATTTACAAACAGTTCATGAACTTACAAACATTCACAAACAGTTCATGAATTCCCGAATATTCATGAACAGTTACAAATATTAATGAGCTGCTGAGGAATGATCTTACTCGAATGTCACTAACCTGTCTTGCATGTTGTAGTTCTTCTTCAATCTGTTCTTTTTTATGCACCATATCTTGTAGCTTTGATGACAATAATAAAACAGTATTGAGGTCGTTGGGTACAATTCTGCTACTTGACGAGACAGTATTATTACCATTATCCCCAATCATCTGAATAAGTTTTTCTTCATCAGCTTCTAATGATCTTTGTAACGAGTGAACTTGCTTTTTTAATGCCATATTCTCTGATACTATTTTATCCATTTCAATTTCCATTTTACTGAAATCATCCTGATTTGATTAAAATAAAAATAATATATTCTAATATATATACAGTGAACCCTGTATATAACAGCCAGCTATGAGAGGTAGATAAATTGACCAATATATGCATGTGGCCTTTATATACAGGGGTAATTCAATAGAAATAATTATTTTAGATATTGCAAATGTGATCATTATAGACAGGTGACCGCTATGTAGAGGTGGCCGTTATAACAGGTTTGATTGTAACAATAAAGATATTAGACATAAAGACATCATTTAGTTTATTTGTCTGATGATTGCGTAAGCACGAAACTATTAGTAACAATTCTGAATGTGTAGTCTTTGATTCCTTTATTATAATAATAATAGATTTATCTATCGTAAGATGTAATAATGCTCAATACCGATTAGACATTGGCAGAGCTGTAATACATAAGGATAGTGACTGAGTCAAAGAAAACACATTCTTAATTTCTGTTACTTCTGTTACTAGTTTCAAGCAGTGTGCGATCATCAGACAGTTGTTACTAATACATCTGATGATCGCACACTGTGTGAAACTTAACAAACAGAAATTAAGAATGTGTTTTCTCTGACTCAGTCACTATCATTATGTATTCTAATATATAAATATTATATAGGTACCGGTAGGGAGTCAAAGACTAAAGATTTTGGTACTGTTACCGTACTTAACCTTTCATGCTTTATTATGCAATTCCTCTGATGATTGAATAAAGCGTGAAATGTTAAGTGACAGTACCAAAATGTGTAGTGTTTGACTTTTTGTCAAATGTTACTAGAAAAACAAGATCAACAAGAAGTAACAATTTCACAGAGAGAAGCTATTTTATTTTTTTTAATTTTTTTTTTATCATTTTTACACGAACCGGGTAAGCTTACAGCTTCTTTTCACCGGGGTGGTTGGTTAATTTGTTAGTATTTTGAAGCTTGTGTGCGTTTAATAGCCGGATGCCCTTCCTGACGCCAACCTGTAGTGCTTCAGACAGGGATTGAACCCGAGAACCCTGCGGGCCGTGGTCCAACACCCTAGCCACTACACCAAGGCCGCTATACAACGTATACATGAGTAGCTGGTAAAAAAAATTGTCTAATAAATTAAGTGGATGACAGAGTTTTGACTTCTCCAAATACAATAGGCAAATTAAAATCAATGGGAACTTCCCTAAGAACAATCAAACTGGAAGACTATGTAATTGATTAAATTAATTACTATTTTTAACCACAATGCAATCTGGCTGTCATTATCTGAAATTCCAAAGGAAGACGATTTAGTTATAACATGTAAATCATTCAATCTTTCTTATTAGGAACTTGCAGGTGTTTCAATATAGCTTCATGGTAATCATATTCTTTTAAATAATTTTATGTGGAGATATAAATAATAATAAATTAAAAATCAATTATAGTGAGTGTAAACTCAGATACACATATAATGTGAAAGTGCTCAATGTCGGTTAAAACAGAGCATTATATAATAAAAGACATTACAAAGAGATTACCATCTGAAGATCGCAAGTAAAAGTGAAACTCTGAGTAACGGAAAAAGGCTTTTGCCTCATCTTTGTAGAGATACAAAAAAGGTTGGGCATTAGAAAAGGGGATATTCATTGAAAAAAACACCATACAAGTCCACAAAGAGAACAAACACAACCAAAAATTCATTTTTCAATCGCGTTATTTCCTTGTGGAACTCTCTACCCAAAGATATTGTTTCGAGCAAAAAAGTATCCACATTTAAATTTAAAATAGAAAGGATCAATAATATCAAAATTTTGTATTAATGTAACCTTTTATTTGTTTGTTCTAAACCTGGTAAGACTTGTAAATCGACGCTCATTTAATAGTAGCTCCTTTGCGTTTTAAAGGCAATTCATAAGTGGCAGTTAATTTTAAACTATCTACCCTGATTGTTCCTGTCATGCTTAATTGACAAAATATATCTATATATGTCTAACTATAAGATGTTAGTTCTTACAGATTTGATTTTTATACGAATCTCTCTTAGGCAGAATCTTAAGTTTGGGGACTTGAAACTAAGGGTGGGGATGTCAACGGACTAACCGGTAAACCGTTTGTTAGACAACTAGTGTTGTTCAAGTCTTTTGTCAATTACTAATAAACTAATACTGGATAATTAGGTTTATAACATTGCCAAAAATCTCACAATATAAATGGAATACCATATTTTAAAGAACGATGTCGTTTTCCCAGCTGATGCGTTTTTAAATAGAGCCAAAAACAAACTAAATCTAATAAATAAATCATAAATACTTTGTCTGAACAAAAGCATTTGTTTATATTTGGTTTTAAACTGGTTGACAACCGTTTATTTATTTCAGTTAACCACTTGTGAAAATCCCCCCATCGTCTCACCCCCTTTAGAGCATCAGAGTACGACTTCTCTACCATCTGAATCCATCTTCTTTGCAAAATTTATAATGAAAACACCAGTTATTGTTTACCAGACTCTCTAGCCTATTAGTCGAAGCCGACTAGGGTACTATTCGATGATCTGCATTCTGATTGGTTGTTCAATCGTTCACTATTTTCTCAAAGTGAATGCTGGTAAGTTCCTCGCAAATATCAAAAAGTAAACAAGCGATTCGCAAATGTTTTGAATCAATTTTATACGAGTCTTATAAATTCTGTGCCCGAGAAAACAAAACAAGCAAAAAAATATGAGATGCAGTTGTTTAATTGTAGGCTATGCCTACACAATTTTAATCTTATTTAACAACCTTCTTGCAATCCTTTCGTCGCTAAATTGTAACATTATTGCAGATTACTCAGCTAAAGTTATAAACAACAAAAGTTTATATTACGAAATGCAAGTTACATTTATATATTTTTAGATGCTCAATAGTAACCTTGCTTAAGTTTGCTATTTTGTGGAGTTGTATTAATTGTGTAGCCAGTATTAATATCCAACTGTTTAGTTTTAAAAATTAAATCAGAATCAAGTCGAATTAAAATTCATTCTCCAAATCACAACGATGCAGTTCAACGATGGATGCCGCTCATTGACGGTTATATTTTAATTAATTATGCAAGAAACGGATAAATAGTTGGAATTATTTCTTTTGATGTGTTTTTCTTGTACCACTAGTTGGTTTCTACTAAAACAATTAGACAACTCGCCCTTGTTGACTACCGTCGTGAATAGTCACCTCGGAGGACCTCGGTAACTATTTGACGGTAGCCAACTCGGGCTCATTGTCTAATTGTTAATAGTTACATAAAAGTCGAGCAATTTCGCAGTTGGTATTGAACCAGAGCCAGGAGACATAATTTATTGAAAAGTGTTGGGACACAAAACTTTTGAGGATTGAAAATGGCCATTTTTGTTCCATCAAAAACCAGGTTTTACTTTGAATTTTTTTTCGAAATCCTAATATTTTTTCCGCGCTTTGTTCAAAGTTTGTGATTCTGGGATTAGGAACGAAAATGGAGCTCATAAAATCATGTGACTGGCTTCTGTCCAATGGAAGCCGAGAATGGCACATAAAAGAGTGTTCCAATTCTTTTAAATAGATGGCTCTCGGTCCTACAGGGTAATTTTCCATGTGCTGTTAACCCTGTACAACCCAATAGCAAGATAAGCGACCTTATTATCCACAGGATACCCTTCTAGGGTTCAGACGTCTACAATCTTCCAGAAATGGAAAACATGCAACCAACTATTGATCTGTCAAAGGTCATGAAAATTGAAAAACAAGTCTTTGTAGCCATAGTCTACGAGGTCAAATAATAATTAAAAAGGTCAAATCAGATAGACACCACTTTGACCTGGCATGACTTTTACTCTTGTGGTCAAATGAATTAGTCCAGTAGTAAAACAATAGACCTCCTGTTTGTATTAATGCAATGTGCAGCTTAATCAATTCTAGTCTAGAAACATAACCTTCTGAAATTAGAATTAAACCTAGATAAAAGGCGTTGAGAAACAATTAAATAAAACCTCATTGCTTGTGACATGTCATCCGTCTTTCCGTTTTGTGAAAACGTTTAGAACTTTCGATATAATAAGAAGATGGTTAAAGATAGGTCTCCATGATATATATATAGGCCTACCTCATATTCGTGCAGTAGAACTTCCATCCTTGTCCGTCTTAATTGTGCTCGAAATGATGAACTTTCATCGACGCAAGGTTCAACATCAATACTACCTAAAATAATCACACATTTATTTGGTTAATTATAAGAATATACATCTAGCTAACAACAATATAAGTTTTGCAAATAAATAAGAACTATGTAACTTACCAATTATCCGTTTGCAAGGTTGGGTTTCTGTTATAGGGACGCGACATGCCGGACACATTTTACATGATTTCAACCATTCGTTTAAACATGAATAACAGAATACATGTTGATTTGGACAGATTGTTGGTTCTTTAACCTATATAATGAACGATTCCATAACTAAACATGTAATCGATGGTAAGATAATTGATAATGTGAGGATTTGCTTGCGAAAAATGACTTACCTTTCCAAGGCAAATTTGACAAGCAATTGGTAGTGTGAGTAAAACAGAAGATCCACTTGCACTTCCTCCATGGTGGGTAAAACAATGTTTCGCTTTCTGTTGTGACATTTTTGTAATGTCTTTACCCTAGTAAACCGTTTGATGATGAAAACAATTTCATGTGTCACAAAGATATAGATATGTTCGCTTGTAAATCTATCACAGACATCAACAAATCAACGCTGAATGGACGAAGTTACTTTTGGAGACTAGGTATGAATACAGCTTCCCACGTGACAAATATGTTGCTATGGAGACTTGCTTGTACTTTTTTCAGTCAAAACAAAGAAAAGAGAGATATGAAATTTCAAGGATAGAAATGGTATTTATTTCAATTTTAATTAAATTCACTAAGGACAATTGGGCATATAAGCAATTATAAGGACGCAGCTGTATATTCTCAAGACTTTTATTATCTTTTTAGTACAGACAATTATACAGTATTAAGATAATCTAATTTCGTTCATAAATGTTTTGAATATTGCAGCTAACATTACATTGTTTGAAAGGCTAGTGCTGTGTTATGAATATTATGCATTTCCATATGAAAATATATGTGCATATAATCTCAGGTTGTATAAGGAAATCATCCCTAGTTTGCTTCTCATCAATGTGCCATCACTAAACATATGGGCCACCGCGAAATATAGTCGAAATAGAAAAGGTCAACAAGTAGTAAAGTGTAGACCTTGGTCGCCCTTTGGTATGGGTCGGGTACATAGACGTAATAGACCATAAGAAATTTAAACACATCACAATTTTTTTAAAACACTATGTATATAAATCATAAATACAACATTCTAATACAACGTATCAATATTTTCCTTTTTATAAAGCACATAATAGAATATTATATTTGTATATTTTATTAATCAATGAAAAAAGAAATATTTACTTATAAATTACTAACTTAGTTAAAATTTTTGTCAAGTAAATTATTGTAAGAACTTGTGAGAAACTTAATGTATAATGTGCATTATTAACCTTTAGGCTTTCACTTGTGTCAATTGGCTAGATTAGGTGAGACGTCCAATTGAAATTTTGTTCTCAGGATATAAAGTTTTAACTATTACTAATTTACAATCCTGTCGCCATTCGTTTATTTTCTCTTCCCTTGCTGCGACTTTTTGTCCGTTCTTTTCTGGATGCAGCATTGTATAGTTGCTAATTGGGAAAAACAAAATAAAATATAATTTGATTCTCAAGAAAAATCATTAGAAAGTTCTATCAAGATTCTATTCAATGAAACAATAATTTAGTTATGTTTTTCCTTCTCAATAAAGTGGATTTACTTTAATTTGGAAAAGATGTAAGTAGTTGCCTCTAAAGTGTGTGCTTACGACTGTAAATCCTGTGTTGGATGCAACACCCCGATAAATATTTTGAAGAAAACATTTTTTTGCAATTTAGAAGGTATTGAGGCATCCACTTGAGCATATCCAAAGCCCATTTTTTCAGGCAACCTGTGGCAAATACCTCCACTCATCCAGTCAGGAATAGGTAGATGCGGTAGTGTGTGCGCTCGTTGTTAAAATTATGCCTGAGTTGATATTGAGAAGTGTATGTGGCAGTGATTAAGCTTTTGATTATCATAAAGAGGTATCAAGCTAGTGTGAAATTTGTGCGATACACATTATTGAATCATTTCTCATGGCCTGCGTATCAGTGACAGAGGATCCAGCAGGGTATTTGCCTTTTGGCCAATCATGGATCCGCCGAGCCTTTGAAATATTTAGCTGGATTATGAACATAATTCACAATTAATCAATAGAGCAACACAATACAGTAATGAAGAAACAAAACGTTGGAGCTAAATAACAATAGATGCTATACTACATCCAAATAAGAAATATTTAACAAATAATATCAGGTTGTTTGGAAGGGATATGCATAGGAATTATTTACTTCAGATTCCTTTTGGTTCCAATTATCAACAATCTCTTGGACCCGGAACTAGATTTGGATTTCTACTGTTTGGACTCGGATAAGATCCGGAACCTCAAAACAAAGGATCCGAATGACGAGTGAGGCTTTCACCACACAATGACGGTATTTGATAAGCTATCATCATCATCATCATCATTTATTGAGATCCTGTAATTAAGCCATTTGGCTTTTTTTAAAAGGTCTCATGCAAAAAAAATTAAAATAGTTACGAACATAATTACAATATAGAGCAATAAAATGTAGATTAGTGAATGATTAATCTTGTGTTTACATGCTAGATTTAGATTTACAAAATTTTTGGAAAAGCCTACTATCAGTGATATATTTTATCGAGTTTGATCATTCCATTTGCGAGCACCAGCTGACCGAAAAGAGTGACAATGACTTGGTTGAATGTAAATATTATTGTTTGTGGATGATTGTGTTTTCGTGGTGTACGGAGAAGAGAAGAGGGTGGATAGCAAAGGAGGAGCTTGATTAAATTTAATTTTATGAGCCCAGGAAAGCTGATTAAAAGTCACCCTGTCCTTGATGCACGAGCTGACTAAGCATATTTGAGACAGTAGTCCTGCAATGCCACTGGAGCGCTGTCCTCATAACTCTGTTCTGGAGCCTCTGAAGGTGATCGAGATGTTGTTTACAACAATTCCGCCAGACAACAGCACAGTAGTCAAAATAGGGCAAGACAAGAGCATTATATAAAATAATTCTAGTTTTCAGCGGTAAGAGTTTACTGCTGTATTTCAATACCCCTAACCCCCTGTTGACCTTATTGATTATTTTTTGGATATGATCGTCAAAACTTAAGCAGTTGTCTAGTTTCATGCTATGGCACATGCGCGACGCTTGCGCAGGTGAACTCAAGTCAATCACTTTGTTAAATAGCATCTGGCCTATTAAACTTAGCTAGACATAATAGGAGCTTACTTTTTCCCATTTTGATTCTTTGGTTATTTTTGATGAGTTAACAATTGGTAAACCAAGATCAAACATCTGCCTGACTAATATATTCTCCTGGAAAAGAAGATGAAATCAGTTAACGTATGAGTCAATGTCATGAAGCTTATCTCTTTCTGAATTCAAATATCTTATAAAAACAATTAATCAATCAATCTATTCTGCATATCATGGTTTAAACCACTCTAACACGACATAAGAAATGACTTCTTGAGCGCATCGCAAAAGAGTTCTCTTCAAAGAAACCTATCAATTATAATTACATTAACTTTCAACAAACGTGTTTTTATTTTATTTTTAACTTCAAATTTTAACTTTTGCAACTGAGAAATGTACAATATAAATCTATATAAATATAAATAAATATAATTATACAATGTATAGACATCAATTTTGTTAAGCACCATTGGAATATACATTACTGCGAAATGGAGCTATAAAAATCTATTATTGTCATTTATTATTTATTTATTTATTATTGTTATTATTATTATTATTATTATTATTATTATTATTATTATTATTATTATTATTATTATTATTATTATTATTATTATTATTATTATTATTATTATTATTATTATTATTATTATTATTATTATTATTATTATTATTATTATTATTATTATTATTATTATTATTATTATTATTATTATTATTATTATTATTATTATTATTATTAATAATAAAATTTATAATAATATATGGCGAAAGAGTCAAAGAATACACATTCTTTACTGTTACTTAAGTTTCACGCATTTCACAGCGATCTTCAGACAGATTGAGTAAAAAATCTGTCTGAAGATCGTTGTCAAATCTTTGACTCTTTCGCCATATATTATTATTATTATTATTATTATTATTATTATTATGGGCAGGACTTTTTATTGTGATACAGACATACTTTTTCCTCGCATAGTCTCTCTGTGCTGAAGTCACATAGCAGCGAATATTGCGTACTAATTGTTCTTTCACTGCCAATATTTTGTTAGTTTCTTTTGATTGGCTTAAAATACTTGAATAGAGAAAAACCATCGACAAGTAATTGATTGGAGTTTGACTAGAATATATACAAGTTTTAATTCAGAAAATCTAGAACATCCATTCAAATACTAAGATTTGAGCAATTTAGAAAGTTAACATATTTTTATTGTTATTGTTATGAAACTTAAAACAAAATACCCACTTGAAGATGAGCATTGACACCTGGCCCAAGAATATCTTTGAGTGCATTATATTGCCTAAACCTAAATTGCAATAAAAAACATTCGTTATTACAGTATAGTAGCCTAGGTATTATTTTCATTACATAAAAGAAATAATGTCTCTCTTTATATATAAAGTAATTGTGTGGGCAAAACATCAATTTGAGTGCTCAATGCTAAAAGCAGAGCAATATAAATAGTAGATCACTGAGCAGACTTTTGGTATTTGATCTACTATTTTAACCGTGTAGTGCGCCATTGGAATTTACTACCGGATGATGCTGTTTGTGCAAATTCTCTCAGCACATTTAAATGTTCACTTTCATGTTTTATGGATAATAATTAATATAACTGTCATCAAATTTATAACTTAACCACATAGTATAAGAGCGTTGAATAAATGCCTTCTGTGTGTGTATCCTTTTGGAAATTAGTTTAACTATTTTATTTTTTTACTATTCCAATAAAGACACATATATTAATATATATATATATATATATATAGCAGCCAGCACTGAGATGAGTAGCTTTACACACAGTGCATGTTGATTGATTCAATAGAAAATTTTGATTCGGAAATTGATAGCTTAACGTTCAAAATAAACAGTGACACAAGCTCCAAGAATTTCCAAAGCCTTCAAGAATCCTAGAACGCTTTTCTTTAAATCTTTCTGGATTTTCAATCTTACAGAAAATAGTTAATTTGAGTGTGTAGGCTAAGTTTCTTTTGAAGCGCAATTCGGATATTTGAATTTCTTGCTGATCTGCAGCCTGGCTTTGGAATACAATAGTCTTTATATGAACTTGATATTTTTTCATCAAATCTTTTCAATTTACATTGATACAGCACTAATGAATGACAATAGTGGCAACCACTATAAAATACCTGGCCCAACTAGATAATGCAAGTTCTTCGTCACCAAAGCGTACTATATCCTCAGGAGAAAAACCAAACTGAAATGCAAAAACAACAATTACTCAGAAATGGCTGAAATCTGTTTGAAAACTTGAAGAAATATATATAGGCTTGGAAGTACCTATGAAACCATTTGAAATTTGGTTTTAGAAACTCTCTTTTATATGTTAATTATATAACATTACTAACAAATCAAGTGAAGAACAAGCTCTAAAGAAAATAAATTAATAATAGGGAAACAATAAATAGATAAAAATAACAATGTATGAACTATATTATTTTACATAAGTCTAAAAATAATCAAACCAAATCCTCAAATGTGATTAGTTGATTGAGCTTTATATATTTTCGCACAAAGAATGGCAATATAAAATGGATAAGTTACAAAACATAGAAATATCCAAAATATCCAATCTGAGATTTGATTAATATATTGAAGGCTTTAACAAACAAAGAAAAGTTTGAAACGTCTAAACAAAAACCAATCAAACTATTATCGTAACGAAAAATATCTTGTTGGGAAATCTGTATCTTAATACTGGTAGGCCTATTGATATTTTTCTATAAATTAAATATAACATAGGCATTAGGCACTTGGCCTTGGTCTGATAATACACTCAACATACTTAGATGGGGATTCCACTACACCGTTCTGAAACCGGATAAGTATTGTTCCATCAGCTTAAAAATTATACCGGATTGATTGTTAGAATACACTAGCATCCCTCTGACGAATACATAAATCAAATCACATCGCGTTCGATAATTTGCAAGCTGCTGATTGGCTTATTTGGATTTGATCGATTACATTCAACGTTCGGAAGAAAAACATACCAGATCAATTTTTACCCTTGTCCGTAGCAGAGTGGATTTTGCTTGGCAAAAGAAATCCTCATATAACGGATTACATAATGGTATATAGTGTAATTCAAAGGCCTAACCTGTACGGAAATCGTATGGCTATCCGCTAAAGACGAATCCAAGCCTTAGTGAGACAAGAGGAAAGCGTAAATTTTAAATAAAATTTTAAATTGTTTACAACACTTACCTCAACAGCTTTGGATATATCTCTGAAACTTGATCTTTGCTGTTTTTTATCCCGTTTACTTTTATGCCGACTACTATCTGTTGCCAGGTCTTTTAATAATCCACGAAGATCACTGTTATTATATTTAAAGCGATCTCTTGTTTCGCGTCCAATTTCAAATAATAACGCTATAATTTCGCCAGCAGATATCCGTAGATTTAATTCTCCTTTTTCCAATAGACGATGAAACAACATCAAATTTCTGTTAAAATAAAATTTGAAACATAACTACGGTGCATTAAATTTGTAAAACTGTTGATTATTAATCAATATTGTCGTAAACGCATATCGTTCAATATTGGTTGTAAATTATCACGCTTATCGTTCAATATTTTGATAGAAGCTTGAATCGGTAAACCATGATTTGAAGCAATGTTCTTGCTCACCCGGGAATTTACTTTTTGTCATAGCCGAATCATGACATTCAAACTCATTTTGCATCACAAATTGAATAGTGTTTGTGAGGAGTTTTATAGACAGCGGTTCGATATTAGGTTTTTGATGGGAGCTTCATTAAAGGGGCAAAATTGACCGGCGACCGCTGCGAGCACAAGTTGAATTTATGCTTAGCGTAATTCAACCGTCTCGCTTTGAAACAATTGTTATACGCAGGCCTAACTTGTAATAAAATTCATGTCAACAATGAACATTGTGTTATAACACTAAGCGTGCATGTGATCCTAAGTGCGTAGCGCCTGCCGGTCATTTTTCCTCCTTTAATTCTATTTTATAAAAAAACCATCAAAGATAGATCAATTTGTAGAATAATATCAGATGTGAAAATACGGTATGAGATCTTAATAACATCACCCGTCATAACAGACTATTATTTATAATGTACTGAATTTAACTGTTCATCCTGGTGAAATTTGTCAATTCTAGACGTGCCGTTAAATTAGACAACTTCTACTGTATCAAATTCTATTGTATTAAATTCTGAAAAAAATTGATAATTTTATGATTTTTAGGCCAAACCTTAACAAAAAATTTAGAAAAATTGTTGAAAATATATATGAGACGTTTTTTTCAATAACACCTTCCCTGCTTTCGTAACAAACAATGGAGAATCAATTACACAATCAACCTACTCTTCAATATCTTTCGATTGTATTGACATCGGTGCGACTGTTAATAATAAACCCCATGACAACACACAACAACTGTAAAAATCATGAGCCACAGAATCAGACACTAATTTTTTACTAAATGTTGATTTCAAAGCAGCCAAGCATTCGTTTATATCCTAAAAATAAATAATGACAATAATGAAGTAAACAATAGGTTTATGGTTGTCTTCCAAAATGCGGGACAAAGGGGTAAGCTCAGACAAGAAAATATTTTGGAATACCACTTTCATTGTAGTTTGTAGGAGCCTTCCTGAAGCATCTAGAACATAGGAGAGCCTACATGACTCGCAATGATCGTGATCTAGAAGCTTCTAGCATTTATCTAAACACCATAAATGAAAGCAAATGAGAACTCATCAAAACTATGAGAACTTAATGTAACCTACAGTTTACCACCGACATCAACTTGGAAATAGTGTTTATATCATTTATGAAGGAAGAAATAAATCAATTCAACATACGTTGTTATTCTTGTTTCTTTAAAGGGGCAAAATTGACCAACGACCGCTGCGAGCTCAAGTTGAATTTATGCTTAGCGTAATTCAACCGTCTCGCTTTGAAACTATTGTTATACGCAGGCCTAATTTGTATTAAATTCATCTCAACAATGAACATTGTGTTATAAACAATAAGCATGCACGTGATCCTAAGTGCGTAGCGCCTGCCGGTCAATTTTGCTCCTTTAACATAAAATCTACAGTTCTTATCAAATTATTTGATCAATTCTAGCATGGTTTGTATTATAAGTGGTGCAATAAAGACTATGATTGGTATGATGTTCAATAAAGGGGTATGATTGAGATAATATTTGATGCTACATTATGGAGCCATTCTTTAACGATATCAACAGGGTCCTATTATATAAGAAGTAGGCTCACCTCCAATTCTGATGCTCCTATAAAAGCAGATATCCCCAAAGCTGTGGCACACTGAAATAATTAAATAGACTTTACCAGAAACAAAACTTAATAAATATATCATATTCAAAATATAGCATTTTCTATATAATCTAGCTAAGGGGTTTCTGCTTATTTGTGAAAATAACAAATTATATTATCCATGAAATATTATCGCAGATGAATTATTATTAAGATGAATTCAGCCATCAAGGTCAGCAAAAGACTTTTTCTCAGAATAGCTTAAAGTTGCTTGAAAAACAGAATCAGCGCAGCGACATAGTTTGCACAATGCACAGCTGTGTGAAATAAGCCATAATCTTATAATATACTGCATGTGGGATACCTATAATATCGAACTGTACTTAAAGTGTATATATGGCCTAAGTTTGGGATACAACAAACAGTTTCCAAATTAAAGTGTGTATATATAGTGGAGATTGCTTCTTTAGATAGAAAAACATTTTGACTGCATTTTTGGTGGGGTAATAATTGTGTAAAGCAAAAAACACAAGAACAACATGTACAAATCAGGGTCCGACAAAAGGTTCAGCCTTCTGGAATCCTAGAGACATTTCAACATTTTCTTCTGAATTTTTTTGTAAAATGTTTGACCAATAAATCATTAAAAACATCAATTTTCTTCTGAATTTTGTCTAGCCTTCCATGATCTAGGATCCCAGGATCCCCACTTTCGTCGGACCATGGTACAAATAGAAAATGTTTCTCTATCCAAAGAAGCAATCTCCCAATATCCGGCATAAACATAAAAAACCAAAACTACTCTGCTCTCTTACACTTGATCTAACTGATGTTGGCATAGCTGCGTCTTGCATTGTATTTGTGAGAAGTGGTTTGAGGGTGAGAAATACGCGTTTGCTGTCTTCTTCACCCAATTGCAAACAAAGCATAGAACATATAACTCCAGCAGATGCACGATCCTGGTTGCTACCTATACAAAAAATAGGAATGAAAATCATCATCAATGGAGAAAGAGGGTTATTTTAGACATTTGATGATAGACATTAAGGCTGGGAATCACAAAAAGAAGGCATACAAGAAAACATTTAGTTGTACAGTGAAACCTGTGTACAGTGCTTGACAAAAGGTTTAGCCTTCTGGAGTCTAAGAAAGTTTTCAACATTTTCTTCTGAATTTTTTGTTGAGGTTTGGCCTATAAATCAGAAAATTATCTACTTTCTTCTGATTTTTCTCTAGCCTTCCGGGATCTAGGATCCCCACTTTTGTCGAACCCTGCCTGTGTATAACGGCCAGCTACAAGAGGTAGATAAATTGACCACTATAGACAGGTGGCTTTTATATACAGGTTTGATTCAGTAGAAAATACTATTTTAAACATTGCAAGAGTGACCACTATAGACAGGTGGCCACTGTATAGAGGTGACCGTTTATAACAGGTCTGTCTGTATTCAAATTCTCATTACCTCGTTTGAGGGCTTTCTCGACCAAGTCAAGCATTGTTTCTGATCTAAAATATCAAAAATATTATATATCTATTCAACAGCATGTATGATAAAAAAAATATTCTTTTTAATGAAAAAGGTGGTCAACAATAAGAGTTTAAAATAACAACAGGGCTGGATTAAAACTTTCAGGGCCCTAAGGGTGAGCCTTGTTTTGACAATAAATGTGCAATAGGAATAGAAAACTGATTATTGGTTCAATTTTCAGAAAGAAGTGATGGTGCGGCCTTGGTGTAGTGGCTAGGGTGTTGGACCACGGCCCGCAGGGTCTCTCGGGTTCAATCCCTGTCCGAAGCACTATAGGTTGGCGTCAGGAAGGGCATCCGGCTATTAAACGCACACAAGCTTCAAAATACTAACAAATTAACCAACCACCCCGGTGAAAAAAAGCTGTAAGCTTACCCGGTTCGTGGAAAAATGATAAATAAAAAAAAAAAAAAAAAAAAAAAATGGAAATATATTGTGACAACATTGATAAATTAAATAACATAGTTTATGGTATATTTTATATTTTGAAAACGTTTCAAATGAAATAAGATACAAAATGATCGCTCTGAAAAAAGTTTTATGTTTCCTGAAATTATTCTAACTTCTTACGACATCATTTCCTATTTGTTGTGATGTTACTTGCTTGCATATTTGTAGGCTATTTTGCGCTGTCTAGTTTATTTTGCAACAATTTTTTATTGTCTGGTTGCAAGTTTCCAGTTAATAACAAAACGTCTCTACGTTTCATTCCATGATGTAGCCTGTAGGGCTAAATAAGCTGATCATTGATAATTATGGTGATTTAACAAGCCACACAATAATTTCTATATCTACTGGCATTATAAGTTCAAAATTGATATAATTAATAAATTCTGTAGAATATATTTGAAATAATATAATATATTTAATATAGCATGGACTTGCGTCCCTCAAACGGACAAGCAATACTGCTCAAGATGTGACGTCAACAATGTTTAAATAGTAATTGCACCATGTATTGCTTAAATTGTTGAAATAAAACTCTATCTGTAATACGAGGTAAACACATGTATGTGAGAGAGAGTGCTCAATGTTTGTTAATACAAAGCATAATTAAATATAGAATTGAACTTATTAAAATTTGTTGTAATCTTTTATTAGAGTCAAGTAAAGTCAGATAAAACTACGTGTTTCGTTCAGGCGTAGCCATTATACAAACTAAAGAAACTGCAGCATGCGGCTGCCTCTATTACAAGATAATCCTTTAAGGGAGGCTAAAATATAAGAGGTTATAAACAGCTTTAACTAACAGTAACAATGATAATAACTATTCAAGCATGTGACAACAACAACATACAAGCCGTTTACAACAGAATTTAACGCTTGAAACTTCTGAGTAACAGAAAAGCTTTTGCCTTATTTTTGTTTCAATTCTATAATAATTAAAGGTATAGATATGAAATTGATTTACCTAGCGGCCACGAAGGAGGATAGAACCTTTCTGGAAATGATTTTCTTGATGTCATTATATGCAATTGTTTTGATGCTTACACTAAAATGAATGAAAATACAAATCAAAAGTATTTAAATAAATCCAAGCATAAAGTGCAACTGTGTGCAGGGTCCGACAAAAGTAGGTTCCGGAAGGTTGGCAAAAATTCAGAAGAAAACTGATCATTTAGCATGATTTATTGCTCAAACATCAACATTGCCAACAACAACAACAACAACAACAACAACAACAACAACAACAACAACAACATTCAGAAGAAAATGTTGAAATGCCCCTAGGACCCCAGAAAGCTGAATTTTTTGTCGGACTCTGACTGTGTGACTAGTGTCTGTTACCAATGCCTGATAACATTTCAATATTTTGTTGAGGATTGCCCCATAAATTAGATAGATAGTCATTGATTATATTCTAATCCAGCCTTCCAAGATCTAGCATTCAGAAGTGAAATATCCTGGCAATTGTTTTTTGAAAGACAAGTTACCACAAACTCTCAAAATATTTATTATTGTCCCCATACGGATCAGGCTATTCAGAAAATGTTTCAAATATTAGGATTACTAGTACCTAATACAATCCGGTGCAGACCTATAATTTGTAGGACTTTCGTTGAGATTGTAATTCTGACTCAGAACCACTCAAGTTATGTATTCTGCTAACCTTTTTTCAAAACAACGGTCAACTGCATCAGCAAGTAATTGTTCTTGATTTTCTTGTGTGTCAACACTATCACCATCTAAAATAAACAGACCATGTTTATTCAGAAAATTAATAAATATAGATATAGGCGTACACGAATCTTTATCAACACATGATCAACTTCGCTTTAAATTATACAATTCGACATTTTTGTGGTTGTCATGAAAAGATTTACAAAGACAAAAACTGTTTTCCAAATTTTATGTGGCCAATAATTTAGCAGGGTCTATGAATGCCATCTGGTCTGCCAATAGGTTATTCAGGCATTGTATATTACAGTATTCCTTACCCTCCATTTCGTCATTTGTGGATCCTCCATTCGAACTCAAAACACTGCCAACACTTTCTGTTTCAAAGTCATCGTTATCCATTTCTTCATCTTGACTTCGTCGACCTAAAAGAAATACAAATGTTGGTAAATACTAATCAATTTAAACAAACATGTGAAGAGTTTCACTCCTTTGCGTGAAAAGTATGTGAAATAGTTCAAAATTTGAAATAGTGATAAATCAATGCAAAAACCAGACATTCGTATTTGCTATTAATAGTTTCACATAATTGTCGATTATCAGGCAATTCAATCTAAAATCTGCGGAAAATAAGTTTTTCGCTTCATAAGTAAGAATGAAGACAAATGAGGTGAAAATGATTCCTATGAGAATATAACCAGTTAGAGATATTAAACACGAAAATTGACTGATATTTGGTGAATTCTGTGCGCGAAGAGATAAACATGTACACACACGCAAACTGATGTGGGCTATTTGTGATAAGATGTAACTTTTCCGAGATACGCTCTCACCATAAGTAGGCCTACTGGCAGTTGACATGTTGCAGAATATGGCAATTTTTAAGGAACTTATTTGTGCCGAAACTCTAAATAATCAAGTTCAAGTTTGCAGTGCAACCAAAATTCTGTTTAGAGTGCAGATAATTTCAGAATTCTGGTAAAAGTGTGCGAACAACATACAAACTCACGCCATTCGAATGCAAAATTAGATTGCTGTACTCAACATTGGAAAATATTCAAACAAAATCTCAGCAAACCTATTTTGAAATTCTCTTAAAAGTGTATATCCCGGATATTGGGAGATTGCTTCTTTAGATAAAAAAAATTTTCTATCAGTAGGCCTACATGTTCATCTTGTATTTTTATTTTGCGCAAGTATTTCCCCTCAAAAATGCAATCAAAGTTATGTTTTTGTGTCTCACTCTTTTTCCTCGAACAGGAACCCACTTATTTTCAACAAGAGAGTTTACACCGGAAAAAACACTAAACATTTTACTTATTTGTCTCTAAATAAAAAAACGCTAAACCAAATGAAAATCTGCTTTCGGAATGAAATTTTCAACGTTCAGTTGAAGATTTAGAGCTATATTTGATAAATATTCAAGATCCAGGTAAAGAGATATAAGCCTCTAAAGTCAAAAGTTTTTAGTTTTAGATTTTCTAACTCAAGTGCTCACGCGATTAGCACCTCTTTACGACTTCATCTAAGCAGGTTATTGCTGCTGGTTATTGAAGGTGTGTGACTATTTTTAATACGCATCAACTATGCCGACTATGCTTAGACGAAGCCGCAAAGAGGTGTCAATCGTGTGAGCACTTGAGTGAGAAAAATCCAAAACTAAAAACTTTTGACTTTAGAGGCTTATATCTCTTTACCTGGATCTTGACTATTGATCAAATATATCTCCCAATATCCGGGATATACACTTTAAAATGTTTTATAATTATTGAAATCATTGTAACATGAACCATTTCATTTATCCGTATCTGCACTAATCTGACCAGAAAATAGTTCATAGTGTTTCAAAGCCAGGCTGCACATAAAGTAGGGATTCTATTTATCCGATTTTCACTTAACGCGGTTCACACTGCAATCATTTGAGTTTTGAACACACCGTTTTCAATGAAAAAAAGATTCCAGTGAAAAAAAGTTATTGTAAAACTTATCAGGTTTCTGAATAAATGATGATGATGATGATGAAATCACCCCTTGTGTTTCATAGCCTAACAGACAACCATGAACAACTAACCATTTGTGTAAAGTAGGCCTATGTAGGTTCATATTTTGTGACATTAATTCTTAGAGACTGGATATTATACTTGAGCATATGAATGATTGTTATCTGTGAATACATGTTTGTTGTGTAAAAAGTGAGTGGTCAGCTGGTACTGAGCTTTTCAAACTAAAATTAGCTCAATTTCAATATAACCCTCATCTATGTTGATTTTAGTTTTTTGTTACTTTCCAAACTATAAATATGAAACGATCATTATAATTATGTGAGGCACAGTAGTTGATGCAATGATTGTGAATATACATGAATAAAACACAGACTTTTGGATGATTATTTAGGCTACACACGTGTGATGATGTTAGTCTTGTTTTTATAGCGCCAAAAATAGTCACCAACACTGAATAGTAGGCCTAATGTAAATTTAGAGCAATCATGTTCATCAAAGCTGTTCTATGTAACAATGAATAAAATACGTATCACACAGTACGCATTAAACACAATTCAAATCATTTACCTTTCTTTTTGGCTGACTTCTGTTTCTGTTTTTTTGACGTTCTTCCCGAAACGCCTTCCATGTTGATCGGCAATTGTCAGACACCAAATTTGCAGAACTTGAAAATAGTTTCACTATGTTACAGCGATATAGCTTATATTCAAATTAAGGTGAAATCCACTGTTAAATTTATCAACTAAATCTGTTTTAATGATAAAAATTGGAAGGAACATTGGCAAATTTCTATAAATGATGTTGCTTTACGTTTGTAAACTCTTTCTCGTGGCGACAAACAAAATAAATAATACAAACGAACGAAAATGGTGATTTACGACCGCAAATCGACATTTAATGTTCAGCGGCTATTATAATCGGATTAAAATAACCCGATGTCCTGAAAATAAGTCGATCGCAATTTCCTTCACTTTACATATTTTCAGTAACTTGTTTTATTTGGTCAAAACGATCATTTGATAATTTTAATATACTAAATTTTTGGAATAATAATTGAGTTATGTAAAGCATTGAAAATGCCACAAATTGATACTACCAAGCATCTAATATTCTGTATGGTGTAATACAATGCCTTGTCTAAAGATTTATTGTTAGCTCTAGAACCTTTAATAATATTGATTTATCATGTTTTTACAAAATATAAACATATAAGTGGAGAATTGAGTTGTTTCAGACTCCCTTTAATTGCCTGTCAAAATTCTCATTTTTATTTTGATAAAATCAATCAATAGTTCACATCAAATATCCAACTTTTGCATGTGGTTTTTATTATTTAACGAGTAATTGACCAGAAAATAGTTCACAGGATTTCAAGTCAGGTTTCAAAATTTAAGGAGTATTTTTGATGTGAGTGGTACAGTATGACGTGCCTTGGTTCAGCATCATAGACCTCTTCTTTTACTATACATATTTACTAATCTTCTGTAAATCTTAAAACATCAAAACTTGCTAGACTCGTATCAAGTAGTCTGTAGATTTTTGCAGTCTCAATTGGTATACTTGAAGCTGGTAGAAAACTGATACTTTAGCAGAAAGAGCCTGCGTATCTGCCACAAAAGAAAATTGAGTAGAACAAAGGAGCGAATGAATAGACATAAACAATGGAATGATAATTATAATGTTAATATTGCTATATTTAAGAGTAGATAACATTCCTATAATTGAACTTTATAAACTTCGTGTATAACTTGTACAGCAATCACAACGCATGCTTTTTTCTGTTATACAATCACTACTTACAAACAAATTACATCACAATACCTACACACATTAGATTTTTATAACAAAAAATATCCTAGAAACAAGCAAAATAATTACAAGATATGCAGCAAATACTATTTTTCATAATCAGCTACGATGTTATAGCCGTGCCGTGTAGTCCAGTTATAAAAGGACAGTTCTTACGTTGATTTTCATCGCATTTGACCAGAAGATCTACCACTGCCTCTAGATGGAGGACCACGATATGAGCTGCCACCATACGTCGAGCTTCCATTTGATGGTAACTGTCTTGAGAATTCCCGTGATGAGGTTGGGTTACGGTCCCATGAACTCTGCGATGGGGCTTCAACAACACGACGAGATGAAGGTCGATCATTATAATCAGATGATGAACGTCGACTTGTTTCATACGATGCTGTTGTTGATGAAGGAATACCCTTGGGTGATGGATAGGCACGCGATGAAGATTCAGGTTGGTGAGCAGCTGCTACTGTTCTTCCCCTTCCGTGATCCAAATACCAAGAGGGTCTTTCTGATGACTGACTTATCTTACTATCTGATCTATGTCCATACGGTAAGCTTTTTGGTGAACGCTGTGAATAGGAATCATTTGTTGTGCTTGCGCCTAGAATTCCACTGACACCAGCTCTTTTAAGAAGATCACTCAACGTTTTCTGAGGATCACTACTGTTAGAGTTTGAAGCCCATCGATTGTCTTGGCCACGTGACCTTTCCCTGTCTCTCCCAGTACTTTCATGGCCACGACTGCCGACACGCCCAACATGATCTTCCCGCCCACGACTTGTAAAAAAATCCTGAGAACGTTCTTCTTCTAGTACAATACGTTTGGGGTCTTGCCAGTAACTTCCTGCTCCAGATGAGTGATGCCTTGGACTTGGTTCATTTAATGATGGAGCAGATCGCTTCTGACCAATTCTACGCTCACGTTCATGCTCCATACGTTCCTTTTCAAGACGAGCACGCTCAAGTTGGAGTCTCTCACGTTCAATTCGTTCTAATTGGAACCTTTCACGGTCACGTCGTTCCCTCTCTTGTCGTTCACGCTCCATCTTCTCACGTTCAAGTGTCTCTCTACGTAGACGCTCCAGTTCAAGCCTTTCTCTTTCCAATCGCTCTTTTTCCAAGCGAGTTCGTTCTTCCCGATCACGGCGTTCGCGTAGAATGCGCTGACGTTCTCTTTCCTTCTTATGTTCCCGCTCTTTTTCAAGCTCTCGTTCTAGCTGCTTTTCACGGTGTATTCTTTCCTCTTCGCGACGTTCTCTATCACGTCTGTCACGTTCCCGCTTTTCCTGAATTTCACGTCTTGCCCTCTCTCTTTCACGCTCGCGTTCACGGTCCTTCTCTCGTCTTTTTTCTTCTTCTCTGAGGCGTCTCTCCCTGTCAAGACGGAGTTGTCTCTCTTTTCTTGCAGCATTTTCCTTTGCTCTTGCAGCAGCACGTTCAGCACTGAAGTCTTTTTTGACAGGCTTCAAATCTCTACTGGCACTACGGCTCTTGCTCGAATCTTTATTATCCCGAAGAGAGTTCTTGTCAACAGAAGTTCTCTTGGATGCGCCAGATGAATTTTCTTTTTTGATATCATCTTTTTTCTCTGTGCTATTGCGTTTTGAATTACCACCTCTGGCAGGACTACGTTGAGCTGCTTTAACTGGGGGTTGTGAACTACTCCCTGATTGAGGTGCAGAGCGACGTCCAGCTACTGAAGCATCTTTGTATGGACCACTTCGTCTGCTGGCGGATGAAGACCCTATCACAAAATAAGTCAGTATATTATCAATGAGATAAGAAATGGTGATAATACATCAAAAGTACAGTGAAAACACAGGAATTATGAATGATATCACCAGACATGAGAGGAATAAAGATATTGCCGATATTCCATGAAAAAGGTAACATCTAAATTGTTTGGTAAAAGTATTATCGTTTTTACGTGAGGAATTTGGATTACAAAACATTCTGACTGAAAATAAAGATATTCCATGAAATATTATAGTTTTTTGTAAGAAAAATATATATGCTGGAATCCACTACTTAAAAGTATGATAATTATTTAATCTGCAACATTTGGTTCAATAATGCACTATTGGACAATAAAATGGTGTTGTTAATTCTACTATCAAACTTCATTCATCGGACGAAAGAGCCCTAAATGATGTTAGCGAATATCAACAATTACTATTGCACGCCATTTACACCCAGTCAATATATAATGATTGCTGAGTTCTAGCATAGCATGCCACCGTGTAGAGGGTCAATTAGCTGCGATAGTGAAAAAGTAACTTGGAAAGTGAAACTCAAACAATTTGTCTTCGATCAGTTAGCGTTCACAATTGACGTCAACCAGCGATTAGGGATGAGACGATTACCAAATTTACCGATGTTCGAAGCCGATTAGTTCTCAGCAAATTAGTCATAGTAATCAGCCGATTAATCGAAAGTTTTGATTATTTCTCACTCAACCAAACCATTACAAAATATTGGCCGTCTGATAACACGCGGACCGTAGATATTTTCATCACACGGTTCAAAATTGAAATAAAACAAATGGGTTACGCTGACATCGTAAATGATTTGTTTTGAATGAGAATTTAAATGGAAATTAGTAGTAAATCAGTAAGCAATAAGCGTAAGTTTTCAACAAAATCAAAAGGTTGCTGATAAATACAACGAAGAGGCTTTATTCCCATAACTGATTGGAAAATCTTTCCAGGTCTGATGGGTAATCCAACCAAAACAATCATGATATAATCTCCACAAAAACGTTTGCTAAAATATGAAGCAACTTTATTTTATGTGAAAATTATTTTAGCAAAAATTTAACTCGACCGCCGCTTTTTCGATGTAAATAAAATTATTCATTAACGCTAATGTGTTGACCTTTTTCACGTTATAACAATAGAAGGTGTCAGAATGCATGACGAATTATTCAAATGTTTTGAATTACAAAACGATGTAAACAAAACAGAAGCGACTATTTCGGAACTCTCGTTTCAAATTTCATTGTCAAATAATAATCGGTTCAACGAATAAAAATTAATTTATTTGCCGATGCCGATTATTTTTCGATTACTAAAAATAGCGCCGATGATCGGCAAAATCGATTATTTTCAGAACAATCGTCTCATCCCTACCAGCGATGGGGAGGAGGCGGTGATGTGAATGTTGACAGCCTGTATTAAATAATCAAAACTCCCATTAGAAAAGTTGACAAGAGGGAGGGCATTCAAAGCTGACTGGAAATTGGTTGATGTCATTTGTGATTGGTCCATTGGCACAATAGCAGAAATAAATAGTGGGTGGGCAAGAGGGCAATACTTGAAGATTTCTAATGCAAACGTGTTATAGTCCAGCCTGTTTTAACAGTCACCTCATATACATCGGCCACCTGTCTATAGTGGTGACTCTTTGAATGTCTAAATGTCTAAAATAGTAATTATTATTGGATAAACCCTGTATATAAAGGTCACCTGTATATAGTGGTCAAAGTATCTACCTCTCATAGCAGGCTGTTATATACAGTTTCACTGTATTCAAATGCTTACCTGCGCTATGGCGAGCTCGAATTGGGCCACCACCACCACCACGAGAAGAACGAGAGTCCTTTGGAACTAAAGAGAAAACCAACAAGTGTTGCTCATTAGGAGATAATTTGATGCCTAGATTTGCCATTTTCCCGTCTCCATACAACACAATGAATATAATATTAAAATAAAACAACCGTTAGTTCATATTTACCATTGGTTGGCTTTCCATTGTTATACCGTCTGTTGGTTGTAGGGTCCTTTCGCGCCTAAATGAGAGAGGACAAAGTTAAGTTAGAGTTCAAGAGTAGAAATTGTCCTTCATTTTCTTTTAGATCTAGTTAATTATTTTCTATATATCAAGCAGGTTGATCATCAACAAGTTGATAATCATGTCTTCATGGTGTTGAAATAATAAAAACAATTTAATCCCTACAAACCAGGCACCTACGCCAAGCTCATCAATTGGATGTGTTTAATTTGCAAGGTGCAGCCGAGGTGTTGAACTGATCACACAAACAATATAATAACAGCATGACACCATTTACAGGGACATACTTTTTGTGTCAAACCTTGCTTAGCTCAAATACATATGAAATAGTCATAGAAATAGGAAAATGATTAGACCACTACATAATCTAAATTTGTTTACGTTTTAATCCTATTCCCAGAATTCAGAATATGGATTGGACTTCAACAGAGTTCAAAATGGGGCAAGGGTATGCAATATTAGCAAAACGGGTTGCACTGGAGATGTTTGGTGTTTCAAAAAGGCTTCAAGCTGAAAGTCGATGTTGGTTTGTGTGACTGCGCGAATTGAACAATAGGACGGTGTTGTTGATTCTACTATCAAACTTCATTCATTGGACAAAAGAGCCCTAAATGATGTTAGCGAATATCAACATTTACTATTGCACGCCATTTACACCCAGTCAATATATAATGATTGCTGAGTTCTAGCATAGCATGCCACATGGAGGGTCAAAGTAGCGTCTTGTCGATCAGTCTTGGCGATCATTAGCTGTAACAGTGAACCAGCAACTAAAAATCAAACAAAAGCTGTAAGATGACCACAACCAGAGATGGGGAGGTGGATTATGTGAAAAGTTGACAGCCTAAGCTACAAGTTTCATTTGCGATTGGTCCCTTAGCACAATACTTTTATTACAATACTTCTTTACTTTTTGTAACATTACAGGCAGGGTCGGGCAAAAATAGGAATCCTGGAATGCTAGATTCTGGAAGGTTAGATAAAATTCAGAAGAAAATTGATATTTTCAATGATTTATTGGTCAAACATCAACAAAAAGTGAGAGATGCCTCTGGAATTCCAGAAGGCTGAATATAAATAACAGAAGAAGATGGCATGTTAAAAAATTCAAAAAAGATACAGGATAACTTACCATCTCAACAGAGATAATGCGCCCATGTAAATCTGTACAATGGAATTCATCAATACATCTTTTGCAGTCAGCTTCTGAACCCATGGTGATAAACCCATAGCATTGTGAGCCTTTAGCACGAGTACTAGTTACAACTTTGGCAGCAATAACCTAAAATACATCATAGTTTAATTGTAAGAAAGTCCAAAAATTTCAAATTTCAAAAATAGTCTGAAATCAAGGAAATCTAGAAATTTGTAATGGATTCCAATGGATTAAAAGGCAATACACAAAAAGTCTGAAAATTCTCATCTCTGATGATGACTAAAGCTGAACCAAATTGCTTCAAGAATATTCTACGGTTAAAAGTTGCAGTTTCTACTTCAAGACAGGGCCTGGAAGAAACTAGCAACTGAATTTCTTGTAAATGGCTCCAAATCTGAAAAATCTGTTTTCTCTTATTTTTCTGCAAGTGATGATATTCTGAAAACACTCCTTTTAAAGTGGAACGATTTTAGTAAGAAATTAAACACAAAAGAAGGTTTCTGGAAAACAAATATTTTTGTGTATCGATTCTGCATCCATATAGCCCAAGCATACAAAACTTACCTTGCCAAAACTACCAAATTGACTTTTTAAATCTGCAGCTCTAGTTAGAGGGGACAAACCACTGACCCATAAGCTCTTCATTGGCGTGCCATCATCCTTCGATTCACTGGTGTCTGATACATCCTTTTTAGGAGATTCTTTATTGCTCGATTTAGAATCCGCGTCAGAACTGAAAAATAATCAACAGGGAATAAAAATTAAAAATTATAATCAGAAAAAATGTACTACCAAGTATTTCGTTAAATATCAAATAACGATCATGAACAACAAAAGTAGATATTTGAGAAATAATGTTCAAGTTTTAAATATAACTTATTTTTTGTTTGATTATCGAACAGGACAGATTAAACCAGAGTTTGGCGATAAACGCAGAACAAATACAAATGCCTGCATATAACCGAAATATGAAGGCAGCACCATTTTTAGGGATCAGGCAAGAAAATAACTTGAGCAATTTGAATTCCAACCGAAGTCGGATTGCTATTTTGTCTGCAATAGGAGACACCATTCATAAACTTATGAACTGCGCTACATTGAGTATGGATTTGAAGAAAGCAGATACAGAACCGCTAGTTGCCGGGTTTGGTCGGACCCTGGATACAGATACAACATTATCGCAGCAGGTGTCACTTACAACAGTCGAGGATGATAGTACAATATGCAATGCGCAGATATCAGGTTCTGAATAAATAATGATGATGATGATGATGATGATTATCATTAATAAAACTTTGAAATAGGTGAGCCACATAATTTAGTTGACAGACTATGGAAATTCTCTGCTATTTGAAAAACACATTTGGGCAGAGCACATCAACCAGTTGCTGGCTTTGCATCAAGTCAGTTTCACGAATATATAAATATTGTGAAAAGGTATCTGCACATACATTGTCATATACAGAGGAATTTCTGTCAAACACTTTTTCTCGGTTTGCTGAAACTTGCATATTGATAAACTAGTATTTCTATTAATTGCTAGCTTGCTTGAATCAGATTTGCACATTTCACATCTGACAATAAAAATGGTTTATTTCAGCAACATTATAACCAAAAAAATATAGTGACGAGCAGCATTTAATTGTTTCCACAATGTAACTTAAAACTGGAGACAGTCATCATGCTGTGGGCACGTGGCTTTAATTTAACAAAATAAGATGAGCAAAAATCAATCACCATGTTATTGATCAATCAAACGATAATGATCACATTTTTGAGCAGTGGTGTTGACATCGTATTTATTTCCGGTTAGCAACAATGTTGCAATCAAACCAATACTATAAAACAAACCTGACAGTCTTCTTATCGGCCTTAGTACTACTATCTTTAGATTTATCAGATGCTTTAGTATCTGATTTTTTAGGTGATGTTTCTTTTTTAACATCGCTGTCCTTATCTTCCTTTTCCGTTTTGTCAGTTTCTTCATTTTCAACAGTTTCCATCTCCTCGTCAAAACATGTGTCGCGCTCAAGACTAATACAAAACGATTCTTCAGCATCATCGTCTTGATCTTCATACAAGTCCTGATCATCCAATTTGTTGACGATTTCTGCATCTTGATCGTTGCCATCTTCAACAGGTACTTCAGACATATCACCTTCTGCAATATCATCATTATTTTCATCCGCTGGTTTTTCTTCAATGACATCTTCCTTTGATTCTACAGCGGGTTCGGATTCACTTTCTATAGTCTCAGGATCGGTCTCTTGTTGATCAACTTCAGCAGTTGACACTTCCCCGTCAACAGTTGATAAGTCTTTTACTGCTTGGAAAAAAAAGTGATATGATTGTAAGCTACCTATATCACGTTAACTAAAAGTATATCCAGCTAAGATCTACACAGTGGCGGATAGGCTGTACCGAAAAACCACTTTTAAAAACAAGCATACAAAATGTAATCCAAATTAACAGATCTTAGAAAGAACACTGATCCCCAAAATTACGAAACATTGGTTTTAGAAATGAGAACGATATGGAAGATGAAGTAGATATCAATGAGCGATATCCTTCTTGGGAAACAATTTCCGTTATACTATTCAAGAATAGGATTGAATAATTATCTGCAATAGTGGGAATGCTTTGACATTAGTTAGAATCCTATCCAAGCAATGATAATAATACTTTTAATAACCATGCTGAACAAGCCATGCTTAGTAGCAGCACAACAAGCAAAGTAGTAACTTGAGTGAGTGCCATACGTATCAGCTGCAATAGGTATCAAATGTATTGTAAATGAGAAAATCTTCTGTGATGGAATAACGATGGATGATGTTAAACTTTCAAACAGCGGTCTTCATCAGGTAAAATGGTATAGTTTGTAGTATTGATAAACTTGCCAAGTATTCCATGTTTCATTGATTTAAGTTCCTCTGATAAACCATGGCTCAAAAAACGGTGTGATTCATTGTTAAAATATTGTATATTCTCTTATTTCTCAGATCACGAAACCAAGACAAAATCCTTAACTTCTCGATAATGGGTAGTGGATGCAGTGGATGAATACTAAAAAGTGTGATGTTTTTCTGCGAGGATACCAATTGCGATGCGATAGTTCTTATACTGATCTTTGATAATTTCTAAGAAAACTCTTTGGTACTTATACATTTCTTCGTCTTCATTGTTCTGTCATTGAAGTTATGTGGCCATTATTCATTCGATTATTCTTTGCCGTCGTTGTGGAGCAAATCTTCTTAATATTTTTTTGAAGACCCAACTTCATTTTGTCTGTCTTTCCTTGATAGTTGTAATAGATTTGTAGCTGATGCAGATGATGGTGTGGCACAAGCATAATTTCATGATTTCCATTGCAATACTTGATAAATGCATTATAAAGTTGCAGTTTACGGTGCCATTAATTTACTGTTGCATGCATTTTTCTTCATTGTTTCTTCTGGTGTAAGCTTTAGATGGTTGCAATAGTTCTGACTTGAGCATTATCTTTGTTGAATCATCTTCCCTTTGCATCATTTCATTCCAATTCAATATTGCCATCATGAAGACATTTCGTTTGGTATCTTTCTTCATTACAGAAGGCATAAAACATGATAATGTCAAATTTGCAAATTCTTCAAAAACGTATTGATGCTGCTTCAATCGTTCAGTAGCGTACTTGGCTTGCAAATTTTACGAGTTGAATGACCATCATAATACTGTATTACATTCATTTAACATTCATATTCAGGGTAGATAAGCCAATAATTGCTGGTATTTTACCCTCTTTAAATAAAGATAATCACCAATCATCGGTGTTTGGTTCAGAATGTGTTGTTTAACTGTAAACTGCCTTTCCCGTATCATAATATTTCCAATTGTCTCAAGATGTCAAGGATTCTTCAAGCAAATCTCGCTTGCCATACACATAGATCCAGTCCACAAAAATTGCATTTCTTTGTTG
Organism: Haliclystus octoradiatus; assembly: GCA_916610825.1. Lineage (NCBI taxonomy): Eukaryota > Metazoa > Cnidaria > Staurozoa > Stauromedusae > Haliclystidae > Haliclystus > Haliclystus octoradiatus. Next base: position 2,606,229 of record OU744448.1, read on the forward strand.
ATATATTGTTGTCCAATCAATTTGACCAAAAAGAGTTTACAGGATATCTAATCTAGCTAAGCCTAAATTAATCTAAATTTATAAACACAGTACCTGGAGATGCTGCTTCGATCTCTTCAGTCGGGGTTGCATTTCCCTATAAAAAAATAAAAGTAAATCAGACTGTTCACACGTGTCAACATTTGTGTTTGATCAACATTGGATTAAACTTTACACGTGGCATTTTACTAATGATGGGATCAAACTTTGGCCTGCTTTGAAGATTCCGTCTCATTCTAACAACGCACAGTTAATGAAAGGGTATAAAGTTACATCAGTTTTTGTTCAACCTTCTGTGAGAAGTGAGACATTTTTAATATAGTACATAAAGTAGTATTGATGGTCATATAATGCGCTATATTTAGCAAAGGTTTGTACTGGAGGTGTTTCGTGCTTCATTAAGAATTCCAGCGATGTGTCAATTTGTTGCAGGACTGCGCCTTGCTAAATGTCTTGCATGTAAAACGATGATTAATATATAAGATACTTACAACTAGTTTTGAAGCGCCTTTTCTTCCTGAAATAAAAAAAAAATGTTTTACAGTTTTTAGAATTATACCAAATATAATACAAAATGCCGTGGGAGTGATCCAGATTACATAACAGTGAGTATTAATATCATTATCACAAATCAGACATGAGAATTCAAATTTCAAATGTAGTCTGAACTTGAGGATACTAGGATAGACGGATTATTTCTAATGGGTTTCAATGGGAAAATGGTAATAATTAGAGTTTGAAATAGTCTGAAATCCACTAAAAGTCTGAATATTATCACAAATGGCCAGAAGTATAAGTGGATTCGAATTGTTTAGCATAATTATGCAGGTGGCAAAAGATGCTGAGTACCGTGAGTAGGATATTTTATTGAACTGGTTACTAGGTTACAGTTTATTCAAAACACAGAACGTGATGAATTGGTGTAAGCATAGCAGAGTAAACTCAAATTCCAATTTAAAACATTTACATTTACATATAGAATCTAAACATCAGTGCTGCATTTTGTAGTGTGTTATTCAAGGGAAAGCTTCCATCAAGAGAGGAAATGTTGTTAACACATCAAAAAAATAGCAAAACAGTGTCCCATTTTACTTGTAGAAACGAAGAAAAGATTACGAGAGGTGCTACATTTCTCAAACACCTGATAACATTGTTTTGCTTGTAGCCTTGAATCTTCAAACAAGTGAAATGGGTTAAATCTCATTTGGCAACACAAAATATGTCTGGAAAAAGACGTCTAGCTCAGCTTACAACGTATCTCGGAGCAATTAATTGCATATTACTACAAGCAGTATCGAATGATCATGTGTAGAGTCAGTACTGTTGCCAACTTCATTATTTCTGCACAAAGCAAAAATAAACACAACAAAACAGGAAATAATATATTGCACATTGTTTTTGGTCCCATGCTCGGACATTGCGATGTTGGTAATTAGCATCTGTCCTCCAAAATGTTTTCCTCGAATCTTGTTTGGGAAAACACAATTTAAATGTTAGGATTATAGCTAGGCTATCCGATCAGTTTGTGCAAGAACGACACTCAAAGCAAATACGTAGCTGAACTGTTCCAACATGTTAGCAAATAGAACAGTTATTTTAGTGCAATTGAATAGAAGAATTCTGAATCGAGATCCAGTTTAAGGCACTAATATTTAAATTTAGCCATTTGCAAAATTTCCGTAAAACATCAATGACAGTATATACAAACTTGACAGTATATACAAGAAATATACCCATTTTATTTGTTGAATAATCGTAATAAACCATTATATTGCAACATAAATACACATTTCTTACGTGGAGTTGATTTTCTGCCACGAACAAGAACCTTTGCCGTTAGGGATGGCGACATAAGGCGAGGTGAACTGACTTCATTTTCGTTCGATTCCTCTGTAGCCGTGTCACTATTTTCTGGATTGTTTTGAGCGTCCGTCAATGCCTAAAAATTAAACAATTTTATTAAAAATATTGCATCTTACATAAGCTTTCGAGATCGTTCACTGCTAAACTAACTCACTTTCTCCAAACGTTTCACAAGTTCAGCTTTCAAACCACTTTTATCTAGACCCCGACTTTCCAATTCGACTCGTAACTCGGTGACTTTAAATTCATTTAATCTCTTTCCTCCCAACTTCGGAGTATTCATGTTGGTATTTTATTAAAGAACGTCACTTGATGATTTGCTAAGATCGAAAATAAGACAATATATTTTTAGGTCGATAGACCTTTCACTTTCTGCACAAAATAGAAATTCTGGAAATTTGTCCGCGTGTGGCTTAGTATTGCAAAGACTTGTGGGAGATGTGACGTCATGCATAAAACCAAAACGAGGCAACAGCTAAAATACAGTATTATAAATATAAGCAATAGCGCATAGGATTTCGTAATTTACTTATAAAAATGTGTTTAAAAATATAAAAATTTACTTATACAAATTGTATATCATGTATTTCTTAATAAATTGTGTTAAATCCAGGCAAAATTGTGTCCTAAATGACGTCTAAACATGTTGTTATTATATTGACTTCTAGGTTAGCGCGAAAAAAGATGCAATTTTTTATCTTCTGCGGGCAAAATTTGCAACTAAAAGTCACTTATTTCTAATTTCGAATACAATATGTTTAATGCCAGCTACGTGTAAAATTGTTAATAAGTGTAAGCAGACTTTGTTTATTTGAGTCCTTCTTTTTGTTTCTATTCATACATAATGAAGCATTTACAACTTAGGGACCGCTCATTGATTTATGACCGCGGTTGGCGTCGAAGAGATTGGGGTTGGGTAAACAAAAAAAGGATGCAATGATATCACCTATTCCATTTGAAATACAAAGTGGAAGAAAGTGATGCATTTTTACATCTCATTTTCATTTAAACCAGTAATTTTGGCTGCTAGATTGAACAAGAGCTTCCATATCCTTGTGTAAAGAGTATCAAAAACAAAGCACCTCGATATTTTACTTAGGGTTGGGTAAAATGTTTTATGACGCTCTTTATGGTTGGGTAAAAGGAATATAGAGTGGAAACATTGGAGTATTCGTCTCCAACCCCGGTCATAAATAATGAGCGGTAACTTAAGACTACGAACAATATGTTAAACGGTGGAATAACGATTACATTTGAATTGTCATTAAAATATTAGGCTATACACTTTATTTTAAATATTGTACATTTGCTACTATGTCTGTTTGACCTATAAATGGATGTTAACTAATATCCCTGTGTTCTCTCGTCATAGCTGACAAAACTGCATACATAAATACAAAGGAAACTCTGCAAATCTAAACAAACTAAAATAATTAATCGAATCAAGAAGCACATATCGAATAAAGCGTATTTCACCGATAATCTTCGCACGCGCTTGACCTCAATAATGAGCAATTACATTGCGCGTCAATTGTCAATATGACTATACTAATTAAACTAGATTACCCCTAATAAAGCATTGTAACTTTACTATTATATACATATATTAATGCTTAAATTTGTTTTATAGACATTACACATAATGTATGCTTAAGAAGCTCTGACATACGATATATTTTAACATAGATCATAGCATCATTATATTACTCGTCAAAGATGAAATATTCAATATTTTTATTCCTTTGGTTGTCTACAATATTAACAACAAAGTTAATCACAAAAGCAAACAAAATAACCTTCAATAAGAAATACTGTCATGATTTAATTCCACTTTTAAATGATACGAATGCATGGGCGTTAAGTAAACTTACAGAAAATCCAGGTTACTCAATAAGTATTTCAAGTGCAACCTATGATGCTTCTAGTTCATTAAATGTTACTGTTAAAGCATGTCCACATTTAGGATTTAAAGCATTTATGGTACAGGCTAGACTACATGGGTCAACAGCAACAGCTACAAGTCAATTTAGTTATTTACCAAATGGGTCTAGTTTATTGAGTTGTCAACGGAAAGGGGTAAGTTTATTGATTGAGTATTAAAACGTTTTTTTTATGCATGTTTGTTCAGCTTCTAAAGTTAAATGAGAAATATTAAAAATTACAATATCAGAGCATCAACGACTGTATGAAGTGAGTAACCCCCCGGTAACCCCGGGTGAGAACCAGTTGTCTATATGTATAGCCTGTATATAAAATTATATATGACTTAAAAGATATATGACTAGGGACTCCGGTTCGTCGGACCAATGTAACGACTATGAATTTAAGATAGTGAATTACTATATATAAACGTATACACATAAACAAGACAGTGTTGATTCCCCGGGTTGATTCGTGTTTTATACGTTTTGTTCTTCTGTGGTAGAGTAGTGGACTGTTATGACGGAAACAATCTTGGCTATCATGTATAAGGTGAACTGAAAAAAATTAAAATTAGACAAAGCCCCATTCATATTTAGAGATAAAGAATGAATACGTGATACCCATTGAGCTTATTTCTCAGTTATTGAGCATTCATTTTAACCTATACATAGTCATATATACATATTTTTTAATCATAGCAGCAGACAAGTACATGTTTCTGGCCATTAGCCTTCATCAGTACTGCTCAGTGAGCGAACAAGGAACTGACTTCAGTATACACCTAAGTCAAGATGAGTTATAAATGTGGTGAAAAAATTCATCACATGAAAAAAACATCTGTGCCATACCAGAGTGCTCAAACTACCGAAGTAGTGGGCAATGCAAATATTTTTTAATCATATATATATAGCGCCCGGATAAGGTATAGCGTCATCTCATATGAACTTTATAAAAATATTCATTTACACTTCGGTTTATTCAACTCTCCATGAAGGCATAATCTGAATAGAGGAAACTTGTGTATAACGAACAACCATATAAAATGAATTTTAAATACTTACAGTATTGATAGTTCGTCTTAATTCACTGTAAACCAATGCAATAAGACTTTCTTCAGCCATTACTTCGATTGAGGGTTGAATCAACTTTATAGAAGAGGATGACAACGTGAATGTATCACAAACTGAAACTGCTTTTAATTATAGCTTCCAAATAGACCGTAATTATCAAACACATGCATTGTTAACCTTCTTTATGAGAACTACCTAGCAACAATCAAATTGTGAGAGATTATCTACCTTGTTGCTTAGCATAAAAATTGTTCTCAACTAAATAACGGTAGAAGATTAATGAAAATAAATTTCATAGTTTAACTGATGCTAGGATCACATTTGTATATATAGCTGTGCGCGTTTATCTTGTATAGTCTTATAATATAATATTATAGGTCTATAATCTATAATAATAAAGTAAACAAATTAATTATAGTGAGTGTAAACTCAGATACACATATAATGTGAAAGTGCTTAATGTTGAGTAAAACAGAGCATTATATAATAAGAAACAAAGATGAAGCAAAGCTTTTTTTTCCTTTACTCGGAGTTTCAGGCGTTCAATTGTTACCGTCTGAAGATCGCAATTAAACTGACGCGTGAAACTCTGAGTAAACACTACTGACATTCGCTCATGGCTAAAATAGATGTATAGCGATAGTCGATCCCTTATAGCAGCAGAAAAACACAGTGGCGCATCAAAGTTGAGACAAAAATAAAATTGATACCCAATTGGAAATTAATAATTTAATATTTGTATTTTTATAACAGGACAGTATTATCAGTACAACAAATCATGTCTACAATCACATTTCATTTCTATGGAAACCGCATCCAAGTGTTAAAGGGAATTTATCATTTATATTTTCAATTGTTCCAAATGATGAAGATAAATATTGGATCTCAATGAAATCACCTACCATTAATCCTGTCAGACCTGTAAGTGGAATCAAGAAAACCGGTTATGGGCGACGATTGGGTATCCCATTACGAATCCTCAATGTTTCACATATTATTGATCGATCTTCATCCAGGGGTCTCACTAGAGTAGGGGCAAGGGGATACATCTCCCTGTCGGGGATTCTCAACCCCCTCACGGGGGGAACACATTTTGACTGTTGGGAAAGTTCTTGAATGCCATTTCTCAAGCCATAAGTATTATAATGAGTCAGAAGGTATAGGATGTATTCTAGCAGATCCTCTATCACATAGTCCTCGAAACTGGAAAAAATAAATATTGTTATTTTATTTTTTCATCAACATTTTTAAAACTCCAACTTATGTATACCATATGGTACACATTACATAATATATAGAATTAAAACTAGATTGAATTGTCTGATGATCGCCTAATTTGTGAAACTATTAGTAGCAAAAAAGAATGTCTGATTTTTGCGTTTATTTATAATGAGTTAATTAGGAAGCTATGGACAATATTTGATCCAGGGGATGGATCCTTGTTATATACTACATTGTTTTAAATTTTGTATGCATTCAATATGTTTTTGATATTACAATGTTGAGTGTTCAATATAGTGTAATATTCAATATATTTTTTTTTTATTGCAGAACCAAAAAGTACGATCTATTGAAATTATTCAACCATGTCCTGTGATATCGAGTAGTGCTCAATCTATACATGAAGTTGTTACTCCGCTGATGTTGCTTCACGTATTTTTTTTCTATTTTTGATCTCGTGGCAACTGCATTGTAGAGTTTTATTTCAAACGAGAATCTATTCTTTCTGGTCTTTCTGTTGACTTGTTCAAGTCTCACTTCTGTGTTATGCCCATCTTGATGGATTGGGAAGTGACGCTTTCCAATCATGAAAATGAGGTACCAAAAAGAAAGCGGGACTTGAGCCAGTCAAGTCTATCTGTATATATGATATAAAAAGTAAGAAACGTGATGTATATTTCAAGACTAAAAACAAGTACATTATGATATTTTATTAAATAGTAATATGCATATATATGTTTGTATTAATATAGAAGCAATATAAAAAGTTATTTTATTTATATTATTTTCATGTTTAATATGCTAATGTTATATCAGTAATATTTGTAATTCCGGCTGTAAACTTCTATCCATAAATGCCTTTTGAGGCAAGAGCTTTTTCTCTGACACGGAGTATTAGGTGTTTATATAGTTGCGGTGATCAGACGGCTGTTGAGAGCTAATTAAACGCATGAAATTCTAATAAGTCACTGTGAGTATAGCGAATAATAGTATCTTTGTTTTTAATAATAAAGTTGTACTTATAATAATGAATATAAATTTCTTTTATTACGTAGAAATTAACTCAGATATACATGTGCTGTATATGAAAGTGCTCAATGTCAGTTACGAATAAGATGAAATACATTCAATAGGCTAAACACCAGGCCTCATGCTTCCCACGCAAAAAAGACTGATGATCGCAAACTCACTCTTGTTATGGAAAATACTCTTGCCTCAATTATTGCACTTATAAATGACAACTAGATGTATTGTAATTTTTCTTTGATAAAGTATTGACATAATAGATTGAATGTTTGTTTCGATTCCAACTTTTATCAGCTTGAGATCCCATAAACATATTTGAATTTGATATAAATTGGCATGCTTTCAATGCAGATGATTTGCAAATAAAACTTGGGTAGCGGCATGGTTTATCAACTGATTCAATGAAATATTTAAATGCTTTGAAATGATTACAAGCCAATTTACCTATGGAAAGATAAAATCATAATAATATCAAGCATTTTTATAGTTCATTAAATCTGTCACACAAACCTTATATGTCATGTCACGCACGAAATGGACATGTCACGCACGAAAGAGAATTTCATGAAATAGGTTGGGTCCCAGTATATATATAGGGAAGGTGTTAGATCTGATCCAATAAAGCGAGATGGTCAATTTTATGCCTTTCACAATCTATCAATTATGATTTCATCATCATTTGAGAGTAGAGAATTCAGGAATTTGAAAACTTGGAAATTTGAAATTGGAAGTTTTCTAATTGTCCAGGGAATCTCATATTTATATTACTTCTTTAGGAGTAAGTCAAATTTTGATTTTATTTAATTATGTATTTCAATTTGTAGGGTCAAAATAAGCAATATGGGGACAAATGATTAACCCCTTGATTAACAGTAAAATAAGTTATACAAAACGTCTGTGATGTTTTCAAAGTTAATGATAATTAAAGTAAAATAGCATAATAACGAAGAGTAATAGATGTCATAAGCTGGGAAAGATCTTCAACTGAGTCACCAACAGTGGGCCAGCTGAAGATGAGAATGTTATGAAAAGAATGCGTTTGATCTCAAAATAAAAATTGCAGAATAAATAACATTTTACTATTATCTTAAGACTTTTTGTTGTTGGTTTTTACCTCGAAAAAAAGAAAATACACTGCAGCCTGGTTGATCTTTCCCGCCATTAGGATAGAAATCAACATGACCAATTGGGTTTCCCATGCCAATAAATCCTATGTCTGTGTGAATGACATCTACAAAGCTTGCATCATCCGAATCCAAACCAATTTCACGATAAATCGGATTGGATCGATCTGGATTGACAGAAAGTAGGAGGAATCTTGGCTTGGGTGGATCGAGACCTTGAAAGAAAATATGAAGAAATTAGAATAATTCTGTAATACCGCCATCAACACGTTATACATTAATTTTCAATAATAGCTCATAATATTTTATTATTATTATTTATATTTACATAGGGATTACATAAGTAGGCTTTCTTATAATATACTAAATGCAGGGCTGGATTAACGTGGAGACCTGAAACAATTCTCTGAAAAGGTATTTGCTGTTTTTTAAGAATTTATGTTTATATTTAAAAATGGTGAATGAGAGATTCAAAAGAAAAAATAAATTATCGATCACCCACGTCCTTTCTTATAAATTCTATTTTAAAAATGTTTTTTTCTTGTGCCAAAGCGTTTGCTTATTCTGCTAAAAGTTAAATCAGGACCTGATTAAATGTATATCATTTATGAATCATAATAATAATGAGAAGGTCAAGTAAGACACATTCTTTGATTGTCATAGGTTGACAACCAAAGAATATGTCTTTGCCAATATTAAATTTTGATATTTCTAATATTATTACTATATATGTCATATATCATATATGAATGGCTACTCTGCTCTGATGATCGAAATACTTGATTGGTTGCATATTATGATCGATGTCCTTGCGATAGGTCCTCGATTATGGTGCGTGATGCACACTATTTGTGGCTTGAGAAATGGCATTCATTTTTCAACTTTGAACACCCAAAGCACGATTGTCAATCCGATGCCTTTCGCAATCTTTCAAGATAGAAGAACTCACATTTACGAGTAAGGGATTTCATCATCATTTGAGAGTAGAAAATTCAGGAATTTGAAAATTTTGAAGTTTGAAATTGGAAGTTTTCTAATTGTCCAATGAATCTCATATTTATACTACTTTTCTAGGAGTCGCAACATTTGCATAAATTGTTCAAGAAGTAAGGAGCGATGGTCCAAGTTAATTGCTTCATAAGGCTTTATTTTTCGAAAATTATTAACATTGTTGATTACTATCATTAGAATTATAGGATATTTAACTTAATCCTTTTACCTGTAATTCGTCTTATTAGCTGTCCATTTATTTTCAATCTTGCACCCAATTGTCCAGCAATCATGACACCAGTGCTAAATCCAATGACATGAATATTCTCTGCTTTTACTTTTGATGTTTTAATTAAGTTAATAAGAACATATGCTAATTGCGATGAAACCAATCTAGAACTTGAACTCAATTGGAAGGCATTCATTGCACCATTGCTCCAATCAATGATAATTACATTATATGAATTATTATTTTGAAGATATTTTGATGCAAGTTTTTTTACCCAATCCTCAGAGGAAGACTCTATGAATAAATCATAATTCGGCATCAATATATATTTAAGGATACCTGACAGGTTTTAGGAGGATTAGCTCAGATGGCAGAGCAACCGAACTTCAGATCGGATCATATCTAATCGACTGCGGTTCAAAATCCCCCGAAGATCAACTCAGCCTTGACTTTATCTGAAACATAGAATGCTCCAGAGGGAATTACATTGTAAGTAGCTGCGGTGCATCGTTGCGCATTGACAATCGAAATCTACCTGCCATGAAATTGATCTGCAGTGTCGCGGTTGAGATCAACAAAGAGCACTTAAAATCATCGCTCTCAGCGAAAAGAGCCACTTCTCTAGCAATAGAGGAGTGGCACGGGTGCCTTCGGTAGGGCAACACCGTTTACATTACTTACTTTACTTTTACTGACAAGTTAGTGTTTACTTGTACACGTCTGAAATTTAGCCTCGTTATGATTAAACCTCGTTCTGTATATATTTCATTGCAATAGCCACATGAGTTAATATTGACCTTTATTCACTAATTGACAATCGTCAGAGAACATGAAAAACAAATTATAAGCACACAATAGCAGGGCACTACCATTTCTATATATATATTCAAATACTAAATAGTAAGGAAATTCCATTTTTACCGGTTTAATGCCGCAATTGAAGCATTTTTTTGACGGGAGTGTTCCATTTTAAAAAATAAAGGAAAACCGTTAAATTTCAGAGCAAATGAGAATGAAGACCCTAAAATTTCATGTTTTTATGAGCAAAACAAAGGAAAAGAAGTTTAAAAATTTTTTTAAATTTTTAAATTGAAAACGTAAAATTTCACAATATTCTGGAAAAGGCACCCCTTAAAAATGGCACGTCCCCGTACAGCCAATGTATGGAATCCCCCCGGGGATACACACAAAGTATGTATTATTAAAAATAGCATGTCAACTTCTGGCCAAAATACTGTAGCAAGAAATCAATGTCAAGTTCATCATTAAAGATAAAATGATTCAGTTAAAATAAATCAATACAAGAATACAATATTTATCGTTAAACTTACCAAAAGCACCATGGATAATAACTTTTGTTTCTTGATTATCCTGGAAACAGCTTCCATTAATTGAGGAATGATCAAAACCTTTAATTATTGGTACAACACACGATGAGAGGTTAAACCGGTTTGACTTGAATATTAATCTTGTTTGCAATACTTTAGGAGAACTTGGTAAACCAGACCAACGATTATATGGTGGCAATGTTGTAAAACAACCAAATGGAGGATGGCAGACCATGTGAGCTAAAAAGAAACGACATATAATGTTAATCGGATATCGGTATATGCTTAATCCGAATATCCTAAAACAGTTCGTACTATACAATATCATCTGTGAATCTATCATCTGAAATAATATTTTAATAGTGTGAACGGAGATCTCAGATCGTGAGATTAAGATCCGATCGTCCAGAAACACCTATTATCTCATTGCAACGATATGCTGCTCGTACTACACAATATACCAGTAGGCGTAGTAGATAAAGGATATTTAGTATTCTAATCGGCTATCGTGATATGGTTAATCCGATCACCCTGAACATACCTATATAATCACATTTTAGTGGTATATGATATTGTGCTCGTACTATAAAATATATGATGATGCAATATATTGATATTTGATACAGAATATATACACAAATGAGGCACACCAAATTCTACAAAGGAATTGAAGTCATGCAAGAAATTTTGGCGTATTTATTTCGAATTTATTTTTTTCATTTGTTTGAGCTGAAAATTTGTATATTGTACATATTAAACTTCCAGGCGCTCTTGTCTAAAACAGCAAGTCTGAATTTTGAAAATTGGATATGAACAAATATTTTTGTGCTTGAAATAAAACATTTTTGCTCAATGTAAGTGAAACAAACATAGCAAGAATTACAAATTTCGATTTGAAGTGTCGATTTTAACCCTGTGATGTATTTTGTTAATAACAACATCAACATGGACGATGTAAAAAAGTTAAAATCAAGTGGAAATCAAGTTGAAATCAAGTTGAAATCAGGTTAAAATCAAGTTAAAATCAAGTTGAAATCAAGTTGAAATCAAGTTGAAATCAGGTTGAAATCAAGTTAAAATCAAGTTGAAATCAAGTTGAAATCAAGGCCTAATTTAGACGCATTTTATTTGATACTGTTCTATATATCATGCATATCTAATGTCAATAGACGTATGAATAACAAAACCAGAAGGTCCAATACAAAATGAAAAACAATTGTATTACAATTAAACACTCACCATTAGCAACACAAACAAGAAGAACAGTTATAAATGACCAATACATTTCCATTGCATCAACTTGAAGTTGTGATGCTTGAAGGACCTTTTCAGATAATACAGTGAGTACAGCTTCTGTCATGTAGTGAAATTCGATTTGTAAGTGCTTTTATCTTCAACTGCTGCTGCTAGTTTCTATGACGTTTGCACAACATGTCAAAAGGTCATAAATGACATAAATCATTTTCTGCGCTATCATTTCTATTTTATAAAGAAATCCAAACGGAAGTTAACAATGATAAGATCATTTTCGCCGGAAGATGAGACGATGAAATACTCGAAAGTAGCGTGGGAGTATAGCATCGAAAAGGATCGGTACTATATGGTAGGCATTCGACAGGCAAACATTGGTAAGTTACATATAACTTATACTTACATTGGAACCAAAAATTTGAAATACAACATGATAATAATTAAAAGCTAAGTCTACAAAAATTTGAAAAATCTGTTTTGATCTAAAGTTTTTTAAAAGTAACAAAAGGAGCAGTAACTAATGATTCTGGTAATGACTTCCATATTGGTATTATATGGTTTGCAAATATATTAGCTACAGTGTTATTAATAGGTAAATGTCTTTGATATAATTTCTGAGAATGTCAACCTTTGAAATAAATAGGCGGTAGCTGTTTTGTCGACAGTGTTTTCCGTAATTGTTTTGACAAACTTCTTCTACTTGCAATTTACTAAACGCAGCACCACCCTTGTATTTTGGAAAAATGCCTCCAGGTGTCCCGCTTTTAGAAATATGTGGCGCACCATGGGCATACCTAGTATTCCAGTGGCTGTACTGTATACGTTGTACAGTTTACTCTTATAACAATTACTTATGTCAATTGCAAATAACCTGGATTAATTCAACTGTACGATCGTTTCTAAGCGGCCGTGAATAAAGGTGGTCGTATAATACAGGTTGTACTCCCTTGAAGAAAGAAATGATTAGTGCCTCAACGACGCATATTAAAAGCAGAAAACATAACTATGACTACATATATATATAATCAATAAATCTGTCAAAATAATAACACAATATAATTCACATTTTTTACAAACGTTTCTACAATTGAACAGTTTCTGTTTACATTAGATTTCATGGGGTTTAAATGTTGACAAAAACGCAGGCCATAAGAAAAGGCTATTAAATCTAGATGATAAGGTTTGATATTGAGATGATGAACGGAAACTATCATCCGGTTTCGATTGACTTGATTTTGACGGAGTGTTCGTTTCGATAGTTGTAGTTGTGACCTCTTGCGTTTCTTTGGCGGATTCATAAGTTCGATTAAGTTTTCTACGGATAAGTAGCAGCTTCCGAAACCCCTCCAAAACCGGTAGATTAGGTGGAATAGGATTAATTTTATTTGAAACATCAATTGGATTTGGTCTTCTTGGTGTTCTCACATCTCTAACAGAGTTATTCACTTGGCTTCTGTTATCTGTCGCTGGAGTATTGATGGTTCGTGACGAAGTTACAGGCATTGTAGATTCGCTTGTGGAACTCATGCCTACTCCAGATTCATCACAACGGCTTATATCTTGCGTGGTCCTTTTATCTTGTGGTGATGGCATCTCAATGGTTTGTTGTGGACTTACAGTTTGCGGGGGGTTTTTCGTTTGAACTTTTCTTCGACTTCGTGTAGATCGGTATGTAGAAACTTCGGTATTCCCCACGCAGCTCTCAGACGACCCTTTCTTTTGTTTCTTTTGACTAGATCCATCATCTGTTTCTTGATTGACACCTTGTTTTCGTTTTAATGTAGTGTTTACTGATTGGCTAGACACACCATGAGTAGATGACGTAGGCTGAGGTGTTTCTAAAGGGGCTGGGTTAACTTTGTTCATGACAGAATTGATGTCAATGCGTAGAGCCTATATAATAGCAGTAAATAAATCTTGGATCAAATAATGATCCGCAATAATATGCAAAATACATATGTCAGAGAAGTTATTATGATATCGCAAATCCTGGACGAAAAATTGCAAAAATTAGCTCCCAAATATGTAAATGAAACTCCTTTTTTCATGAAAACTGAACTCATCACGAGTAGATAAATTATACCTACTTGGTCTAGGTGCTTGGCTGGTGGGAGTCATTTGAATAAATATTTCAAAAACTAAATAACATTATCGAAATAATGACCAAATCTGCGTATCAATTTTCGCCATCGTTATCTTATGATTTTTGAATGTTGTTATAAAAATGTGTAGATGTCCAAGAATGCAATTAATTCATTTACCTGTAGTAAATATGTAAAATATTTAACTTGATCGTCAAGATCGATTTCAAGAATCGGATGATCTTTACCCGCATCTTTATTTTGCGGTAAACGGATAGTTGGTATCGTAGACGGAGTCCAATCACCAATGGAGATATCCGGATCATCCGTATCTTCATCATTTGCATTTTTCAACATTGTAACAGTTGGCCGTAAACCAGAAACAATCATTTCGCCACGCCGTCGTAAAAAGCATGGATTCTGTTTATCCGGTGGACGTTCAGCATGCATTGACGCTGATATTGCATGGAATTTACGAGTAAATAAACTTCTCATAATACCATGCAGCTGTCCGTATGCTTCAATTTGAATCGAACGCATTCGACGTATTGCTTCACCGTATGGCATTTCTTTGTCAAAAAACCGCATGCAGACAACCTAAATCAACACAGAATAAAATAAAACAAAATGAACTATCGATCAAATAAATTAAAAAATGATAAAATAAAATGAAATATCGATCAAATAAACTATAATATTGTTAAATAGTTTGAAATTTCGAGAAAATAAAATATATTAATTTAGACTAAGATTAATAAAACATACAGCAGCATAAACATAGTTAGTAGCAGCTCAGCAGTAAAATTGTGTACTCAGGAAAGAAGCAAATATCATATTATTTGCCAAATAATTATTCTGATATAGTAATCAATTAAAATGGCAAAGTTCCCAAAAGACCAAACCCTGAAGATTCTGAGGTATGGCAGGGTTGTTCAGGGGACGATATAACAGGAACACTGATACAAGTAACAAGTAACTAGGATATTAGGTCGTAGTTGAGAGCTTGCACGCTCGCTTCCACCATGCAGCTGAAAAACTATGCAATATGGTCCCGGGGGTAACTCATGGGTCGGGGGTAAAAACAGGGATGTGCCATTTATCTTCAGGGCTTAACATTTTTGGGCATTTTGAAAATGGTACCCCAAAGTTGAAAAATCCCAAGATTCAAGACTATACCTCAACATTTGATTTCTCAGATTGTTTACATATAACAATGGACCAATTAGTCTAAACTGTAATTTGATACCTCAAATAATGTCTAGAATACGAAAAGGAATATATACATATATTCAAAGTGGCATATCCCGGCCGTATGGTAATCGCATGGGAGTTAACCCAGACATTCCAACTTGAGATTTGGTAAAACAGTGAGATTTTTGAAATTCCGTATTTTAGGGATAGAATGTAAAGCCCTTCCTGAAAGGGCTGCCCAATTCTAGGGGGTCTGGGGACATGCATTTTTTGTGGATTTAAATTGGCTTGAAATGAAAATTAACGACAACATTTTAGATAATGTTGACACTTGCGCTGTAACTAAAACATAAAAGCAGTTTAGAAACAACACCCAGAATAGTCCAACAGAGTATAAGTTGAGCTGCTGAACATTAATTGGATTATAAAAGGGTTTTTTACACAGTAAGTAGATGCATATCTTAAGATTGGATTTTGCCGTGAGGAAGTGGGAGAAGCCGTGAGACCGTGAGAATCAGTGTAAAAACGTGAGACTCACGGCAAAGCCGTGAGACTTGGTTAACCACCGATAATATGGTATGGTCCAATGTAGCAATAGACCAACATTACTATGTACCATCCAATTTTAACCAGATGTTAAACGACCTACATTTGAATAATCATAAAGCAAAAGTTTGCTTGTCCCTTCCCCATAAGTTTGTACCATCCAGCCAAGTGGTAAACGACACATTTTTAAACAATGGTAAAGCACAAGTCCCCCCTTCAACTTTCCACCGCTACACAACTAACCTCAGCTTTTTTTATAAATACCAAACGCAGCTGATCTCCTTGCTGAATAACTTTCGGTTGTGTTTTGTTTGTTTCCCCTTCATCTTCAATCTCTTCTTCATGTGATGATTCATTGTATCGACGTGAGGTTGCATCAACACGGGATGACCTGCGGACAGGACTTAACAAGTTTGACGTGTTTGTATTAATGTTATCAAGATTTTCATCATTGCTACCAAGATCAACAGAACTATCCGAGCTGCTTTCATCTTGATTATTTCTTATCGATTTATTTCCCCTTTTCTTGACAATACGACTAGGATCGACTTCAGATATCTTGCCAGCATCTGTGATTAATTTCTATAAAGATAAACCAACAAAATAATGTAACATCAATGTCAGGCCAAGTATCCTCGTCAAAATAGTTCATCATAAAAACATTCAATGACTCACTTTTTATGAACATGTTGAATGTTGTTCATTTTAAAACAGGACATTTAACGTTCACAAGCAGTCTATGGATGTTCTTAAAGTTTATGAACTGTTTATGAGGTGTTCAAGTTCGTTAATGATTGTTTTTATTAAAATTCATGATCAGTTCCAGAACTGTTTGTGGACAGTTTGAACCGTTTATTAGGTGTTTATGAGCAGTTCACGAATGTTAGTAAAATTCATGAACCGTTCATGAAATGTTCATGGACTGTTCATAAGGTGTTCATGAAGTGTTCATGAAATGTTCACACTTACCAATTCATATTCTGTATACTGTTCTTTCGTAGGAATTTCTAATTCCTAAATAAGTGCAATAAAGCAAACAAATAAAAGTAAAAAAAAAATGATAGTTGAATGTCATTTGTAATGTTCTTCAAAGCAACAAATACTCTTGACAGGCTGAACTTTGTCATAGGGAATATCAACATCTGATAATACTGCAAGCTCATAGAAGTATTATGTACCAATCGAATCTAACTCCTGTGAAAAAGCCATGAGTTCATGAACCGTTCATTAACGTTTTTTGTAGGCTCATGAATAATTCATGAACAGCCACAAAGAGCTCATGAATAATTCATGTACAGCCACAAAGAGCTCATGAACACTTCATGAACCGGTTCATGAGTGTGAAATTGCCTGAAAGTTCATGAACAGTTCATGAACTTTTGGGCAATTTCACGTTCATGAACTCATGAACTTTTATATTATACTAGCTATGAGTTACCCGCGTTGCTGGGTTCAATATCGTTTAATGTGGGCAGATTTGGATTGGGGAGATCTTTCACGAACAATAGCAGTTATGACATACTGCTGCACAATGAAAAGATACATTTTCTTTTGATATGAAGAGTACAAAAATAAAACCAAATAAAAACATAGATCAAAACGCGGTGATTAGAATGAATGATACAACTTTCAAACAATTTGAGGAGCATTGGGAGAGTTATTATTAATTAGAATTCCCTGTGCTGATGACGTCATACAATCACTGTATTTCGCTTATTTTAAGAAATTATGATTTCCTTCTGCAAGAATCTTTTTATTTCAGTCGTTAACAAGAGGGCCAAGTTTTGGCACAATTGGGTGACAGGAAAAAAGTAAGCTTTAAACCTATCCAGGTGTATTTTATTAGTTTGAATTTAGCCTGCATAGATTTATATAGATACCGAGTAGCCACCATAAACATAGGATACATGGGGTTGTTCAAATTTGGAGAGAAATATCAACAGCAGACAGCTGTGTGACTCAAATGAATACTCATTACTTATTCAAAGAAAATACTCTATATGTAATGATTAATTTGAATCAATAATTTAACACCCAAAGTAATTTGTAACTAGACACACTTTATCCCAGCAATGTGCGGGATCCAATCCTAAGAGGGGGACTTCCCTATTTTTGGGATAGTAGTTTGTCATTCTCACAAATTGAGGGAAACATTTGACAGTACGACAGTTGAGAATTGAGATCCTAAATTTCAAATATTGCAGATTACCACTTTGACATTTTGTTACCACCAGAAAAAGCTCAAAATTTTTTAAATAAATTGATACCGTAAAATTTCACGAGAATCTGGAAAAGGCACCCCTTTAAAATGGCATACCCATAAATGGAAGTCCCAAAGGGATCCATTGCTAGTACAACGAAATTACCTGTTAACTTGAAAGAAAATTTATCTCACCTCGAGTGGATAATCTGGCCTCAAATGACTGCGTGCATTGAACAAACGACGGACATTTGCTCGTTTACTAATGACCTTCTCCCGATAAAGTAAGAACTCGGCTTTTTTCAAACCTTGCCATCGTCTCCAGCATTGATTGTCCGTCCTACCACCGATTTCAGCTGCAATTTTAGACCAAAAGCCTAAACAATAAAATTAAAACAATGGTAAACAAATCATTCCTATCAACCTGGCTTTGATACTATTACTGCATTACGTACAGGGTTGATTCATTTGAAAATACTATTTTGGACATTATTAAAGTGACCACTATAGACAGGTAACTGATTTGACTCTACAAATGTCTGTAACTTGATTGATCTGTAGTATATACTCCGTATAGTGTAAATTACACACAGAGACAAAGCGAAGTCTGCATAATTTCTCGATAAGGAGTTACCTGTATCATTTCGCCATTGAGACGCACAGAAGTTGCGGATAGACCAAAATTAATTAAAAAAAACTATTAAATAAAATGACACTGCAAAGCAGAGGTATGCGCATTCGATTGGTTTGGTCATTAGTAATCCGAATGTTTGCAATAATTATCAATCCGAATATGATCCGGTCTGACAGGATCCAAGCAATCTATAATATTCAACTTCATTTGTGATCATAATTATAGCAAAATACTGAAATATTTATAAAATTTTCATAAAAATAGCCTAAGTAAGTCAGCATATATTAGAACTAGGGATATTAAAAATCCAAACCGAGCAGAAGACATTCTGAAGAAATCCTATCTGGTCTGAGAATAAAAAACAGTCCCAATCTGAAAAAAATCTTATTGGATAAAATTTGACACAAATCTGATTCGCAGACCTCTACTGCATACGTACAGTACCCCGAGGAGGGAAGAAATTTCTAGAAGTATTATCAGGGGGCAGGGTGTCACAATATGTGTAGCATTGACAGATCGACAAACTATCTGGGATTAAAATCTAAAATGCTTTAATATCTTCAAAGACACTTTTGAAAAGTTTTGAAATTCGGATTCAATTTTACTTTTCCATGTCATTAAAAATACTCAAAACATTTTCTCAACAAGTTGAGGTTTGCACAAATCCTGTTGTTGACTATGGCTGTAGTTAGCTTCAATATTGTATCTTGCCGAAACATTATTCATAATAAAATTAGAATTGACACAAAGATGAGACTTCACACGTTTATTTTACGTTCATCAGACAGTTTTCGGACAGCAAACCGGCTGATGAACGCAAATAAACGCGTGAAACTCCAAGTAACAGAAAAGGCTTTTGCCTCATCTTTGTGTCAATTCTATATTATGCTCTGTCTTAACTAACATTGAGAACTCTCACATACATGTGTTTAGCTCAAATTATATTATGTATATCATAATAAAATTATAAATTTGTTGCTATTGAGTTTTATTTTGAATATTGAAATTTGAAATTGATAAACAGTCCTGTAGATGAAATCAAAAAATTTACCTATGCCATGTTTTTCAACCAGCGCCAACAATTTCTTTTCTTCCTCAATTGAAAATTTACCATGTTTCAAAGTTGGATCAAGGTGATTGACATACCTAGAACGAAAAGAAATCAAAATATCTTACTGAATACTTGTTTACATTCAAACGGCCCGGCAACCAGACTCTATAAATATATGTCACTATAAATCTATACATTTATTGAACTGTTCATGAACTCCTGAACTGTTTTTGCAAGGGTGGAAAGGGTCCAACAAAGTCGAGAAACTTGGAAACCTTGTTTGCAGAAGGCTACAAAAATTCATAAACAAAGAGTTCACTCATTGAAAATTACGTAAAATAGAATTTCAAATCAATATTTAATAGTGTGAATAATGACTAAATATTAAACGCTTTGCTTTAGTTACAATTACCCAAAAAAATTTAATGAAAATTTGGTGTAGAAGAAAAACTTTTTGCGGGCTATAAAATGTAGACAATGACAACTTACTGAGTTGTATTTTCAAGCTTATCCAACTAATCATCAGGTTACTTAGCTTAAACTAGGCAAAAATAAATAGTTATTTAGATTAGTGAATATCCAATGTGGCTTTGCATTTACTAACCGTTCTCTACATTGTGCCTCGTTACGGGTACGAACATGGTCTGCAACCTTCCTCCATTGTACAGTCCCATTACTTTCTATTGCTGCTATAAGTCGTTCGTCTTCATCCTTCGAAAACTTCCCAGTATTTGTGCCAAGTTTTAATGTTTTCTCAAATCGATGAAGGCATTGTTCAGCAGTGCGGTTTGGGATCATTGATGCAACTTTGAATCAAATCATACCAAATAAATATTTTGAAAATGCTAAATTAAAACCTCAACATGGCGAGAAATGACTTAACAGGTTTCACCCTCTAATAATAAAGATAATCATGATATATGTCATCTATTATAGCCGCGCACCGAACAGTTATTGATCATGGCCAAGGTATGCCGAGGTCATTATGCCGATATTCATAGAGTCTTAGATCAATCACTATTTTAGTCAATGAATACAATGAATCACGTGTCCATTTTGGAACATATAATCATAACATGAATTATATGCTCTATTTTCATATTGACTTGCTGGTCGATGACCGAAACCCTTCGTATTATAACGGCCTTGGTGAAGTGGCTAGGGTGTTGGACCACGGCCCGCAGGGTCTCGGGTTCAATCCCTGTCCGAAGCAATACAGGTTGGCGTCAGGAAGGGCATCCGGCTATTAAATGCACACAAGCTTCAAAATACTAACAAATTAAACAACCACCCCGGTGAAAAAAAGCTGTAAGCTTACCCGGTTCGTGGAAAAATGATAAATAAAAAAAAAATAATAAAAAAAAAAAAATAAAAAAAAAAAGATTCGATCAATCTAATTGATTTACAGTTTGATGCCAAATCACCATAGCAACACTAGGTCATCAAAACACAATCGATCTTACAATTCGAACTTGATATCAAAAATGAGAATTTCCAATTTGATCATGAGTTTTCAAAAACACTTCATAAATAAGACAGTCATGGAAGTGCTTGTAAAAATTGTGCTAGTTATAAATAATACAAAGGCGCCCAGTTTCCTGTTTCCTATGAACTATTGAGATTTATTTTTATTTTTATGCCCATTATTGCATCTTAGAGATGACTTACTTTTTTGCCAGTTCCTAAATCCAACATCACGACATGCTCTTCTTAATAATTTGTCTTCTTCAGGTACCCATTGGCTGAAAAACAACATTGGAAACCACTTCACCCTAGGCCTTTGAATTTTGAGGCCAGAATTTGAATTTTACAACACAAGTAATCTGCACTAAAGCCATTCTAAAGCTATACCTATAAATGCGATAAATGGGAGTGTCTTTGTGTTTGTGTGTTTGCAGTGGTTTTTAAAACCAAATTAATCAAATAGCATATCATACTGGCTTTGTTTTTTCGAATTTTCCAAGACTTTGCTCTTCGAAAGAAAACGTCATCTCACGCATTGATTTTGTACGGCTTTTCAGAACAACGATTTTACGACATGCTTCATTGCATCGTATTTCTATTGTTTGATATTCAAAGTCATGTGTTGTTCAATTTCATTTCTCGTCAAACGTAGTTTTAATTTGGTCAAAAATTAACCCAGCAAAGCGGGTAAGACATTGCTAGTATCATACAAACATAGGCAATTTGTAAAAAATAATAGCTTCAGAAGGCTCCGTACCATCCGTATATTTCTAGAAGAGTGGCTTTTTTCACTGAGAGCAATGATGTTAAATGCTCTTTACTGATCTCAGCCGCGACATTGCAGATCAATTTCAACAGATTTCATGACAGATAGGCCTCAATTTTCAATGCACAACAATACACCACAACTACTTGCAATGCGATTCCCTCTGGACCATTCGATCTGCCATCAGAAGATGGTTCTCATTTGATGTTTCATATAAAGCCAAAGCCGAGTTGACCTTCAGGGGATTTGAATCACAGACGATCAGATATGATCAGATCTGACATCTAATTTCAAAGAGGGAGTTCTCTGACAATGTTTATCCTAGCATTTCTAGTCACATTGCCATTTGATGTCATATTTTAGAATACCTGTTAACAAGACTTCCACTAAGTGATTTATGATATCTTTGTAAACATTGGATGGGAGTTCTTCCAATCTAAAAACCAAACAATATTTATTTAATTATAAAGCGTGTACAGGTGCACATCTAGGCATTCAGTAATACTTTTCATCTCTCTGTCAACAGAAGTAGAAACTGTTTCGTAAAGATAATAATAAAATATCATAACAAAATATAAAAACATGTATTTCTCCATAACTATGTCTGCAGAATATAATATTTAGCCACAACAGAAGATTAATTTGCTGCTCTGTTGCTCAATCAGTTCATTAATAAACTTTTGGAACCATCTTAGTTAGTCACCGCTAAAATTTGATGTCTAAAGTACAGACATGAAAGTACAAATGTTGAAAATAGACTGAAAATAGAACGAAACTAATGATTTAGACTAAAAATAAAATGAAAAAGACCCATTGTTTAGAGTTGATAAAGGCAGAAAAAGATTGAAATCCGTCAAAAGACTGAACAATTTCATGTCTGAAAGTAGTATGAAGAGCTGTCACATCTTTTCGTACATTATTTTAATATTAAAACGCATTATTGTACCATTTCTAATAAATAACGCAGTTAGCCGTCATATCTTTCCACCATAACGGTTACAAAACACAGAGTGGTCAATATAGCTTTAGTAAGTAAACAATTTAGACTGTAACGCCCTACCGAGGGCATCCGTACCTCTCCTCTATTTCTAGATGAGTGGCTTTTTTCGCTGAGAGCAATGATTTTAAACGCTCTTTGTTGATCTCCGCCGCGACACTGCAGATCAATTTCAACAGATTTCATGGCAGGTAGCCCTTGATTGTCAATGCGCTGCAGCTACTCACAATGCAATTCCCTCTGGACCATTCCATGATGGAACTCATTTGATGTTTTTAGATAAAGTCAAGCCTGAGTTGATCTTTGGGGGATTTGAACCACAGTCGATCAGATATGATTAGATCTGAAATTCGGTCGCTCTGCCATCTGACCTAATCCTCCCTATATAGCTTTAGAATTGATCAATTTTTGTATTGACTTGTTGGACAATATATTAAATTCTTGCATGACAAAAATGAGAAAATAGTACCAGAGTACAAAATACACCACATACAAACATTTAGATAGATTTCAACATCTTAATCAGGCCTCCATATTCCATTATGAAATACGTCCATGAATGTGGAATGGCATGTTTTTACTTATAATTCATAAAGTGTTCGTGAAAAAGTGTGCTATTTCTTTTTTTATCACATAATTATAAACTTTAAACTCTTTGTCAAACTTGTAACGTAATACAGTCACAGCGGCCACCTGTCTATAGTGGTCACTCTTGCAATGTCTAAAATAGTATTTTCTATTGAATCTAACCTGTATATAAAGGCCACCTGTCTATAGTGGTCAATTTATCTACCTCTCGTAGCTGGCTGTTATATATAGGGTTTCACTGTAATGTATAATAATAACGATAACGTAACCAGCAGCCATGAAAACAAGGAATACAACACAAGTGGGAATCCTGGAATCCGGAAGGTTAGAGCATATTCAAAAGTAAATTGGTATTTTGAGGATTAATAAGTAAAAAGTCAACAGCATAATTCAGAAGAAAATGTTGAAATGTTCTAGTATTCCATGAGGCCCTGCACGACAATAAACTGCATGATAATACGAAATAACGCATTACAGACAATATACTGTATAATGGTTTCAAAACAAAAACTCAGGATTGGTACACAGACTAGACTAGTAACATATCTAAACTTACATCTAATTCTGTAGCTATTTTATTCCAATTTCTGCCATTATGATTGTTCGCAATAACAACAAGTTTAGCATCTTCTGCTTTGGTCCATCGGTTTTGGTTAATAGCTGGATGATCAATATTAACCCATTGTGTGCGGCATTCAAATTCTGTTCTTCCTGGTAACTGTTAATTAAAAATGAAACGGAGATAAGAAGATACTTTAAAGAACTTGTAATGACCAACAGCCTTTGCAGTTTGTTGTCTTCAACCACTCGTTTTAAGGATAAACGACCTCTATGTTACTTTCCAGAAGTTGAATTTCGATTCTTGTAATCAAACCAAAAATCAAAATAAGGGCTTTAAGTTCATTAAATGAAGAAGAAGCAATCTTGTGTCGTGTTGACCGTAACATCAATGAAACCAACAATTCTCCCGTATTAATTATATTAATATTGTTCATTGATCAATGGGAAGTTAGTTCTACTGTAGTATAAAATCTTGACGTGAACAAATTAATTAAAATTTTTTTATTACCATAGGTAGTAAAAAAAGACTAATGACGTGACTGAATGATGAATGTATCTGACATACCATATCGATATGAATTTTAAAACAACTGAAAACCTACTGAAATTCTTATTAAATTAATTAGTTTTTACAAATTATTTTAATTTTCCAAAATGTTGATCGTTGAGTGAAAAATCTATTGAAAAGTATCTTAAATTAAAAGTTTACCGAAAAAAGTCTGATTAGGTATCCAATTCAATAACGTTTCAGTAGATTTTCAGTGTTTTTAAATTCATAGTGTAAGGGGAAACATGCAAATTAAGGGGTTATTTTTATTTCCAAATTATCCACAAACTAGATAAGCTTGTAGCTCTTTAGTAGTTTTGAAGCAATCAGTTTCCAGATGACGAATGCCTTTCATGATCTCGATTGATAATTTCCTGCTAGGCTTTCTTTAGAGTGGAAAAAGTGTTGGTGAAAATGAATAACTTAAAATCCACTAGATATCAATGCAAAGGATTAATACATCTAGGCGTTACAGATATAAAAATATACTCAAATAGACCTACGTAAAGTTGAGAAATTTTCGAGAAATCGAGCCCAACAAGATTTTCAAAAACTTCTTTTGGAGGGTTTGATCTATAGCAAAAAATTAAATGAACAACAATTACAAAATTTGAAGAGAGCAAGTACTCGGCCTATAGCCTGCGTGCAGAAGCAGTAGAACATTAGAAGCAAAACAGCAGGCTGTCTAAGTAACACGGCAGGCTGACTACTGTTTTGCTTAGAAACATGCTGAGTCTGTACACAAGGCTGGTAGGCCTATAATAGTCCTCCCTATAGCTTATTCCTGAAATCTCAAGAGAATTATAATTGTTCTTGCCAGTACCAGTTCTTAGCAGTTTCCTATGGTCAGAGTCGACAAAAGTGTGAATACTGCAATTCTAAATTTTCTGGAAGAATAATAATTTTATGGGACCTTGATAAACTTGGTTTATGAGAGGACACCCAAGGAGTAAACAAGAAGATATCAGATGATCACAAGCAGCGGTGGCGAGGGATTTTCATCATTGAGTTTCTTCTCAAAGTGACTGGAGTAAGCTAGGTAAACTTCATAACTCTGTGTGATTAATTCAGACCTTAAAAAAAGTTGTTACCTTCAATCAAATTTATAAATTCAGAATTTATAAGTTTGACCGAAAAAATTGGTAAAGTAAAGCTGTGATTTAAAGTCTGGATCTGCTTCACACATCACTGTGTCCGCACAATCCTATAACAACAAAATCCCGTCATGCGGCTCGAGGTCGCAATCCATCGCATCTGATTGGGCACAACAATAAAGAAACAACATATAGTAGACATATACTTACTTGAATGTATCGAGCCAAGTCCGGAGACGCCTTGATTCAGCGCATACTTCTGCTCTCTTTAGACGATGTGCATATTTATCTAGCTTTGGTAATTGCTTGTTATTTTCTGCAAGTCTGTACAATGAAATTTTACAATTTATATAATCAAATTAATTTAGATACACAAGGATGAAACAATAAATTTACAACGCAATGAATCAATAATAAATTCAAAAATTGATTAGTGATGAGCCGATTGGTATTTTTAAGATTACCGATTACGATTATTTACCGATAAAGAGCTTGATTAATAAACCGATTAATGAACTCCGGCAACGAAATGGCATTACTTGGCATGCTGCTTTGACGTCTTTAAATAAAAAATAAAAGAGGAAAAAATCGTTTGATGGATATGATGTGAACAACACACATTTCTGGGGCGCATGATGCGTCTGGTATAGATTAAAGGCTGGGTCTATGTTTGAGGCCTACATGATCCGAAGGCCTTTGCTGTTTCTGAAGCTTATATAAACACTTTGGCTATATCTTTTGTTTATCATAACTAATACTATTGTATGAAAGTTACGAAACAAAAATATATTATCAATCTTTTATGTCCTTTTTGTAAAATAACTCGTTTCAATTTTGATTTTTTACTGAAAAAAGGCTTGTGACTTCCTAATTTTTAGTGAGATTGTTTAAGAGATTATTTTTCCACTCATTTTCTCTGACAATGACCCCGCGCAAGGTTGATGGATAGCTACATCACATCAACAGACCATCTTGCGCTGAGTGAAGAACGTTAGTAGCATATCAAAAACTATACTCATCAGAAAATTATTTTGTTGGCTTACTAGGTCTAAAACATATGTTTATTCCGCTTACAAACTGGTGGAAAAGAAGGGTGTACTGAATAAATGATTATGATAATGATGGTCTTTCCCAGGTAATTTTCTATCAAATTTAACATTGTAACATTTATCAAATTTTAAAATTGCAGCAAAATATGCTCGGAAATTTGAAAGTTTACCTTGCAAGTTTTGGGGCCATGAGCAACTCTGTGTTTGAATTTTTGACGCCTTCAGCCAAACTATCTCTTTCCTTTAGTGACCCTGCAGTGAATATAAAAATATATACTCTTAGTAATGTAACATGACCCTACAGTCAAACATGCTATAATGGTCACCCCTATACAGTGGCCACCTGACTATAGCGTTCACTCTCTCTTCACTCTCACTATAGCGTTCAGCCAAAATTGTAAAAAAATTATTGAACCAACCAGCCCTGTATATAAAGTCCATCTTTCTATAGTGTTCACTCTTGTAATGTCTAAGCTAGTACTTTCTATTGAAGCAACCCTGTTCATAAAGTCCATCTTTCTACAGTGGTCACTCTTGTAATGTCTAAGCTAGTACTTTCTATTGAAGCAACCCTGTTCATAAAATCCATCTATCTATAGTGGTCACTCTTGTAATGTCTAAGCTAGTACTTTCTATTGAATTAACCCTGTATATAAAGTCCACCTGATATTAGTGGTCAATTAAATCTACCTCTCATAGCTGGCTACATGTAAGTTCCATGGTAACAAGTTAAATGAAACATTACTCAAACAAGTAGGCATACTACTAGCATGATTCGACAAAAGGTTTAGCCTTCTGGAATCATTTCAGCATTTTCTTCTGAATTCTTTTGTTGACCTTATGACCGATAAATCATTAAAAATATCAATTTTCTACTATAATTTCTCTAACGTTCCGCAATCGAAGATTCCAGGATCCCTACTTTTGTCGGACCCTGGCTACGAGCCATAATTTTCCTATTTCAATGTATGTATGATATCAAAATGTATGATATTTTTATTAATAAACAAATTCTGAAATGTCAACAAGGCCAATGTTTACAAGGCCAATTGTACTCACATAGTTTTGTACGTCTTAATTTAGACGGTGCTCTATTCAATCTATTCTGTTCAATTGTATCTTCGTTATCTGGCGGTTCCTGAAATAGAAGTTGTTGATATCTTTAGCAGATATAAAATATACTTTATACACAACATTGACTCATATGAATACACTACCAACCCTAAAGCCCTTAAAAACGCCATGAAACTGTCGTGAAAACACTATGAAAATGTAAAAAAAATGAAAACCACAATATTTTCAAGCCATGAAAAAGTTTGAAAACCACGAAAACATCCATATTCACGATATTAACATTTGGAAATGAATTGAAAACGCAATGAAATTTCACTTTTTCTTTAAGGTTTTGGTGTCAATAATGATAGTAGATAGCGACCATATAGCGAAAACACATAGCGACCATGGGCATCTATAATGGCTGACACAAAGTACCAAAACAGAGACTTGAAAACAGCGAAAAAAAGCCCCGTTTTGAGCAATTTTTGTTTCTAAATGAAACAGGATTTTTTGATAAAAGAGTTATTTATGACTAATAATTTCATGTTGCATCATTCATGAGCTAAAATATTTATTTTTTAATCGTATTTGAAGGTAAATAGTATATTTTGTTTAACTTCTATACTTCCTTGCCTCTCGGTGTGATTTGAAATTATTCGAAAATGTTTGAAAATAATTGTGATTGTATGAACAAATCTCGCTTCGCTGGCAGGAAAATCCTATTTAAACTATCTTTCTATGACAGTGAGAACAAATCGTTTAGAGTTTAGATTACAAAAGAGTTTATAGGAGAGATCAAATAATTTTGAAAATGTCAATGAGGAGAGCGCTAAAATAAGTCTTCTGCGTCAGCCATCTTTGTTCCCCATGTTGCACATTTCGTCAGCAGTCTATGTAAGTCTATGGTAGATACCCACACAAAAAGTCATAATACACTAACATGTTATTAGCACAAAGCAGTAGCAAGTATATAAAAAAATATATATAAGACGTTCTTACTGCACCGATATCATCTTCAAAGTAAGGGTCAAACAATGTCAAGCCTTTAACTCTTGAATTTTTCGAAAATGTAGCAGCGGCAGCTTTTCTCTCAGAAAGAATTACTTCCTATAGAAAAAAGACAATTTAGAAAGTCTGGTTAATGATAGTTCATTTCCATCTGATGATTGCTCTAGATATTTCCACCTGATGATTGCTATAAAAGCATGAAACTTAAGACTCTTAAAGCTACAGTGTAAGAATGTGTGCTCTTTGACTTCGTTCTTTGTCTACTATTATTAGATAGATAGAAATATAGATAGAAATATATTTTAGTCATTGAAACAAAGAAAATTAATTAGATGACAGGAAACTTTTAACATATGTGTAGCTACAATGATTGAGGTCACCCCTTAAGCAGTGCAGCTTGTTTATCGGGGGACTCGTTATTGACAATTATCATTTATTCAATTAAATAAGGATAATAATAATAATAATTATAACATGATAAGATTAAAAGAATTAAAGAAAAATAAAGATTTGAAGAAAGAAGTATACCCCTTACGAAAATTTCCTATAGGATTCCTATAGGAATTTGTCTGAAATTTCCTATGGGAATCCTATAGGGATCCTAATGGGCAAATGGGACATTAACCTATAAAGATTCTATAGGGATCCTATAAGATTTCTGTAGGAAACATAAAGATTACACGTTTGGATTAGGTGAGTTGTTGTTAGAGTGGCTGAAGAAAAAGATTACATTGTCATAGTTGAGTTTCAGGAATTGTTGATTGTATTATTATTTATAGTTTTGCCAGAGTGACATTGAGCACTATATACTCTTTGCAATTAAATAACATCAAATAATATCACTAAAAGTCTTGAATATATACTGAATCACAAGTGAAAACTTACTGAAAACATACTGCAATTCACCAGACACTTAAATTAATCTAGATTGTTCTCATTCTACTGATAAACTGCTGAAACACACCTTGAAATTTGAAAGCTACTGAAAAGTGCCCAATTCAGTAACCTAATATTCAGTAAGTTCCCAGTATGTATTCAGCAGGTTTGCAGATTTTCAAATTCATAGTGTAATAAGTACAGTGAAACCTATATATAACGGCCAGCTACGAGAGGTAGATAAACTGACCACTATAGACAGGTGGCCTTTATATACAGGTTTGATTCAATAGAAAATACTATTTTAGACATTGCAAGAGTGACCACTATACACAGGTGGCCGCTGTATAGAGGTGACCTTTATTACAAGTTTTGACTGTACGCATATAATTTCTTTACCCTGCTTTCTTTATTTTTCTTCAATACCATTTCAATCTTTTTCAATTCATCCTGAAGTAATTCCTATAAAATCATTAATTCATATATTAATTATAAATAGGCCTACAAACAAAATTGCTTGGTTCTGATTGGCAAAGAATAATGCTGGTCCGTTTTTGTATGTTAATTTCAAGAGTACAAAAAGTTAAGATTAATCGTGCATGTCAAGACTAATCATTCACAAATCTACATTTCTTGTCTATATTGTAATTATATGTTCGTAACTATTTTAATGATGATGATGATGACGATGATAAGAAATGAATATAATAATGCAAAGAAGGATAAAACACAATGTGTTTTACCAGCCAATGTGATTGATTTTAATTCCTTTTTTAAAACATTAAACTTCTTTAAGATTTAAACTTTGTAGATGAAGAAATTACTGATTCAAACTTGCAATTTACCAACAGGGGCAACATCAAGAGACAGGGCTCCAAATCCCTTTTGTTGGAGATACTCAGTATCCGCGTTGGGCATGAAGTTTTGACTGTCAGGATCGTGGGACATGAAACCAAATTTAAATAAACAAACTGATTCGATTCGATCAAAATTATTATAAGTATATTTTTATTATTGATTCACTATTACTTTTTGTAGTTGTAAAAGTTTTAAGTTGTATATAGGAGGTATACATTATAAATATTAAATATAAAAGTAAGCCTAAGTTTATAAAATTTATTTTCCTCTTGAGAATGGTTATAGCGATAAAATTTCATTCAATCTTCTTTAATGATATTTACTCTGTATTTTTAATCAAATATTTAAAATCAATTAGCCTTATGGAGGCTACGTCATAAATGATATAATTAGTATTAGACATTTCGCAATAGACATGTGATTAATATAATATGTAGGCCTAATGTGTTATCTTGACTACGATTCTTATGATATACTCAAAGGAGTAGCTTAGGCATTAGGAAAGTCCTGGTGCAATCGATGCTAACCAACCTGGGTTTGTCTGTTAATGAACAGCGCCTTTTCAACAGCAATTACTGATGGAGACACTGCATTGATGCTATCTATATCTCCTAGATTAATACAATAGAAACAATGAGAATTGCTTGAAGAATATTAGACAAATATGCAGTAGTATAAATAGAGATAAAAGTATGAAAATAATCTGGCCTTTTGGAATTTTCATAAACAACTTTATGATATAATTACAATTTTTTCTGACCTGTGGTTGGTTAAGAGCCAGTATGTATCTGTATCTATATAATGTGTTAGGCTCAATAAATTCTATATAGATTAGCTTCAATGATAACGTCATGCTTCAAATAAATGGAATACTGTACAGTGTATATAGAATAACATACACTGAGACACTTGAATAAAAATTGTACAAGGAACAACGTATGGTAAACTAGAACTTGGCATTTTCTTCTTTCTGAGTATCTAGATCTGATCTGGGTCCAAAATATTAAAAAATAAGATCCAAAATGATCCAAAATAAATTAAAAGACTTCAAAATGAATAATTGTATTGTAAATTCATTTATTTATTCATATTCTTTTTGACAGACTATTCGATTAATTGAGCATTCGGTTAATTGCTGCAATTGTTTTTAGTCTAAACCCACTACTTACACCAAAATCATGATAAAAGTGAAATTTCATGACATTTTTACAGTTTAATATCGAGCAATTATATGGATGTTTTCAAACTTTTCATGGCTTGAAGAAAAAAATTTCGTTTTCACATCTTTTACATTTTCAAAGTGTTTTTACAACACTTTCATGTCATGGCATTTCACATTTAATATCGTGAATATATGGATCTTTTTATGGTTTTCAAACTTTTTTATGGCCTTTAGGAAATTTGTGGTTTTCACTTTTTAACATTTTCATTGTGTTTTCACAACACTTTCATGGCATTTTCATGGCTTTAGTGTTGGTAGTTGTTCGACATTTGTGTCATAAAAAAAATATGAATTTTAGGTTCAATCATCAGTTAAATAATAACCTTACAAAATGAAGAATAAGCCATGCATTGTCGGTCAAATTCTGATATTACCTCTTGTCTGTGGATGCTTTGACGAAGTATGCCGTGAAGTCGTTTTCTTTCGCTGCTGCTTCAAAGAAGGCAATCCAAACGTGATTGATTGAAAAAGACTACCATCATTTGAAGATTGCTCATCATCAGCATAATTTTCCCCAATAGTTTCGTTAGTTGAACTACAACTACTAGACGGTCTTTCGAGTGTTGGGAATGAATTATTATCATTAGTTTGTAATTCGTCTTCTGAGTTCCATGGAAGATGTGGGGGTGTTGCCGGTGCGTTATAAAATTCATCTTGTCTTCTTATGATGAAATCACGAATCGATTCACCAGGCACATTTTCATTGGATGTCAGTTGCACTGCTGTTGTTTGTAAAGCATTTTGCGTGCTTTGATAAAGCGTATTATTAGCATCAATTATATTGTCATCAACTTCAACTTCTTGTTGAACGTCCCACGGCTGAAGCAAATCTAATAAAAGAATCATTACTGTTAAAAAATGCTGATAAATCTATTATTTGTGAGAACTTTAAGTGCTGGTAGCAATTCACATCAACAGAGTTGGTTTCTCAATTGCTCCACATCAGAAGGTGTTTAGGGCAGGTCACATGCATGATCCAACAAAAGTATAAATCCTAAATATATAAGGCCAGCCCAGATCCGCGCATACGGAGTCAAAATTCAACCAAGGATATTGGAGACCCAAATTTCAGCCGATAGTTTCTCCTGCACGCTTTACAAAGATTCTGTTTGTGTCGCTAGAATGTTCCACTACTTATTAGCATCGTGGTTCTGTTTTTATCAAGATCAATCAAGTATTTTATTTTATATGAATTTTTAAACTCGACCTTTTCTGTAATACCCTTTGTTTCACTCTTTTGTCTTTTACACTTTTTTACAGTCATGTGGTCTTGCGATTTTGTCCGCTCGCTGGTATGTTGTGCCTCAGGGCACGTAGTTGTAGCGCTGTCACGTTTACACAATGGTTGTTAATTGTTATCCTCATTGCTGTCTTATTCAAAGTTGTATTCGTGAATGATCGTTCGTGCCGCTATTATGATTGTCTAATGTCTATTATGTTTGCCTGCTGATTGCACCTATTGTTGTTTCTTATTTACTGTGTTATGCTCTGTTAAATTCGTCCAGCTTAATTATTTTATGCACAAGGAAGTAATGCTTTCAATCACCATTGGACGAGATTGTTTCTGCCTAAGTATGGAATCGTTCTGTTAGGCCGATAGTGATTTCTTGCTGCAAAGGCGGTTATGAGAAAATGGGCTTTTCACTAGAGAGTTTTGCCTACTGACCTGCATGTTTGACACTAACTATTGACAGTAAAATACTTTCTGGGGTTCGTAGAGCTTCCTGACGGATGGGAAAAGATCTGTGCTGTTTAATTCTTTTTTTGCGTTTGTTTAAATCAACGTTAATTTTATTCTTGACAATCCTGCTTAAAGCCTCCCTGAAAAGACCACAATTCTATGGGGTGGTGGGGCTGATAAGATTAGGGGACAGTGACATCACCAGCTAGCATTCCAGAGATCGTGTCCCGGGGATCGTGTGCTCTGCATCAATAAATACATAAATACATCGTGATCACTTCAATCAAGCTATATCAGGTCAACCCAGTCTGTGAACAGTCATTTTACTAAATAATTATCAGGTCATAACTTTGTGGGCATATATTGCAGTGTGACATTCTTATAATGAAGTTACATTACTGATTTTTTGTACGCAAGCATAAATTTAATTGAAAACATGGCAGTCAAACGAAGTTTTTATTCAAATAAAGTTGGTTAATCGTGTTGAATAGAGAGATATGCTTCGGAACTGGACTATGGATTATGAGAGTATCCTATGGAAGGACCCGTAAGGGTCCTTCCACACAATTACATTACTGCTACTGGTTTTTATCAAATGAGTGATATGAATTGGCATGGCATGTATCACAAAGTTTGAAGGAATTATGCCAATGATAGAGGACTGTATAGCAAGTTCATTAATTTCCTTCAATCTTTGGTCTTTTATTATTCAACAATAAGCCCAATTCAATAAACAAAATAAATAGAATATTAGGCGATTCTATTTCAAAGCAGACAAAGTAGTTGGTTGCCTGTAACTGCGACTCAAAGAAGAAACTTTAGTAATAAGTTAACAAAATATTTATAATTAAATCAAAGAGATGCTATCATCGCCAGCCACAGTTACAGAACACAATATAATTAAAGGGTGCAGTAGCCTTGTATATTTTGCTATTGCACCATACTTTACAAACAACCAATCATAAAGCAACACAAGACAATCACACGTATCAACTTTGGCTCTAAGTCCAATGTACTAATTACAAACACGCTAGGTACAGAACATAGTTACAACACACAAACGAGGTTAATATTAAAGTGAGGCTCAGACGATCACACTCCCACACAGTGAAGAATCCACTTCACTACTAATTTCGTTTATATTTATATTTTAATACAGATGTTGCTATCATTATCTATAAAAATTAATCATTATCTATTATAAAAAATTCTAAAATTTATGCTATTGAATTTTCGTTGCTTCCAGGAGGCACATTTTTGCAATCGGTCTTACAAGCGTGGTTGTAGCTGTCTTTACAGTTGCTGAACGGACATGACCATCTGAGGAGATTTTGACATCTTGCACCACCGCCATAGGCCACTTTCCACGTTGAGTGTCTTCATCACAGATCATTACCAGATCGCCAATGGCAATATCACGTTGGATTTGGGTCCATTTGTTCCTTTCTTGAAGAATAGTGACATACTCCTTGAGCCATCTCTGCCAGAACTGGTTGACAAGTGCCTGGGAACGGCGCCAACGTTTTCTTAGTAGTAAATCTGTAGATTCAAACTGACCTGGTGGAGAACAATCATTAGCACGCAACAACAAAAAATGGTTAGGGGTTAGTGGTTCAACGTCTTTTGGATCATTAGACAGGTTAGTAAGGGGACGGCAATTTAGCACACGTTCTACATCACACAAAATCGTATCAAAAGTTTCAGGATCTACAACTTGCTGATTCATGATCACACGAAGAGCCTTTTTTACTGATTGGACTAGGCGCTCCCATACACCACCGAAATGAGCAGCACTAGGTGGATTGAAATGCCACGTCACACAATGTTTCAACAAATGATTATTTATTTTAGATTGATCTAATTCTGTCAAGGCTGATTTGATCTCTCTTTCCGCACCTACAAAATTAGTGCCGTTGTCGGAAAATATTTCTGTAGGGCTGCCTCTACGTGCCATAAATCGCCTTAGCACCATGATAAAATGGTCTGTATCCAGCGACGATGTTGATTCTAAATGCAGCGCACGGGTGCTAAAACAGGTAAAAATGCAACCCCATCTTTTAACTTCGCTACGTTTTACTTTGACTGGGTATGGCTCAAAGAAATCGACCCCTACAACATCAAAAGCAGTGGATGAATTAAATCTTTGAGGCGGAAGATCTGCCATTAGTTGTGATGATCTCTTGGCAGCTAACTTTTTACATGTTAGACATTGGTGTGCAAATGACTTTACTAAGGATTTTAATTTCGGTATCCAAAAAGTTTGTCTAATTGATGTTACAATGCTATTAATCCCACAATGGGCTAACTCAGAATGCTTGTCACACACAATAGCAGTTGCCAATGAACACTTACTCGGAATTATGATTGGATGTTTGACGTCAAAATCAATGTTTGTATGTGCCAAACGGCCACCCACACGAAGTACTCCAAATTTGTCCAAAAAGGGGGACAATGATAACAATGTAGACTTCTTCGGAAGGGACTTACCATTTTCCAATGCATTCACCTCTGCAGCAAAAAAGGATTTTTGAACATACCTAGAAATGCAGGAAGTTGCTTTTTGAAACAATGCTGGTGAAATGTTGAGAGATGACTGCTTGTTCTTGTTACGACACCTGTCGATAAACTGAAAAATGCGGCACACAACCTTGCATAACTTGAAAAAAGAGGAATAACGATCAACAAATTGTAAAAGGAATTCAGGTGGGCTAACATTAACTGCGTTGACCACATCGACTCTTTTGAGTTCCTTATCATTGTCAAATACAGCAAATGTTTTATGATCAGGCCATTCAGATTGCAGTGACCACAAAAAACTTGGACCATTTTTCCATTCTAATTTAGAACAAAATTCAGACGGCATGATACCACGAGAAGCAATATCTGCAGGGTTCAGATTTCCTGGACAATGTCTCCATTGACTGGGAAGACTTGACTCCCTAATTTCTGTTACCCTATTAGCAACGAAGGTCTTAAAACGCCTTGAATTGTTATTTATATAAGCCAAAACTGTGCGAGAGTCCGTCCAGTAAAACAATTCATCAAGGTTAAAATCCAACTCTTCAATCAAAAATTGACTTACCCTAACAGCAAGAACAGCAGCTTGCAATTCTAAACGGGGAATAGTTATGGGTTTGAGAGGGGTGCATCTTGATTTAGCACCAACAAAGGAACAATGAATGTTCCTGTCCTGTGAAAATCTCAAATAGCAAACAACTCCGAGACCAAGTTCTGATGCGTCACAGAATAAATGCAGCTCAACTCTACACCCAGGAGGAAATTTTTCATAAGCATCACCGCGGAAACAGCGTGCAATGGAAACATCACTAATAGCACAAATTTCATCTAACCATTTTTGCCATTTATCACAATACGCTGCTGGAAGAATGTCATCCCAATCAACATTATCCTTCCATAAGTCTCGTAAGATTTGCTTAATTGGTAGTAAAATTGGGGCTAAAAAACCATCTGGGTTAAAAATCGAGCTTACAGTCGATAGAATGCCTCTTTTTGTTGAAGGTTTATTCAAGTTACCTAAAGTAAAACAAAATTGGTCAGTCTCAACATTCCAATTGACACCCAGGGTTCGCTCAGTTAAGGAATCATCCTTATCTAGGTTGATAACACTTTTACCCCAGGAGTTCTTGGGAATGCTTTTTAAAACGTTTTTTGAATTGGAAACAAATTTTGTTAGATTAAAACCACCATTTTTGAGTGCTAAAGTTAATTTAATACGGGCATCAACAGCTTCCTCTTCAGTTTCAAATGAAGCCAAACAATCATCCATATAAAAATTTCTCAGAATAATTTTAACTACTTCCTCACCAAATTCAAGTCGACTGTCCGTGGCTGTTTTACGCAGTGCAGAAATAGCACAACAGGGAGACGAAGTTGCACCAAATACATGAACGACCATGCAATACTCTAACAAAGGTTTCAGTGGATCACCGTCTTCCCACCACAATATCTTCAAAGTTTGGCTATCTTCGAGTGAAGTTGAAACCTGAAAAAACATTTTTTCAATATCGGCAACAAGAGCCACAGGGGCTCGTCTAAATCGAAGCAAACAACCCAGCAAATTATTCAATAGATCAGGTCCCGTATAAAGACAATCATTGAGAGAAACCCCATGGAATTTCGCCGCAGCGTCAAAAACAATGCGCATTTTTCTCTTAACTGGGTGATACACTGCATGATGTGGAAGATACCACATGCGAGCAGGCAGCGGATCGCAAACTATTTCGCTAGATAATTTAGCAAAACCCCCAGAAATATAACCTTGCATAATATCTCGATATTCAGAGGCGAATTGAGAATCCTGCAACATTTTTCTACGCAAGGGCTGAAGTCTAGAAAGGGCCATGCATTTGTTGTACGGTAGGGTGGTATCTTTCTTCCAAAGCATCCCAACTTTATAATGACCATCAACAAGCTTCATGCTATCTAGGATTGGAAGGCACTTAAGATAATCCTGCGAATACGGTTTATCAAAGTAGTGTTTTTCACCTAAGCTATCAACCGACCAAAATTGATCCCATTGATAAGCAAGATTGTCATTGTTTGCTATAAGGGCATTTACATGGGCGCCAGAAGCATCACCATAATCAACAGAGTTTCCCATAAGTGTCCAGCCTAATTTTGTTTCGACAGCCAGCGGACCATCAACAATGCCTTGGAGAGTATCAAGATGACGTAAAAATTCAGGTGAATCGGCACCAATTAACAATTCAACATCTCCTTTCAAATCCCTAAAACCAACAGAGAATGAATCCCGAGCAAAAGTGTAACTGGACCTCCCTGTGAGACCGCATGGTAAAGAAAAATTGTTCAAGGAACAAACATGGTTAAGATCAAGTAAAGTTGAATTAGGACCTTGGACCATGAGGTCGACATACGCAACGGATGTGCAACAACCTTTGCCCAAAACTGTATTTAATGTTAAGTTCGCACGAGTTCCTTTCAAACCTAGCTTACTACAAATACGGGAATTGATCAAAGAAATAGAAATCCCAGAATCTAACAAAGCATTGATTTTCAGTGATCCGTTTGGGCCAACAACAACAACAGGCAATATAGGTAAAAATGTGGCCTTTGCCAACGTGGTCGTGTTACCAACAACAGTTGGACCGGTCGGCCTAGCATTTGCATTTGGAAAGGGGGCTGCAGCAGCAGCCATCGGTCCTGCAGATCTAAACCTAGAAGGATCATGCAAAAAAGTATGATGATTGGTTTTATTACATGTAATGCATTTTACTTGGTTAGGGCATTTATCACTACGATGGTTGGGAACAAAACAACGAAAACAAACCTTAGCAGTCTTAGCGGTGGCCAAAACAACATCACGATCAGGTGGAGAAGTGCATTTTCGTGACAAATGATCACTCAAACAAAATATACATGACAAAGAAACATTCTCCGTTAACGTAGCGAATGATGAGGCTGTTTTTGAAGCAGATAAACTTAAATTGCACCATACAGCGTCGTTTAAGATGTTAAATTCCGTTTCAACAAAAGATACGAAATCATTCAAGGTGGCAAATTTGTCACCCTGTTGTAATTGATACGCACGACGTACCCACTTCCGTCGTAATCCGTCCGGGAGTCGCGATGCGATATTCAACAAAACGGGCGAAGAATTAACATCGGCAAAAAAATCAATAGAGGTAAAGGCAGCCTGGGCGGCAAGCAAACTATGATAAAAAGATTGTAAATCCTTTACATTGTCATCCTGTACAATTTTGCAATTTTGCAATTTTTCTATGTGTGCTCTTGAAATTCTGCTTCTGTTACCGAACTGCTTTTTTAATGAATCAAGCGCTTTTAAATAGCCAAGTTCGCTGTGAGGTAAACCTCCAACTGCAGAAAGAGCTGTACCCTCTAAGAGACTCACAAGGTGGGTCATTTTAATGCTACTCGATAAAGTTCTTCTGTCGTCAACTTGGGAGTTGAAGGCGGCCATAAAATCATTGTACTTAAGGGGATCTCCATTAAAAGGGGTGATTTTCAAATTAAGACCTATTAGGGTGTCTCCCAAAGCCGTGATGTCATTAGCATAATGAGAAAACAAGGGATCATTTGCGACATTTACTCTACTAGAACAAGCACCATCATCATACAAAGTGGACACAGGAAGATCCGATTGGTCTGATTTTATTGACATTAATTGAGGATCGGGTTTTGCTAAAGATGAATCAGATTGTAAAACGTCTGACTTTGGCACCTTAGAACGAAACGTGGATTGGATTTTGTAAAAACTGCATTGTACATTTGACAACTCTTTTGTTAATAACAATTGCGTTTCATCATTAACAGTTGGAAATAATTTGTCAAATGCAGACGTAAAATTGTGAAATTGCTCAGTAAGCAATTCAAAAAAATCGAGACGATCATCGGCGGACGCTGAGCTTTCTAACAATTCCAAGGTGACAAAATAGCGAGTCTGGGCGAGTTTAAATTTTCCCTCCGCCATAGCAAAGAACAAAAAGGAAAGAAATCAAAGAGAAATTAAGACTTGATGCGCCTGCTCGCAGTGTATCAGGGCCACAAATGCAATACAGTATATCACTTACCAACAACCTAACAATTATGTACGTAGGCCTACAACATCCAATGAAATGAAATGGTGTAACCAGCCAAAATAACTTCAATGCAATGTTTGATGACACAGCAAAATTCCACGCCCAAGAAAGAGTAGTATTCAATGGAACACGCGAGACATGTAAAAAGAAGATTGCAAAAAAATTAACTTTAACAGATATTATTATTATTAATTTATTTCACTAATTTGCTATCATTCAACATTTAAACAACAACATTTCAAATTTAAACAACCAACATTTCAACATTTTAAAATTCAAAAATTTCAAACAAATTTCAACAAAAAATTTCAACAATTCAAAACTAAAGGCTATTTTTTTTTATGAACAGATTTATTATTTTATTTAGACGGTCAGCATGCGTTGAAGTTGTTGTAATGTCAGTCGTGTGTCAAATATTTAATTTTCAAAGATTGCTAACTACAGAAAAACCAAAACTGTACTAAGTGCCAGCACTAAAACTACACTAACTGCAGAAGTACGAAGGACAAGAGTATAGTATAACTAAATAAATGTTCAATATCAAATTTCAAAAGACATACCGTTTGTTCGACAGACCATATCACAAAGTTTGAAGGAATTATGCCAATGATAGAGGACTGTATAGCAAGTTCATTAATTTCCTTCAATCTTTGGTCTTTTATTATTCAACAATAAGCCCAATTCAATAAACAAAATAAATAGAATATTAGGCGATTCTATTTCAAAGCAGACAAAGTAGTTGGTTGCCTGTAACTGCGACTCAAAGAAGAAACTTTAGTAATAAGTTAACAAAATATTTATAATTAAATCAAAGAGATGCTATCATCGCCAGCCACAGTTACAGAACACAATATAATTAAAGGGTGCAGTAGCCTTGTATATTTTGCTATTGCACCATACTTTACAAACAACCAATCATAAAGCAACACAAGACAATCACACGTATCAACTTTGGCTCTAAGTCCAATGTACTAATTACAAACACGCTAGGTACAGAACATAGTTACAACACACAAACGAGGTTAATATTAAAGTGAGGCTCAGACGATCACAGCATGTATGTATACATCTCAAGGCCAAGAGAAATTGCCACAAACATCTAAGTCTGTAATACATCGCATACTAAACAATAATAATATAAATGCTAATGGATCACGTGCAAGATAGCACCGTAACAGGTTTGTTTTGTCATTGGAAATTATATAACCTGAAAATTAGAATGTATGACCAAAATGTTTGATAAGTTAACTTTACATATTATAATTTCGGAACAATATAAACGAGCAACTTGCTCATATTGACATCAGAATCAAAATTATACACACACACACTGTTTTGTACGTTATAAAGCATAGCAAAACTTTTCTCATGATAATTGATAACTTTGTTTTCTTGAAAATTATTAGTTTATTTTTTTACACTTAATCTAGCCTGTTTACAGACTCTCGAAAACTTGGTAAAACAGTAGATTGACTTTTCACCAAGCTTCTGATTTACAAAGATTCTGCAAGTAGGCTAGGCCTACAATTAATCAAACTTTTGTCACATTATAATTTTATTGGTAGTTGGCCAGATACTTTATAATTTGTAGTGATCCAGGTAGTCTAACGGATCGAAGAAGTCAACATAGAAACATCAATGGAACGTAGTCTTAAAACTTTTGTTCATTTGTAGCACCCGGTTTATTGTCATATAAAGGCAATTATAGAGACAGTCACAGCTCCGTGACAAAGATGTACTTGATTCCGGTTTGTATCTAGCTTGCAAGCTTGTTTAACACCTGAAGCTCGCTAAATGCATTAGGTTTGCTGTAAGCGCTCAGACTTTATGTAAATTTAATACACCAGCGAGGATTTTGGGAATAACAAAACCTGCATTCAGCCGATTGCTCAAATTTTACAGTTGAGCATTTCTTATTAAAATTCTAAAAAAGATTGCTAAATTTTGTTCCGATAGTGAGCCTTCAAAATTGATTTGATGCAGCATAGTCGTCAAATCTTTTACCCAAAAAGTGACATTTTCCAACTGGTGCATAACGGTACTGAAAATGTTCTAGAATCAATCAGTAACTAACTTAGACCCAATCCCAAGAAGAAGAAAAATGAAAAGTTGTGCACCTGAACTAGTCCCAGGCCCTTTTATCAAAATTAAGTAGGTCATCTAGAAACACTAATGTGCCTAAATTCTGTTTCAACTGATTTTTAAAAATCCTTTTGCATCTGGTACCTTGATACATTTACTACAAATCTACCGCGAGCTTTTCAAATAAAGTGAAAAATAAAAAAGTATGAAACTGCGCGTTATGCACCAGTTGGAAAATGTCACTTTTTTGGTAAAAGATTTGACGACTATGCTATTTGATGCAAGGGTCAACCCTAAGCTACAAATCCTCAAAAAAATATTTGAGCACAGGCTCAAATCCCCCTCAGGTCAACTCAGCCTTGACTTTATCTAAAAAAACATCAAATGAGTACTATCTGAAGATGGCGGATGAAATGTCCAGAGGGAATTTCATTGTGAGTAGCTGCGGCGCATCGTTGCCGACGTTGCGCATTCACAATCAAGACCTGATTGCTATGAAATCTGTTGAAATTGATCTGCTGTCACGGCTGAGATCAATAGAAATAGAGGAGTGGCACGGGTGCCTTCCGTAGGGCGACACTGTCTAGGCCTACATCACTTACTTACTTAGGGTCACCTGTACAGTGGCTGTAGTTATGCTAGAGAGGCAATTGCTCATTAGACTAATGATAACTTGATATGTCTGTTGTTTTCTTGGTATTAATTTGGTATTACTTGGAGCGATTTTCCGTAATTGGTAAGGAAACTGGCAATGTCGCTGGTAATGGGTAACTAATTCAATGCCAATCACCCCTCTGGGCAGTGAGCTTTATGACTTTACATCACTAGACCCCACGCTCTTGTCTTACACAAATACACCCTTTGCAAATTTGGAAGAGGATGAATACAGTATTTCAGGGGAAGATTGTCAATAATCAACGACAATTAGCTAAAGCATGCTTTCTTACGTTTCAAATTGGGTTGATTCTGTGAGCTCCAATCAGCTTCACTGTCATCGTCAGAAGCATCAGTTGATGTGAAAGCACTGTTTCCAAGTGCAGCTCTTATTTGGTCGATTTCTTGTAGTAAGACGTCACGGTCTTTCTCTGTTAGGCTCATGGCGAACACTTATTTTACATTATCAACGATTCCACATTGCAAGTGAAGTCTAACTGTTGATGTTTGCAGAAAGTAAAACGTGTTTTCAACGTTACTAGAATTGATGTTTAATACGCATGCGTACTTTTGGAGCTTGTCACCAACCTCTCGCAATTTTAGCTCTTGATATTGTCATTTACAAAATGTAAACATTTCTGAGAAATATATTTCATCAAATTGTACATGAAAATCTTGGTCATTGATCAAAACAATGTTGTAATTTCAACAATCATTTTCCGTTATCAACGATTTAACATTTGACATTTTCTTGACTACGTTAATCATTTCATTGCGACCAAATAAATGTCGCAGCGTAGCCGCGTCCTAAATTTATCAACACATGAAATAAGTTCAAAAAGCCAGTTAATTAAGCAATAACGAAATCCAGTTTCAAAGAAGGTATAACCAAGGTAACATCACTATCAAGCAACAATATTTACAGCTTTATCGATCAACTGTGTATAAATGTGAGATTAACAAGACAAGAAAAACAAGTTTATTAGAACTGTAGCAATGTATTTGCTCTTTAT
Organism: Haliclystus octoradiatus; assembly: GCA_916610825.1. Lineage (NCBI taxonomy): Eukaryota > Metazoa > Cnidaria > Staurozoa > Stauromedusae > Haliclystidae > Haliclystus > Haliclystus octoradiatus. The sequence continues at coordinate 2,650,090 of OU744448.1, forward strand.
AATTCAAAACAAGATAAATTGTTACACAGATTCTTGTACAGCTGGCTCGAATGAATCTCTTTCGAGTTTAGTTCCAGCTTCACCGCCGCCGGTTCCGCTTCCTTCACCGTGTAATTCCATCAATTTACCCACTATAAATAAATCAAAATAGTAAAATCATTAGATTTCAGAAACATTACTATGCTATGCCATGCAATGTGCAGGCAAATATACACCGATTGGATAACTGATTTATGTGTTTCTATAACAGGAAAACTGATGGATATGCGAGAGAAGTAACAGTTTAATAAAATGGTAGATTGTGTAACTGAAGCTAGCCTGCGTAGCCGAGGTTTTTCTGAAACCATAGGGTCTGTGAACTAATGTGTGATTTTCAGTCCAACAAGTTCCCATGAGTTTAGGATATAATTTATGCATTACGTTGTATTATCATTAACTTCATTGTTGCCGCTGATATCTATGACGTGTTTGACAAAGAGTTGTGATTTTATGACAATTGATGTTTTGTGAATCAGGGTGTGAATAATTTACAAAATTTATATAGGTGTTATTACCGATGGGCTGAGAATCACACATAAGTTCACACACCCCATGGTTTCAGAAACAAACCTTGGAGCTGGTACGCAGACTAAACTGAAGCTAGCACACATCAAGAATGGATGGCAGGAAATAATTGTATATAGTTTGTAATCGAAAGAAGTATCAGTTGCTTCTATTTTTTATTATATTAAAAATAGGTGAAAATAAGTGCAGTTTTATAAATACACTGGAATTACAAATTGGGATTGTACGAATGAATCGTCCCAGTTGAACAATAAAATATGTCCCTGAGATAGCGTCAATCAAGTTTAATTTTGCAAAATTTAATTTGAAAACCTCAACAATGCTATAAAGTCAACATGTTAAAGGGCCTAAATTGCAGAAAGACAACAGTTGTAAACTGCTTCTAGACGAGCGCTTGTGCATTAATAAACATTTCCATAATTTAATCAGAATGATATGTACTACACCACATAAACCAATAAATTACAGTTACAAAAACGGATAACTTACAGTCAGTTTTTGGCTTTTTCAAGCATTTAACTTTGCGGATGTAAACATCATGGAGTGGATAGATTCCTTGGCAAGCTTTTTCAATATCACGGCCCATGCTGTCTGGGATTCTAAAAACGCAATACAAACATAATATAATAAACTACTGCCAGGAAAAGAATTACACTGACAATGTGATCTTGAGGAATTTAACCTTTAATGTCATCAGCCATTTGAGCAAGATAGAGTGGCATCAAACCAAATAATGCAACAGCGGTTCGAGAGTGAATATCTGAGTGAATCGTCCCAGTTGAACAACGAAACGTGTCCCTGAGATAGCGTCAATCAATTTTGTTATTGCAATTTTTTGTTTGAAAACCTCAACAATGCTATAAAGTCAACATGTTAAAGGGCCTAAATTGCAGAAACATAACATTTATATTATGTTACTTAAAAAATGACCACATCTACATCTACTAGGTTAATCAAATCTATGTAGAAAAGAGCCATTAGTTGTTGTGCAAAATTTATTGTCACTTGTCAGTGCCATTTCCATTGGGGAGAAAACATGGTCGCAGCACACTGGTTAAAGAAAAATCTTGCATAAAGTTGTGTTGATTCACAAGGAGAGGGTCACATGTTAAGCTGATCAAAACAGCATGACAAAGGTACTAGTTCTGCGGTCAAACCCTTCCTTTTATGGGATTGGATAGGCCAACTACCTTTTCCTAGGACTTCTACTAGCCTGTAGGCTATACCGAAGGTCTTGGTCTTGATTATACATGATAAGGAACTTAGCCTACCACTTACAATTTAGTAACAATTTCTTTGAGGTCGTTTGTTGACACTTCATGGGTGATGATTTCCACCATTTTACGTCTGATTAAACGGATTTGTGAATGTTTAGCATAACATGTCTTTTTGATTTGATTATTACGTTTTTTGGTGAATCCAATACAGAATAATCTTAACAAATAACCATCGGTTGTTTTCACATCAACATGTCCTTCAATTAATGTTTGCCACTTGCGAACAAGAGATCTCAATTTATCTGTTGTCATGTTCATGCCATGGAAATTTGTAAGGCAGTTACGACCAGAGACTTCTTCAACGATAAGCTTGAATTTTCTGAAAGCCATTTCATCGTTTTGCAAATCAGCCTGGGAAATTTCGAAAACTCTCCCTTTCAAACCATCAGATGCAATTTCTAACAGAAAAATAAAGAATATGTTTGCTAGTTGAAAAGATAAATTGTGATAAATATGAATTTATCAATGTGCACATTTGAGAGAAGATTTAGAATCCAGAATTTAGTTGATTGTCAAAACTACAGTATTTCGATAAAACTATTATTATGCACTTGTTAATTTGAAAAGAGGCCATCACCTACGAAATTTGAGATACTTTTCACTGCAGCTATACATTACAAATTGAGTAGTTTACTATCTTTTGAATTTACTTTTGTAGTTGAAGAATTCTACTACTAAATTGGATGTTATCCAAATTTAAAATTTAGCACAAACAAACGGTGTATAGTGCATAAATGCAAAGATTACATTTAAAAGAATTTAATTTTAATGATGATATCTACATTTGAAACCGATCTTTGTTAAGATGGCAGAATATTTGAATGAATCGTCCCAGATGAACAACAGAATTTTGTTCCTGAGATAGCGTCATTCAAGTTTAATATTGCAATTTTCAATTATGTAACCTCAACAATGCTTTAGTAAACATGTTAAAGGGCCTAAATTGCCGTCAAAACAATCCAGATCTCATGCTACCATAAGGATATACTTGAATAAGCTTGCATGCATTGAACCTTACTTGTGCCTTGGGTTCTTGTTACTGCTGTTTTGCCAACATTTCTGACGGCGAAGTTGGATGGAGCTTTGACATCATACCAGTCTTTTTTTGAGAAAGGGTCGACACTACAGAAAACAATCACAAGATGAGTTATTTATGATGAAATCCAAGTAATCACGCTACTTATGTCTTCTAAGGACGGAGCTTGGTGACCGTAGGATCAAAATTAAATCTGTTCAAATCAAAACAATCTTCAGGGGGTATATCCAAAATACGAACGGAATGAATTTATATAATATTGAATGGTTTAGAAATTGATAAGTTATTGCTTACATCTTCTTTTTAGTTCCCTTTTTCCCCTTGGAAAGGCGTTTATTTTTGCCAACAGCCATGATGAAACAGTGTTAGCGGTAAAGAGACCATTCTTCGAGTCTGAGCCGGCCTTCGTTCCATGCGCATACACCAAAATGAGGGAACTGCAATATGGCCGCATAAAAATTGGGAAACTTAATGCGTTTTGCTCACATATTGTTTACGAATTTTATCATGTCATAATTTAAAGTAGATTTATTTTGATTTAAATATGTTTTTAGAAGAGGAATGGAATGATGATAATGATGGCGCTCTATCCAAACAGTTGTTTGGCAAATTTCAGAAATCCTCTTCCAGTTTGGAGATTGGAAAGAATAAAAAGAAGAAGTCAAAACAAAACCTAGAACTGAAGCTTGATCAATCTGAAAATGTAAAAACTGAGCCAGAACAGACATCTGTAAAGAAGAAAAAAAGAAAATTGGAATATGAAGAACATTCAAAAAGCAAATTAAATCCTTCAAGGACTGACATTTGCAAAGAATCTATTGTGATTGAAGAAAGTAAAGAACTTTCAAACTCAAAGTTTGGAAAACAATCACCTAAACATAAGGATAAGACAACAGGTTTAGCCAAAACTTCCAAAGATCCAAAAATATCTGATCCAGAACAGAAATTTGTTAAAGTTAAAAAGCGAAAAATTGAATCCATCATCCAAGCGAAAAAAAATAATTCAAATCCATCAACGCGGGACATTAGAACTGCAGTAGAAGAAAGAAAATCATCCTTACATGCAAAACCTGATACAAAATCAAAAAATCCCAAGAAAAAGAATTTAGCCCAGACTTCCATCAAAGATAAAAAAATATCTAAGCCGAAACAGACAACAGTAAATACGAATCAGCCGTTAAAAGATATTTTGAAAACATCAATGTGTGACATTTCTGAAGAAGCTCTTGTGGATGAAAAAATTAAAGAGCCTTCAAGTTTAAAACAAAGTATTCGTAATCCGAAGAAAAATTTCAAAACTACTGTAGATCATCATAATACCCTCAAAGCCACTATTAACGAACAATATTCTACCAAAAGTAATACCGCTAGTAAATCGTATCTCTCAAAAGCTAAATTGAAATTAGATGGAGCCAGATTTAGATGGATTAATGAACAACTTTATACAAAACAAAGTGATGCTTCTAAAGAAATGTTTAATGAAGATCCTCATTTATTTGAAATTTATCATCAAGGATTCGAATCTCAAGTCAAAAGTTGGCCTGTCAATCCTATCAATGTTATTATTGCTTCAATCAAAGAAAGGTTAGTATTTTTTTTAAGCTTGAACTTCTTAAACATCTAGCCTATAGATACCAGGGTCCAACAAAAGATTTAACCTTTCGGAATCTTGAAACGTTTTCAGAATTTTTTGTTGAGGTTTGGCCTATAAATTGGAAATTATAAACTTTCTTCAGAATTTTCTCTAGCCTACTGGGATCTATACGCTATACTTGGTGTTATACGTTTCAAAAGTATATAAGCAATTGTTAACGTATAATGCAGTACTTGATGTTTGGATTTATGACATGTTTCTATCGTTGCCGTATGATTTCCTAGGAACCAAGAAATCGGGATGAACATGTGGGCAAATCCGGTTATATTTGTCCAGCAATATATAACCCAGGTAATCTTCACCAACCGTGGCTTATGGGCTATGACAGAGGCTATAGAAAGCAAACGTCGTAGTTCGATTCCTTGTCTGAAATATTATTTCATTTTAATTTATTTTTATTTTTAAAATCGTTTTCTCAACTACAGTGAAACCTGTAGGCCTATATAACAGCCAGCTATGAGAGGTAGATAAATTGACCATTATATATAGGTGGTCTTTATATACAGGGCTATTTGAATATAATCAATTATTTTATATATTGCAAAAGTGACCACTATAGACAGGTGGCTGCTATATAGAGGTGGCCGTTATAACAGGTTTGACTGTATTAAGTTTATCAATGATTGTTATTCGCTTGTGTCTCTAAATAAGAGTGATGTGAAACATTAAAATTGACCTGATTGGGATCAATGTTTACTATGAACTAAAATGCTGATTAATATCTATGACGTTATTAGTAGCCTTTTCAACTAGGGTTGTAAAGGGGGTCATGTTGACCCTTCACATTTTGAGATAATCTACAATCACGTTTCAATTCATGTTTACAATGTCGCTCCGGATTCCAATCTATCTTAACACATTTCACAATACTTGTATGTTTACTGTTTAGTTTATTATTTAAGTTTGTAAATTATGTGCTATGTGATCTTGAGATCAGGTAGGGGATGTGTGATTTATGTTTAGATATATTGCGTATTGTCTCTTCCTGTGATCATAGTCGTAATGTAATTTATGATGTACTGTAAAAGTTCTTGTGAAGTCTGCCAGCTGACTGCGGTATTGCAGGTCAGCCGTGATTGTTATATATAAACAGAGTTTGAAGTTTTATCAAGTGACAAGCGTTTAGAGTTCGTTGAGGGACCAGTGATTTGAGAATTATTTGAATCAATTTCTGTTTCGTTTATGTCTCCCTCATATCGACCATAGTCTCACAATACTGTTTACCAAGTTTACATTTTGACAGTGAGTCTACGAACAGGCTACCCTTTGAGGAGGAGGATTAGCTCAGATGGCAGAGCAACCGAACTTCAGCTAGGATCATATCTGATCGACTGTGGTTCAAATCTCCCTAAGGTCAACTTAGTCTTGTCTTTATCTGAAACATCAAATGAGTACCATCTGAGGATGGCGGTTGGAACGGTCCAGAGGGAATTGCATTGTGAGTAGCTGCGGCAAATCGTTGCGCATTGACAATCAAGACCTATGTGACATGAAATCTGTTGAAATTGATCTGCAGTGCCGCGGCTGAGATCAACAAAGAGCGTTTAAAATCATTGCTCTTTATAGCGAAAAAAGCCACTCATCTACAAATAGAGGAGTGGTACGGGTGCCTTCGGTAGGGCGACACCATCTATATTACTATTACATTACCCTTCACAACCTTCTTCAATATATAAATTCTTTTGCTTATCTACAATCAAACATGCTATAACGGTCACCTCTACACAGTAGCCGTCTGTACATATATAGGGAACATTCTAGCAATGTCAAAAAATTGTTTTCTATTGAATCAATCCTGTATATAAAGGTCACCTGCATATAGTGGCCAGTTTTTCTACCATTCTTGGATTGTTGTTATATACACGTTTCTGTGTACAGTCGAACTCGGTTAATATCCCCTTTTTTAATGTCCCACCTTGCTTAATATCCCCATATAAAACTGATTTCTATGTTCCATTCTCCATACAAACTCTCATAATAATGCATCGCTTAATATCCCACCTCGCTTAATGTCCCGCTTTTCTTCTCTTCCAGAGGGGGGATATTAAGCAAGTTCGAATGTATTAGTAAATTATTGCATCCAAATTTTTAACTTTTATACATTTCAGACATCAAGACAGTGTTATAGCTGATTTTGGATGTGGCGAAGCAATTCTTTCAAGGAGTATTCCCAATAAGGTTTATTCCTTTGATTTAATTGCTGCAAATGAATTTGTAACAGCATGTGACATGAAACGGGTAATTATGATCCAAATTTGTCTTAAACTTAGGTTAGCAGGCCTATGTCTAATTGTTTAGAAGTGTGTCTACATTATTCTGTTTCGTAATTAACTACGCCTACATTGTTATTGTTTAAAGCATAGCCTACCATTTACCATCACGCCTTGTTGGCTCAAACTTGAAAAATGAATGACATAGAGTTTTCAAGTGTTCAAAACAGTTGTGTTTTTCTGTTGAAAGTGTTCAAACGCAATTTTTTTAGGCTCTTATTCTAGTACATGTCATGTGCACGTTGATTACAAATTACAACCTGTTTGTTTGCATGGAACATGTAAGGACTTTGTAAGCCCTTTCAACAACTTTGAGGGATTGTTGTAAGACTATATCCCTGTCTACCTTGATACAGAACAATGTTTATTTTGCCTTCAAGTTTTCCAACAATTTATTTTGGTTTGTGTGATACTGCACTTGTGTTCATAGATCCCATAGGATAAACAATCCATCGACGAGCAGTACCTTACGTTCCTTGATGTTGAACAAATGATAATCTTGTGTTTTAATTTGCTGATAATTAAGTTCACGTTGTGTCATAGAATAGCTTGCTTAATATCATTATCCGTCCTCCAGTACGGATAAAAAGTGGGATATTAGGCTACGTAGGAATAGTAGAATTTATATGGAGAATTGAACATAGAAGTCAATTTTATGTGGGGATATTTAAGTAAGTTGGGGTCATTAAAGAGGAGATAGTAACTGTGTCCAATATGTTATATTGTTAGGTTCCTTTGGATGACCAATCTGTTGATGTAGCTGTTTTCTGTTTGTCTTTAATGGGTATTAACATTTCTGATTTTTTAAAAGAAGCTCACAGAGTGACGAGAAAAGGGTGAGGCATAGTAATACGTATAACATAATCTCTCTTACAGTCTGTGTAATAATTTCATCAACTGTGATAAAAAAAGCAAAAGGTGGAATAAAGCTAAGATTGAATAATTTAGAATCTTGGAAATGCTGAAAACCTACTGGATACATACTGAAATGGGATCGGGTTCTGAAACCATACTGAAATCCAGGAGACACTAAATGTAGAATCTTTTCATCCTACTGAAATACTGCTGAATGTACCTTAAAATTTGAAAGCTACTGATCAGAGAAAAGAGCCTAATTTAGTAGCCTATTGAGCAGGTTTTCAAAATTCAATACAGTCAAACCTGTTATAACGGTCACCTCTGTAAGGCGGCCACCTGTCTAGAGCAGAGCCATCTATTTACAAGAGTTGGGACACTTCTGCCATTTTTGTATCTTTTTGCCTGGACCCGAGCACGTTTTTAACAGTGCGCATGTGCAGGAGAATGTTGTGTGTTTTTTCAGCGATATTGTATTGTATTTTTTCGCGCGTTTCACTTGAAATGATTGAGAACCTGTTTTCAAAAGAACAAAGATGGCATCCAAATATCACGTGACTGGCATCTGTCCAATTGGAGACGATAGCGGCACATGAAAGCGTGTCCCAACTCTTGTAAATAGATGGCTCTGGTCTAGAGTGGTCACTCTTGCAATGTCTAAAATAGTATTTTCTATTGAATCCAACCTGTATATAAAGGCCACCTGTCTATAATGGCCAATTTATCTACCTCTCCTAGCTGGCCGTTATATACAGGTTTCACTGTAGTGATATTTCAATAGATTTCAATAGAGACCGAGCGCCACATATTTAAAACGGTAGGTTTCTCCGGGCAACTTGCAATTCACATAAAATGTTAATAAAAATACCATAAGTACTTTCCCATTTCTTGTTTTAGTCAAATTTTATTGTGGAGCTCACCAGCGATTAATTTAGAAATCATTTCACGGTCAGAGCCCTCTTAATTCATACATTTCGTGTTTTTGTCATGCTTTTATGGATAAGCAAAATCATGGGAAAACAAAAGAATCAAAGACCTTGAAGCTCGCATGCAGCATTTTCTCAAAACGATAAAAAGGCTTTGACCATGAATCATGAAATATAAATTGGATTTTTGAAGGGTTCACAATAAAATTTAATTGAAACAAGAAATAAGGAATTGTTTACCATATTTTATGAACACTTTTATGTGATTTTCAAGTTGCCCGGAGAAACCTGCCGTTTTAGTTCTGTGGCGCTCGGTCTAATAAGACCCATAGTCTATAGTAGTTAGTTTATTTTGATCTTATAAAGGGCTGTTTATATAGATGTCGCTATTGTTTTACTAATTGTGACATGTGCTCCTGTAACAGGTGTTTTTTTCCCAATTTGAGAGACTGCAATAAACGCAACATGGCGATATTTATGTATCAAAGTAATTTGTATATAGCACATAAGTCAATGTGTATATCTTTTACCAGCACTCAATAAAAGTTAACAAATTTTATTTTTAACAGTGGTACATTGAAGATTGCAGAAGTAGTCAGCAGATTTGATGACTTGAAATCATTTATTAGCAAAGTATCATCCATGGGTTTTCGTCTTTTATCCAAGGTAATTTACGATTATTAAATTGAATATCCCCCACGCAAATATGATTTATTCCTTAAATATTAGACTCTATAAGCTAGCTAAGATGGAAGGTCTAGCTTGGAAAGTAATCAGACTTCAGATTTCATCAGGCTGATTGAATGGTGTCCAGAGAGATTTGCATTCACAGTAGCTTCGATGCATCGTTGCGCATTGACAATCGAGGCCTCATGCCATCGAAAATCAAAACTTTTACTTAGCGACTTGATTACTTTTCCATGTTTTTTTTTCGATAAGGTGATAAATATTTTTTGAGAAATATAAGCATTTGAAAAAATGAGAATTTCAAATCTTGACAAACGGAGAATGAAAGTTAAGTGGTGTCATACTGTAAAATTTTGATTTTTCGATTTTTTATGCGTCGACCCTATTGATCTGCAGTTTAACATCTGAGATCAATCTAGGGAGCATTTACAATCATTGCTCTTAGTTAGCGAAAAGAGCCACTTCTCTGGAAATAGAAAAAATAGTTCGGGGTGCCTTCGATAGGGCAATGCCATCTATCTGTAAATCCAGTAATGGTCGATATTGCAATGTCCAAGATAGTATTTTCTACTGGACATTGGATATTATTATTCATTGGCCTACTACTACTGCATTATCTAGCTGTGTATTAGTTAAAACTGAACCCCAGTAATTTTCAATTCGCATCGAAACGAGATGATCTTAAAATAGCTTTTGAGGCCAATTCTCAGTGATTTTGCCTTGGCAAAACAGATCAAAATGTTAGGAAATGATCGATATTGTGTTAACAAAGATAGACTTTTGAGAATGTTATTGATGTCGGACAAAGACGTCGTTTTTAAATTTGAATTATTCAATGCTTGAGGATGTTAAATACATTTTATTTGGTTGATTTTCACAAAGGTACGATAATATTATGGCCTGTTTAAAACTCTTTAAAACCCAAATCTGAGTTAGACTATCTTGGTTCTATTATAATATCTTGATGTTGATAGTAGAGATTATCGGCTTTTCTACCGATAAGTTTAATGAGGAAATTTAAGGAGTCGATGATAAAACCGGTAAAGATACTAGCTTTTGTGCACTATAGCAAGGTATTATACTGATACACATTTGCGTGAAGTATTACTTACCAATTATAGTTATTAACCATGAATTTGTTTGGATAATGAGGAAAATTAAGGAGTCGATGATAAAACCCGTAAAGATACGAACTTTTGTGCACTATAGTAAGGTATTATACTGATACACATTTGCGTGAGGTATCACTTATCAATTATAGTTATTAACGATGAATTTGTTTGGATCAAATTATTCGTGTATAATAGTAGAGATTATCGGCTTTTGTACCGATAAGTTTAATGAGGAAAATTAAGGAGTCGATGATAAAACCCGTAAAGATACGAACTTTTGTGCACTATAGCAAGGTATTATACTGATACACATTTGCGTGAAGTATTACTTACCAATTATAGTTATTAACCATGAATTTGTTTGGATAATGAGGAAAATTAAGGAGTCGATGATAAAACCCGTAAAGATACGAACTTTTGTGCACTATAGCAAGGTATTATACTGATACACCTTTGAATGAAGTATTATTTACCAATTATGGTTACTAACCATGAATTTGTTGGATAAAATTATACATGTTTAATAGTAAGGAATACGGCTTGTTTCCCGATGAGTGTAATGAGGAAAATATTTCCCGATGAGTTTACTCAAAGCAATGGTAGATGATAACAGAGTAAAACACCTGGCGCATTTATTGGAGTCTTTTTTCAATTGTTTATTTAGACATTCCCGCTTTTCTACATAAACTCTTCGAAAAACTTTTAAAAATCGCGCGTGTTATTTATTGTTCTCGCGCGGGAAAATTTTAAGTTTAACGTAGAAACATTTACAAAATGGCGGTTATCGATGAAAGTTAACGTAGAAAATCGCGAAAATAAAATTTTCTACATACAACTTTTCTTCATTAATAAAGTTTATATGCTCGACCGTTACTTGAATCCTGTACACAAGTATGGAATCCTTGGCTTTCAAAAGACATCATCTGTATTGAAAAAGTTAAAAAAAGTTATTCACGCGGTTGATTTGCAAACGATGTAAAATTCCATACAACAATTATAATCATAGATTAAAGATATTAGATTTACAAACTTTGGAGTATCGTCGTATTATTTATGACCTATGTATGTGCTACAAAATCATATATGTCGACATTTCAAAGAACACCATGTTCCAATTAGACACATCACCATACAACACAAGAGGACATTGTAAAAAATTAAAAAACGTATCAACCCGAAACACAAAAGATTATCGTCGCCACTCCTTCTCATTACGTGTAATTGAACCATGGAATTTCCTACCAAATTCCCTTATATATATTAACTCCTTTAAATTATTCAAAAATGAACTGAAATTAATCGATTTATCCAAATTCTGTAAATGCTTCTAAACGAGGCTTTATATAAGTGCTGTAATAGCCGAGTGCATATCGTTGCAAAGAAACTCATTGCGAAGAACAGTCGTTGCGAAGAATGGTCGTTGCGAAGAAACTCATTGCGAAGAATAGTCGTTGCGAAGAATGGTCGTTGCGAAGAAACTCATTGCGAAGAAACTCATTGCGAAGAACAGTCGTTGCGAAGAATGGTCGTTGCGAAGAAACTCATTGCGAAGAATAGTCGTTGCGAAGAATGGTCGTTGCAAAGAAACTCATTGCGAAGAACAGTCTGTATTGTATTGTATTGTCACGTGCCCTCTTTGCCATACTATGGCAAGCACATCTTAAATGAGTACAAGGCTAAAATTTACATAATATCTTAATTTTATCAACTTTATGTGTACATTGATAAATCTAACTGTGAGTTTACTTAATCAATATAGTGAGCTATTACTACTATACCGACGGTAATTTGATTTTTTCCGGTTATTTTCCGTTTCTTATTTCTATGTACATTTTTATCCAAGTGTTTGCTCTTTGAAGGCCTTGTAAATCTGCTTGCTCTATGTCATTGATCGTTATGGGCTCATTATTATTCTCGTCTTTAGTCATTTTTTTCACAGTGATGCATTCAATCAAATGATCTAAAGACTCCAATTCTAATCCACAGCAACACATTCTTCTCTTTCCCAAATTGTTTCCTATGTCAGTCATTTCCAGTCTCAACCTCAGCAACTCACTCGCCTCACTTATTCCTATTACATTCAAATATTCCTGCCTTTGATATTGCTGCTTCTTCTGGTATCTTAACTTCTTCATCTTTTTCTCTTTTTCTGTACTTGTTCTATTCACTTCCTCCTGTATCTTTTCTTTTATAATTTCTTTCCACTCTTGCTTCGTAGCCCTGGTTGCTTCCAATTCATCTATTTTCAATTCTTCTGCCATTCTTTTGGTTTCACCGTACCAGCTTGTTTCCGTATCTTGGTTTATCTGCTCTAATAAGACCTTTTTACCTAATCGTTCGTCGTCTGATGTTATTATGTTTTGAAAAAGTATTAGGCGTTGATATGCTATGTACATACTGATGGGCCACATACCAATTTCTTTCAGAATTCCCCAATAGGGGGTACTGTTGGGTAATTTTAGAATTCTTTTTAGTGCTGTGGATTGAATTTTCTCCAGCCTTTCTAAGTCAACTTTCCTTAATGTAGTCCAAACTTCTAGATTATAAATTACTGTTGGAATTACTGTTTTTTCGTACATAAGCAGCTGAGCGCTAGTGCTGTATTTCCCAAGGTGCTCCTCTCTCCCTATTCGCTTTAGTTCCTTGGTAATTCCGTGCATGTTGTTCTCAATCTGCTCAATTTGTCTTTCTGCTGTCCCACTGCTATTAATCCAGTTTCCAAGGTATTTATACTCTTTAGTTTTGCTGACTTTTCCTCTTTTCAATTTTATATAATTTTATATAATTGGTCTTATTGATACTGAATGTGAACTTCTTTTTCTCTTCCATCAGTGCAAGGTTATTCCCTGTTATTTCTATGGTCTCTTTGCTCCCTGCAACTGCAATATCATCTACATATATCAGTGCTTGTATTGCTAAATTGGGTGAAACAATTGTACTTGATGGTTTACCCACATTGTTTTTTAAATCAGTACTGACACAGCATAGCTGAGGACCATATACAGTGCCTTGTTTCACAATGTTTTTTATATGTATTTCAGGAGTATTTCCATGGGGTGTTCGAATAGTTATTCTTGCATTTCGATTTAAGTTATGATTTGTAGCCACTTCTCTCGCCCGCATCCCTGCCGTGTGTAGGTTCACAAGACAGTCCTCTAGCCATAACTTGTCAAAGCATTTTTCTGCATCGGCAAACAGTATATATGTGGATTTATTTAGTCTTTTGTTGTTATCTAATACCATCAATAGAGCCAGCCAATTGTCTTTTGTTGATCTTCTCTTTCTGCCACCATTCTGAAAAGTGCAAAATTGGACATCGTCCTGTGTTTTCCCCATTATCAACTTTTCATACAGCTTGCTCAATATGCTGGTTAAGTTGTTGCGAAGAATGGTCATTGCGAAGAAACTCATTGCGAAGAAACTCATTGCGAAGAACAGTCGTTGCGAAGAATGGTCGTTGCGAAGAAACTCATTGAGAAGAAACTCATTGCGAAGAATAGTCGTTGCGAAGAATGGTCGTTGCGAAGAAACTCATTGCGAAGAACAGTCGTTGCGAAGAACAGTCGTTGCGAAGAATGGTCGTTGCGAAGAAACTCATTTTTTCACAAGATCACAAGATCACATCTTTCGCGCCAACAAAGATGGCTGCTTAAAATTTTCGTAAATATTTAAGTACGCAATTAATTGCTTTCAAACGTATTTTGGAGGTAGTTTAAAGAAGAATTCGGGACAAAACTTGTAGGCAACAATTGATTGATTATGTTTATTATTATTGATTAGTATTTATTATTGAAATGAATGAATCAGAATCTGAAAAGATTCAGTGGAATCAGAGTATTGTAAAAACTTTGATTGATAATATCCGTGAAAAGGAGATGTTATGGAACCCCTATAATGTATCATACACTAATAGGCAAGCACAGGACACAGCTTGGAGAGATATTGCAGAAAGTATTGGTTTGATAGACAGGAGTGTACAGATAAAATTGAAATGGAGAGACTTGAAATATACTCTAAGAAAGAAGTTGAAAGTTGCAGCATCGGAGGCAATAAAAGCTGGCAAAGCTACTCACAATTTAGAATACAAGTGGGTCTGGATGGAAAGCATGGATTTTATGAAAAACGTTTTGGTCTCTGAAATGAGACCGACTGCTATCACTGTTGTAGAGGAGTCAGGAGAAGTTCAAAATAAAGTAGATAAATCCAACAGGTCTGAAAATACAGATAAAGTATCACAGCTAGAAGAATCACAACAAAAATCTTTAGAAACGTCAAATAATGAGATTGAATACACCACCCCACTCACAATAGATACTAATACAGAGTTAACAACTGATAATAATACAATAGGAAACAAAGAGGTTGAAGAGAAATTGAAAGCCTTGAGGTATGAAAGCACGGTGAAAGAAAATAAATTACAAGAAGAAAGGATACAAAGACTACTAGACGAGAAAACTAAAATGGCAACAAAAGTACGGCATCTTGAAAACCAGGTACGAGAAATGAAAACTAATGCTGATGAACACATAGAATTGTTGTTCAGACTAGTGAGAAAGGTGAATGAGACTACCCAAGGTAATGAGAAAAAAACAATAGAACTAGATCTAGAACCAGCTGCACTTGAAGAACAAATGCAGGGGACAGTTACACAGATAGAAAAATTGCATGAAAGCAAGTAAAAATTTAAGAGAATGAACGATAAAATGAAAATTGAGCTAAAGCAGTATCAAGATTTGGTAGAAAAAAATGTAATTGAAAAATCAGCACTTGGTGCAGAAAATAATGAAATCAAAGAGAAAATGAAGGAAATCATTGAAATAAATAAACAATTGGAAATAGAGCTCGTAAAACCAGACAGCAGGCAGAACAATGAAGAAAGAGAAGGGTATATCTCAAGAAATGTAGAAGAAACTCCAAAAAGAAGCAAGACTTATGAAAGAATCTGTTTAAATTATGCAAAGAATAAAATCTGTAGATTCAATGAAAATTGCAGATATAAGCACGAAGTGATCTGCAGATATTTTCTAAAAAATAAATGTAGCAACCAATCATGTAAATATGCACACAATGAAAGTGTAGTTTGTAGATGGCATGAAAACGGAAGCTGTCGTTTTGGAGATAGGTGCAAGTTCATACATCGTGAAAGTAAAAGCGATGGTCAAAATGGGATAGCTGACAAACTCGAAGCCACAAATCAGCCTAGAAGAAACAAAAATATCCAAAATGAAGAGAACGAACACCTGCGCTCGTTAGAAAGTCGACAAAAAGAATGGGAAGAAATACAAGAAAGAAAAAATAAAGCATTGCACGAGACAATCATCAACGCAGTACAAAAGCAAATACACGAGGAAATACAAGGTATCAAGAAAGACTTCAGACAAAACCCAGGGGTACACTCTACCAATACGTGGCAACCACAGATTCAACAGCCAATGTATCCAATGTATAGAACAATGCCTTTGCAAAAACAATGACAAGACACAAAAAAAACAATAGAATGCCAAAAAGGACCGACAATTGGGCCAAGAGAGGAGAAAAACAATCAAGTACGGAACAGAAGGAAAAAAACAATAGAAAAAAAGTTGAATATGTTAAAAGCATATTATGTAAATATTAGAGGAATAAAGTCAAAAATGGAAAATTTATCTGAAATAATACAAAACATTGATGCAGATGTAATTGGTATAGTAGAAACACATACCAGCAAGACAGATACAACAGAGATAGAAGGATATCATATATACAGAAATGACAGGAATGACGAAGGGGGAGGAGTTTTGATAGGTGTCAAGAAAAAATATGAAAATGTCACATTGGAAGTAAACAGAACAGAAAACAGCATGGAAAGTCTGTGGATCACAATTGGCACCAAGACTAAATATAGAGTAGGAATAGCATATCTCCCAAAAGGAGATGAAGAAAAGAAAACAACACTCAAGGCTTCATATGCTACCTTAAAAGAAGAAATTACCAAAGGTCAAGATGAAGGGGAAAGAATAATTGTAATGGGAGATTTTAATTGTAAAGTGGGTGACGCAATCACTGGAAACCACATTGAAGTAACCAAAGGTGGACGGATGTTTAAAAAAATTGATGAAATATTGTGGTATGGCAATTATAAATAGTTGGAAGGAATGTCAGGGTGTGTGGACTAGAGTACAAGGGACGAATCATTCAGTTTTGGACTACGTTATTATAGAGCAGGGTTGTGTAAGAGATCTGAAATCAGTAATAATAGACGAGGAAAAGTTATATACCCCATATAGAGTACTTAAAAAAGAAAAAGATGTAATTATTAGATACAGCGACCACAGAGCAATAATAATGGAGTTTAAAGGACAGTTGTCAAGCAGCAGAAAAACAGAAAATAGCAGGCTTCTAAATAAAAAAGAATTAAAAAAATACAATAGCTTACTACAGGAACACGAAGTGTCAAACATATTTGATAGTCAGGAAACAACCCAAGAGCAATATTCAGAATGGACAAAAACAATTATGGAAATCAAAGAAAGATGCAAAACAACAGTAAAACGAAAACATTGTACCAACAAACAAAGATTATTAATGGCTGCAAAACGGAAAGTTAAATTACAATACAGAAATGCCAGTAACAAGGAACAGTTGGAAAAAAGAAAAAGATTTATCACAAACCACATTTATGAAGAACAGCAACAAGCACAAGCAAAACGGATAACGCGAACAGTGGAGTCATTACAAAACAAAGGAAATGGATTGAAGGAGGAAAAGTTTTGGGAGTTTCGCAGGAGGATAAAAGGAAAGCAAGAAGAGCTACCTATAGCCATGATAGATGAAAACGGTGAAAAACAAGAAGAAAAATCTGAGATATTGCAAATATTCCGAAATTTTTATATAGATTTGTTCAAAGGAGTGCAACCAACGGAGGGCTATGCCCATGAAAATGAAGAAAAAATAAACAAGAAATTAACGAATGTAGAAACAGAAGGTAATGCCCAAGAACAACTCAAATACTCTATGGAGGAAGTGGAAAGTATAATCAAATACCTAAATCGCAACAAAGCACCAGACAGCGAAGGATGGTGAAATGAGATGGTAATTGAAGGAGGATTGGAGATGGTTAAGTCTCTTGCTAAGCTATTCAATAAACTGTCAGCAGATAACTCCACGCCTATTGAATGGGAGAAAATGGAGATAAAATCAATATTTAAGAACAAGGGATCAAAAACGGAAATGAAAAACAGAAGAGGGATATTCTTAACCAGCATATTGAGCAAGCTGTATGAAAAGTTGATAATGGGGAAAACACAGGACGATGTCCAATTTTGCACTTTTCAGAATGGTGGCAGAAAGAGAAGATCAACAAAAGACAATTGGCTGGCTCTATTGATGGTATTAGATAACAACAAAAGACTAAATAAATCCACATATATACTGTTTGCCGATGCAGAAAAATGCTTTGACAAGTTATGGCTAGAGGACTGTCTTGTGGACCTACACACGGCAGGGATGCGGGCGAGAGAAGTGGCTACAATTCATAACTTAAATCGAAATGCAAGAATAACTATTCGAACACCCCATGGAAATACTCCTGAAATACATATAAAAAACATTGTGAAACAAGGCACTGTATATGGTCCTCAGCTATGCTGTGTCAGTACTGATTTAATAAACAATGTGGGTAAACCATCAAGTACAATTGTTTCACCCAATTTAGCAATACAAGCACTGATATATGTAGATGATATTGCAGTTGCAGGGAGCAAAGAGACCATAGAAATAACAGGGAATAACCTTGCACTGATGGAAGAGAAAAAGAAGTTCACATTCAGTATCAATAAGACCAATTATATAAAATTATATAAAATTGAAAAGAGGAAAAGTCAGCAAAACTAAAGAGTATAAATACTTTGGAAACTGGATTAATAGCAGTGGGACAGCAGAAAGACAAATTGAGCAGATTGAGAACAACATGCACGGAATTACCAAGGAACTAAAGCGAATAGGGAGAGAGGAGCACCTTGGGAAATACAGCACTAGCGCTCAGCTGCTTATGTACGAAAAAACAGTAATTCCAACAGTAATTTATAATCTAGAAGTTTGGACTACATTAAGGAAAGTTGACTTAGAAAGGCTGGAGAAAATTCAATCCACAGCACTAAAAAGAATTCTAAAATTACCCAACAGTACCCCCCTATTGGGGAATTCTGAAAGAAATTGGTATGTGGCCCATCAGTATGTACATAGCATATCAACGCCTAATACTTTTTCAAAACATAATAACATCAGACGACGAACGATTAGGTAAAAAGGTCTTATTAGAGCAGATAAACCAAGATACGGAAACAAGCTGGTACGGTGAAACCAAAAGAATGGCAGAAGAATTGAAAATAGATGAATTGGAAGCAACCAGGGCTACGAAGCAAGAGTGGAAAGAAATTATAAAAGAAAAGATACAGGAGGAAGTGAATAGAACAAGTACAGAAAAAGAGAAAAAGATGAAGAAGTTAAGATACCAGAAGAAGCAGCAATATCAAAGGCAGGAATATTCGAATGTAATAGGAATAAGTGAGGCGAGTGAGTTGCTGAGGTTGAGACTGGAAATGACTGACATAGGAAACAATTTGGGAAAGAGAAGAATGTGTTGCTGTGGATTAGAATTGGAGTCTTTAGATCATTTGATTGAATGCATCACTGTGAAAAAAATGACTAAAGACGAGAATAATAATGAGCCCATAACGATCAATGACATAGAGCAAGCAGATTTACAAGGCCTTCAAAGAGCAAACACTTGGATAAAAATGTACATAGAAATAAGAAACGGAAAATAACCGGAAAAAATCAAATTACCGCCGGTATAGTAGTAATAGCTCACTATATTGATTAAGTAAACTCACAGTTAGATTTATCAATGTACACATAAAGTTGATAAAATTAAGATATTATGTAAATTTTAGCCTTGTACTCATTTAAGATGTGCTTGCCATAGTATGGCAAAGAGGGCACGTGACAATACAATACAATACAATTGAGAAGAAACTCATTGCGAAGAACAGTCGTTGCGAAGAATGGTCGTTGCGAAAAAACTCGTTGAGAAGAAACTCATTGCGAAGAATAGTCGTTGCGAAGAATGGTCGTTGCGAAGAAACTCATTGCGAAGAAACTCATTGCGAAGAACAGTCGTTGCGAAGAATGGTCGTTGCGAAGAAACTCATTGAGAAGAAACTCATTGCGAAGAATAGTCGTTGCGAAGAATGGTCGTTGCGAAGAAACTCATTGCGAAGAAACTCATTGCGAAGAACAGTCGTTGCGAAGATTGGTCGTTGCGAAGAAACTCATTGAGAAGAAACTCATTGCGAAGAATAGTCGTTGCGAAGAAAATTGAGCTCTCGTCGTTGCGAAGAAACTCATTGCGATGAAACCATAGACTTATTAGAACATCTAGACCGCTAACTTCTGACGTCACAGTGTCCGCTCGAAAACCATCGAATAAACGAAATCCACCATGTTGGCCTCACCACAATTTCAAAACGCCATTTAAAATATTTGGAAACTGACAAATGGAGTAAGGGTTATAAGCTATTGTGAGCGTAATTGAATACCGATCGCCATCAAATTTCATTTATTTGAAGATCATAGATTCTGCTAGACTATGGACGTGTTCAATCCGATTGGTAACCTAGAGATCAGCGAAAAAGTAGAACGAACTACTTTCACAGATATTGTTGTAAATATTTTTAAAATTCTATTAATGATGTAAACATATTTCAAAATATCTGAATCAATAGATAATCATGATCGCATAATTATTCATACAAAGTAAAGAGGAATAATCCATTTAAATGTTACAAAATTTGTATGTTCAGCTAAAAAATACCCGTTAATTCATTTATGTAGCTGCTAATCATGTCACCAATCGGATTGAACACGTCCATTGTCTAGAAAAATCTATGATCTTCAAATCGTTGGAATTTGATGACGATCAGTCTTCCAATGCCATCACAATAGCTTATTTCCTTCACTCCATTTGCCAGTTTCCTAATATTGTAAATGGACTTTTGAGAACCTGGTGAGGCCAACATGGCGGATATTCTTTGCGCTTTTCGAAATTTTGGCGGACATTCTATTTCGTTTATTCGATGGTTTTCGGCGGACACTGTGACGTCAGAAGTTAGCGGTCTAGGTGTTCTAATCAGAACCATCTATTTACAATGTATAATGTACAATGTAACATATTTATGTAAATAGATGGCTCTGTTTATAACTTGTAAATATGGAACTGCCTTAGAATTGTAATGCAATTTTGTAATGCAATTAATTAATGGACGAAAATAGCAATCAAAATTAGAAGTCATCTTAAGAAGTTAAGCACCTATACAACGTCCTTTTTTAACTTTCGACCCTTAGATGAAGCAGAGAGGCTGGATTTAAGTAACTTATTTTTAAAGAAATGATAATTAGTTAAATACACCTGCTATAACGGTCACCTCTATACTGTGGCCAATGCTACAACATGTCCAAATCATAATTTATATGCAATGTAGCCTGTATATAACATAAGTCTATGGATGAAACCAAGATATTATAATAGAACAATCAGGGGCATTTATTTCAATCGAACCACCTTCTTCTGATTCAGTGACAAGTCTGCCGAAATATATCCACACACAAAAATAATGATAAACGAAACTTTATAAAGTTATATTCTATTATAATATCTTGATGAAACTCATTGCGAAGAAAATTGAGCTCTCGTCGTTGCGAAGAAACTCATTGCGAAGAACAGTCGTTGCGAAGAAAATTCTTTGCAATGATTTTCTTCGCAACTACATGTCCCCGTAATAGCCAATACTTGCCTGATTCACATAGTTGAACTATTTTTGTATATATTTAACTTTTCAAATTATGTGTGAATTAAATCGAATAAAATAACAAAAACAAACGGTATTTCTATTGGACATTGGATATAATTATTCATTGACCTACTAAAAGACTGCATTATCTAACTGTGTATCAATTTCTATTTTGAAACCGATTGATCAAGTACCCAAATTTAAATTGATTTTATTTTACTTTCAGGATACTTCTAATAAAATGTTTGTATCAATGGATTTTGAAAAAAACACAAAACAATGGAATGAGATTGACTTGAAATTGAAACCGTGTATTTATAAGAGACGTTAATTAAAGACCCATAATTAACTAACTTGTCTCCTATTATCCAATTTAGGAGCTGTATCTGTAATTTATTTTTACCTGATTCGTTATTTTATTATATTCTTTGCAGTGATATAAAATTAAATCAGAGTCAATAGTAATGCTAAAAAATATATTGATGTTAAGCCTGTGTATAACAGCCACTTGTTTATAATGACCAGACTAAAATCAATGAAGTGGAAACCAATCATATTAATACTTCTTAAAAATGTAGTTATTAAGGAAACACACAAAATTGTTAGAACAAATCACAACGTTGTGAATCATGTACCAGCACGTCATTCTAGCTGGGTCAGATCTGGTTAAATTCGCGACTAATCACTAGTAAGCTTTGCATGCACACAACTGTGATTTGTGGTATTAAATACAGTCCAACCTGTTAAAAGTTAACTTAAAACGTCACCTATATACAGCGGATACCTGTGTATAGTGAAAGTCTGAAAGTAGAAACGTATTAATTAATTATTTACTATTTTATATATGTTTCTCCACAATAAAGTTTAATTTTTAATTCATTCAAACATCTTTCTACAATGGCTGTATGTATGTAAAGATGAAATTGGGGGTCACTGTTGTTTGAACTTTGAGAACAATCGCTTATTGTTTCATTTGATTGTTCTCTGCATGGTGGATCAGTATACAACGTCATCCAAAACGCATGAATGAGCACGTGATTGACAATTCCTCAAGCAGCTGGTTAAAGCCTCGCTATGATTTCTTTTGATTTCAATGAGGCTTATTGTCTTAAAAATGAAAAGAAAACTTCTATGTTGAGGGATTTATCGTGATTTGTTTTCAAATATGAACTGTTTAACTTATTTACTTCCTTTGGTATTGAAAGAGTATAGTCTTATCAGTTTGCTGCAGTGAATTGGATTTGAATTGAAGATTATCTGCTATTAAAACTGTAAAGAACGATGGGAATTCCTATCAAACAGTTAACTTTTTTGACGATTTCTGTTTTGACTTTGGTAGTAAGTTTTCATATTGTAAACCATTTATTTTCAATGTATGGTAAAGAAGCAAGTCGTATATTTATTACAACGAAAAGAATAGAGAGAAAATTAGAATTAAGTAATTCACAATCAATGAAGAGTATGGCAACGTTGTATAATAACTCTGTGATTTGTTTTCGAGAAAGTAAACGAACAGTTTTATCTTATTTGAAAGGACATACAATTGATAAGGATATTAAAGAAACGCCACATCAAAATTTTTATCCTTCTTGTTCGGATAAAAGTGATTTGATAATATTACTTACAACACGACCTAGTGCTTTTAGTAGTCGTGCAGCAATTCGTATGTCATGGGGTCGACATGATTCAGCAATTAACCAATTAGCAAGAAAAGAGCATAACATTAAAGGTACTTGGAGAGTTATATTTGCAATTGGTTGGCAAGATTCTGCTCAAATTACCACATTAATTAAAAGAGAACATGAAGAATTTAATGATATTCTAATGTTGGATTATCCTGATACTTACAGTAATTTACCTAATAAAACAATGCTGAGTTTGGAATGGATTGGTGATAACTGCCAAACAAAATATATGTTAAAAACAGATGATGATTGTTTTGTTAACATATTAGATATGGTTAATTGGATAAATTCTCTCGATCCAAATAAACAGCAATATATTGGTCGTGTAAATACAAGGATGCCTGTTATAAGAGATCCTAAACATCGTAATTTTGTATCGAAAGAAGATCACGATTTAGAAATTTATAGTCCTTATTGCGCTGGAGGAGGCTATGTGTTAGCTGGAAATATATTAAAGAATATTTCACAAGCTGGAAAACAAATAAAACAAATTATAAATGAAGATGCCTACATGGGAATGGTTGGACACTCTTTAGGTATTAAGCCTTATAACGATGAACGATTCCTCCCATATATATTTTTTGGTCCGTCTATTAAGAAACTGTCGGCTTGCGAATGGAAGGATAATTTCTTAATGCATAATGTAATTGGTAAGAGACAATTAAAAATGCATTGGGATAGATTAGCCGTAATGGCATTTAGCTCGATCTGTGAAAAGATATGGTAATTTAATAGTAGATTATTAAAGCCTCAATTTGGTACCCAGATATTACATATATATATATATATATACATATATTTATGTAATCTATTAATACATGCAGACAATCAGTTGTATTCTAAAAGAATCTTCTAGAACAGAATTGATTGATTGCAAGTGTTTGTGTTAAATTTAGTAATATATACATTACATACATTTTGATAAATTGACAATTTATTTCAACGATTCTAACTTGAAGTCACAAAATGTGAAAAATATGAGTTCATTAGTTTGAACTTTCCTACACTTCACATATCAGTAATTTTCATTTACTGGGAATTCTTCCTAAGAAAGTTAGTAATTGATATAAAATAAAAGTTAGAATATTTGTACTATATTTATTATAATAAGAATAATAATAATATGCAAACCATTTAAGAGAGTGCTCGATACAGTTAAGTAGACCTCCCGGGTAGAGCTATGTATAAATGAAACAAAGAAAAATTATGTATGAATGAAACTTGACTAATCTTTGTATCATTTATAAAATAAAATACTTTATAATGATTATTTAAGTATTAAATTATTTTCTTGAATGTACAGTAGACCTACTAATAGTTAAGGAATAAAATTGGCTAATTTTGTTGTCAATATTTGGTTAAATATTTCAAGATAGAGGATGGCGACAAAAAATAAACAGACTTAGGTTTAAACAACGTTTCGCAATAGCTATTTGTATAGCTCTACCTAAGTAAATAATATATTTTCTTTGTTGTATTGTTTTGTACCCAATTCTATAATCACGTAAATTTTTACTATAAATACTTTGTAATTTTAATATGTTATTCCTTTTAACCTAATGATGCAATTAAGCTATTGCGAAACGTTGTTTAAACCTAAGTCTGTTTATTTTTTGTCGCTATCCTTTATCTTGAAATGTTTAATCAAATATTGACAAGAAAATTAGCCAGTTTTATTCCTTAACTATTAGTAGGTCTACTGTACATTCAAGAAAATAATTTAATACTTAAATAATCATTATAAAGTATTTTATTTTATAAATGATACAAAGATTAGTCAAGTTTCATTCATACGTAATTTTTCTTTGTTTCATTTACACATAGCTCTACCCGGGAGCTCTACTTAACTGTATCGAGCACTCTCTTAAATGTTTTTTGAAGAAACTTGTACTGAATATTTAGTTAAAACTGAAAAAAAATTGTTACACAATAGTAGGGTTAATATTTAAATTAGAGGTGGGACGATGGAAGAATTTTAATTGTTGATTGATTGATTTTTATTTGTCAAATGAAATAAAAGTTTGACAGGCAAACACTGGTAAGTTACATATAACTTACACTTACATTGGAGCCTAAATTTGAAATACAACATGATAATAATTAAAAGCTAAGTCTACAAAAATTTGAAAAATCTATTTTGATCTAAAGTTTTTTTAAATGTAACAAAAGGAGCAGTAACTAGTGATTCTGGTAATGACTTCCATATTGGTATTACAGTGAAACCTGTATATAACGGCGAGCTACGAGAGGTAGATAAATTGACCATTATAGACAGGTGGCCTTTATATACAGGTTTTATTCAATAGAAAATGTTATTTTAGACATTGCAAGAGTGACCACTATAGAGAGGTGGCCGCTTTATAGAGGTGACCGTTATAACAGGTTTGACTGTATATGGTTTGCAAATATATTAGCTACGGTGTTATTGATAGGTAAATGTCTTTGATGTAATTTTTGAGAATGTCCTCTAGTTTTGGTTTTGTGAAAGGCAAAAAATATTTGAGGATCATATTTGATTTGAATATTAATTTACTGTATAGATGAATATGTTGAATAAGATATAGGCCTACTTGAATTTAACTTCATTATAATGTTGATCAATGATAAGAACAAGACAATATTTTGCTACAGTATCGATTTAATCTAAAATCATCTTCAGGCAGTAAGAGAGAGAATGAACAGACTTACATCGTTTATATAAGGAATAACTAAATAGTATAATATATATAATATATTGAAATCAGGATTTATTTAACAACATAATTACAGTATCAAACATTATAACGGAAGGGGACAGTCTGCTGATTAGTTATTCCTTATATTTAAACGATGTAAGTTTATTCATTCTCTCTCTTACTGCCTGAAGATGATTTTAGATTAAACCGAAACTGTAGCAAAATATTGTGTCTTGTTCTTATCGATGATCAACATAATGAAGTTATGTTTTAATAATATCAATAACTAACATTAACCTATTAAATCAACATGTATTTGGGAGCTTCAATACTCTAATATCTTTGAAAATTGCAAAACGTTTGAAAGATTCTAATAAAATTGGTTCAAACCTTTGCAAGCTTTCGTTTCAAAATTTCAATTGCGGAGGGGGTGTCACCCGCCCCCCAGGATATACAGTTGTGCATTTCAAATCTTATTTTTGATAGTTTTGGACCCAGATCACGAATCTGATTCATACACAGTGAAACCTGTATATAACCGCCAGCTAGCTAGAGTTCATGGACTTTTTAACCATTTATTCATTTATTTTATTGTTTTATAATAATAAAGATAGATTTATCTATCGTCAGATGTGATAGTCATCAATACCGATTACACATTGGCAGAGCTGTAATACATAAGAATGGTGACTGAGTCAAAGAAAAACTTTATGATTTTATTAATTTTGCTTTATTGTTATTTATTTTATTATTATTTGTTTTTATTTTATTTTTATTTTCATGTACATTTCATGAACTATTTACAACCTGAATTTACAACCATTCATTCATTTATTTTATTAATTTATTTTATTTAATTTTTTGTTTTTCATTTTATTTATTATTTTTTATTGTATAATAAATGTTAATTGTTGGTTTGTTTATTTTGGGTTAAATATTGATAAAAAGATATTAAATTATTTAAATTGTTTCCAATGTTGTTTGCAGCATCTAAGTTCAACAGTGAGATCATTCCACAACTTAGGTGCTACACATGAAAATGACCGTGCTCCGTATAATTTCAGTTGGTGATGATGTTCTTTGAGTAACTTCTTTTTTTTATTATCGTAGTGTTCTACTCAGGTTATATTCTACCAATAATCGTTTCAAATAAAGAAGGTCCAAAGTCCAATGTTATCTAACGCTTTACATGCTGATAACTAAATAAGTCTTTTTAGTGTACCCTATAGCAGTTGAGTGCAGTTGATTGGTTGTAGGCTCCGCAATAGAATTTGCGTAAAGTTATTTTACTACCATGGATTCTTCATGTTGGTATTTTTACTGTTATTATTTATTCACGTAATATATAGTGCAGACCTTTCAACTTCAGATTTGAAAAATAGTGAGAAATTTTAAATTCCGTATTCTGAGGATAAAATATAGGGGCCTTTCATTTAGGTCTAAAAAAATTTAATACGCGTCGAAGACGGTTGCTCCTCGAATGATCGTTTTCCTTCTTTTTGTAACTTTTGGTAGGATGTTAAGACTGTCTTCTGGTTGAGTTTCCCTTATAACGACAACGAGAATAGTATTTGCGTATTATGCCGGGGGGTAGCTCCACTAGGACGGCTATACGGGGACGACGTGTCACTTTTTTTGGGTCCATATTCCAGCTAAGAAAATACTTTTTGGGTATGAGATTTCAAATTTTGGAGCTTTTGGGTATCCTATTTTTGACTTTTTCAAGAAATTTTGAAAAAACTAGCATCATT
The DNA here is from genome assembly GCA_916610825.1 of Haliclystus octoradiatus. Lineage (NCBI taxonomy): Eukaryota > Metazoa > Cnidaria > Staurozoa > Stauromedusae > Haliclystidae > Haliclystus > Haliclystus octoradiatus. The sequence continues at coordinate 2,677,411 of OU744448.1, forward strand.
TTTGTGTATTTACCTAAAATCAATCAACCTGCTAGAACTTTTTGGGTAGCATCAACAGAATTTTTGGAACTTTTTGGGTATTTTACCTTTTTTGAAAGTGGCGCCTCCCCGTCCCTAAAGAGCTGAAGTTACCCCCCGGCCGGGGTATTATGCAGCTCTATTACTTATACAGCCCCCCAACCTTGAAAATTAACTTTCTAGATCGTTTCCAGACTAGTTGAAAAGTGTCTCGCATGTTTGGTGAAAGATTTGACGACTATTGAGGTAAACAGTTCATCCTGAAGAGACACTATGCGAGTTTTCAATTTTTGGAGAAGCATAGCTCCATTTATCAAGTCATAGCAATGAATCCAATCATAGTTTAATTAAATACTTCAATTTAAAATCATATTGTCACATATTGAGCTAAATGCCATTACGGCTAATCTATCCCAATGCATTTTTAATTGTCTCTTACCAATTACATTATGCATTAAGAAATTATCCTTCCATTCGCAAGCCGACAGTTTCTTAATTGATGGACCTTTCCCACCAGCAACAATATAAGGTAATATTCGTTTCTCCAGATATGGTTTAATACCTATGGCATGTGCAACCATTCCCATGTAGGCATCTTCATTAATAATTTGTTTTATTTGTTTTCCAGCTTTTGAAATATTTCTTAATATATTTCCAGCTAGCACATAGCCACCTCCAGAACAATAGGGACTATAAATTTCTAAATGGTGATCTTCTTTCGATACAAAATTACGATGTTTCGGGTCTCTTATAACAGGCATCATATTATTTACACGACCAATATATTGTTGTTTATTTGGATCGAGAGTATTTATCCAATTAACCATATCTAATATATTAACAAAACAATCATCATCTGTTTTTAACATATATTTTGTTTGGCAGTTATCACCAATCCATTCCAAACTCAGCATTGTTTTATTAGGTAAATTACTGTAAGTATCGGGATAATCCAACATTAGAATATCATTAAATTCTTCATGTTCTCTTTTAATTAATGTGGTAATTTGAGCAGAATCTTGCCAACCAATTGCAAATATAACTCTCCAAGTACCTTTAATGTTATGCTCTTTTCTTGCTAATTGATTAATTGCTAAATCATGGCGACCCCATGACATACGAATTGCAGCACGACTACTAAAAGCACTAGGTCGTGTTGTAAGTAATATTATCAAATCACTTTTATCCGAACAAGAAGGATAAAAATTTTGATGCGGCGTTTCTTCGATATCCTTATCAACTATATTTCCTTTTAAATAAAATAAAACTGTTCTTCTGCTATCATGAAAACATGTAATAGATTTATTGTATAAATCTGATTTACTCGAAGATATTTTTCTTTCTACTAATTTGTTTGTTGTATAATTAATGATATGAGTTTTTCCTGTTATTCGTATACCAATTTGGAAACATCCAATGAAAACCAACGCAATAATTACTATCAAAATACTTCTTTTTCTTACTGGGATTCTCATAATTGCTTGGTTTTATTTCCAATAAATTGCTCAATGAATTCTCTTTAAGTTTGACTTTAGCCATCAACACGAAGATTGTATATGACTAGATCAAGTCGAGCATGTCCGTCACACGCGAAAACATAATTTTCGATTGACAACAAATAGCTGTTGTCTTAAAAGATTATTATTTTCTATAGAGGATGATTGAAAATAATGTTACCGAAATCGACGAAGTGCTTAACCTCAAATGATATATTATGCATAATCATTGTAATTATTATGTAAGACTTTATTGTAAATATTATCTATATACCAACTATAAACCTTACCTTTTATACTTATCGTGTACACATGTACACATATATATTATATTTGTTTCAATCAGTCCTGTGAAAAAAAGCTCCTGTAGCTTATCAGGTTCTGAATAAATGATGATGATGATGATGATGATCATACACCGTATCCGGGGGGGGGTCACTCAAGAACTTCAGAGACTGGGGGTGCCAATTTGAACTTGAAAATATCCCCACAAATTTTTTTTTTAAAACTAATACCCCAATTATTTTGAAAATCATGAAATGTATACCCTAAATATTTTACAAGACGATGAAAAGGTACCCTCAATAATTGGCACGTCACCGTATACCAAACCATATGGAGTTACCCCCCGGGTACCGTATACTGATTTAAACACGAACTATAATCCTGTATAGCCTGACCTCGGTTATTACCATCAAGAAATTGTCAACTTTATTTTACCGCGCATTGTGATTGGTTAAAAGCCAATTATTTAACAGATCAATTTTGAGGCTGAAGATGAAATATTAGCGGAGAAACGGGTAAGACAAACACATGAAGAAATAATAGAATATATTTTGTATTCAAAATTTAATACATTTTTTTTGAAAAAAATCAACCAAGTAAGATTGAACATAATTGCTCAATAAACTAATGAATTGAGGTAAACTCCTCCGTAGATCTAATTTAATATTATTGATCAGTATTTAACCCAAAATAAGAGACCAACATTATTGAAAAAATTTTACACAAATGATATAATTTGAACATAAACATTAAATAATATGAATTAAATTGTTCAAATGTTGTTGCATGACCATTCAAATTTATACTACTCAATCTTTGTAACATTCGTCATCATTCATATAACTAAACTGAGTGTCCCACATAACTCCAATAATTTAAATTATATAGTTGGATTAGTTGTTATCATATCATATCATATCGTATCATGTCATATCATGTGATAATCTTATTTAATATTTCCCACAATTAATCTAATGAATTTGTTTTGATCAAATTAAAAGATCAAATCTTCAACTTTCAAGCTATCAAATATTTCTCATTTTCGACGCCATTATTTTTTAATTTTTTTAATAATCTTTTATAATTCATGCGTGATTCCTTTTTGCGACGAATAAAATTAAACAATTTCTTAACAATTTTAGAATTATTACCACAGTGCCATATTCCATAAGCTATAATTGATGTAACTATATTTATAATAACAATGTATAATTTAAATTTAAAATCTGGAATTTTTACTAATTTAAATAACTTTATAAAATGTGGCCATGGAAATAACACCATCACGTGATTAAGAATAGCTGTAAATGTAACAAAAACAACAAAAACGATATTTTTATTTAACGGTTCTCTGTGTGGTGCGCCTGCATAAAAAATTACTACAATCGATGGTAAATATAT